>JASEVX010000009.1:33126084-33197059 GCA_031761405.1 Serripes groenlandicus
CAATTTCTTCTTTTGTCACTGTGTTTTCAAAAAGCTGTCTGCTGCAGAGGCATCAGAAAGCGTCCATATGAGGGAAAGGGTTAAATGAAAGAACAATTATTGAAGAGACGAAAACATTGTGGAAAAAGGTGAAATTAATTGTTTTGAGCAATTTCTACTTTTGTTACGATGTTTTCAAAAGTCGTCTGCTGCAGAGGTGTCAGAAAGCGTCTGTTTGAGGAAGAGGGATAAAGGAAATATTTAAAATCATATTAACAATATGCTTATGGTAATTTGCAGCTTAGCAGTTCCCTTCGAGAAAGACTGAAGAAATGTGGAAGATACCATGCTTCTCCTACACCCGGAAGCTCAAAAGTTCAAATCACCTCCAGTACTCCAGTGCAAAGATGTTCTTCTGTGACAGAAGCAGTTATTTCTCCACGTTCAAGAAAAAGATGTTCCTCATCTCCAGCAGACAAAAGGGAAAACCCCAAAAGATCACAATTTGAAAAAGACCTTGTTAAAGAGAATATAAACTTACCAAACTTAACTTACAAAACAGAAACTATTATAGCACCAGTTTCTAAAGAAGAAGAGAAAATAGTGAAACAAGTAGAAGAAGAAAGTAGAAATGGACCATTAGTGTTGGATGGAAGAACAACACCATTGTCTTCAAGGTCAAGGTTCAAACATGCTCCTTTAAGATCTAACAGACTTAACTTCCAACCCAAATTTGACCTGGAGCACACTGCTCACTCACCTAGTTCAACAGAAAGAACGATGAGCCTGCAAAATCCGAATTCTAGTCAAAATACATCTCTTTCAAAGTTAACATCAAACATAAGAGAAGAAGAAGTCTCAGGAAGTTCACAAAGTGTCAAAAGTACAGCCAAACAAGGTAATGTCAGAGATCAGACTGAAATCCCATTACCTTCAACAACCAGTGATTTGTTGACAGAAATAAAAGAGAAAGAAGAAACCTTAAGAAAGTTGAAAATGGTTAATACTTATAGGACTAAGGTAAGAACATAATTTTGCAGCAGACAACTTTGAACATATCTTGTCAAAAAAATAGAAAAACTCTATAATTGAATGGATAACCTATGACTAAAAGTGGAAAACATTGTGGCAAAAGGAGAAATTGCTTGTTTAGAGCAATTTCTGCTTTTGTCACTATGTTTTCTAAAAGCTGTCTGCTGCAGAGGTGTCAGAAAGCGTCTATATGAGGGAAAGGGTTAAGGTAAGAGCAGAATGACAATGAAGAACATAATGTGCAACATCTGTTATAAATGTAAAAGTATAATTTTGATCTATAATTGAAAACATCATGAATGTTTTCAGCAATTTCTAATTTCCAACTTTGGTTTCCAAGTCAAATGCTGCAATAGCATCAAAAGCCACAATTGTTAATTAGTCGTTTTTTGCATTCTCTCTCTTTACCTTTCTGGCTGCTGCAATGGTGTCAGAAGTTTTGAAAACTTTAACTGTTAATCCTTTCCCTCATACGACAATTTTGCATCAAAAAATGGAAAATCTCTATAATTGAATGGATAACCTATGACTAAAAGGGGTAAACATTGTGGTAAAAGGAAAAAATGCTCATTTTGAGCAATTTCTTCTTTTGTCACTATGTTTTCAAAAAGCTGTCTGCTGCAGAGGCGTTAGAAAGTGTATATATGAGGGAAAGGGATAAGAGCCACATGTATGTGATCTTTAGTTGTTGATCTCTAATGCATCTGCTGACATTTTATGCATTTAGGGAAGAAGGAATGAGTTAACCCTTTATCCACTTGCAGACACATTTTGATGCATCTGCAGCAGACTTTTTGAAAAAACATTGTGATATAAGGAGAAATTGCTCATAATGCCTGTATGTTTTCATCTCTATTTAATAAAGAAACATCCATTTTTTGAAATTTTATGCATCTTTGCCAAGATGTTTTCAAAGTCATCAGCTGCAATTTTGTTGTAAGTGGAAAAGAGTTAAGGCTACCTTTCCTAACCTAACATTTTATAGTTTGTTATAAAGGGAGAATTTATCTATACCTTACAGAATAACCTGACAGAGTTACAAGCCCTTATAGACAAATGGAGACGAGTGTCCCAGGAAGCCTTACACGATTTACACTGCGAAATGCTGGAACCCAGACCCACATTGACACAACTGATTGACCATCTTGGGATTGAGCATGAACTAGTTCAGTATGATGCTGAGGACGAAACTTTTAATGAATGATAATCAGATTTATCCTTCATTCCATCTAAAAAATGCCTTATTAACCCTTTTTTTTTTTATTATCTCATAGCGAGATATTTTGACACCTGCAGCAGACAAGTTTTGAAAACATTGTGACAAAAGGAGAATTGGTAATAATGAGCAATTTCCCCTTTTGCCACAATGTTTTTAACTATATACAATTATTATGCTTTCATTTACAGTGATTTTTAGCTCGTCTGTTTTTTTGAAGAAAAAAGTCAGGATACCCTTGATACCCTTGGTACACAAGTTCCTAGGAACAACAATACACATGTCTATAATATGTCACATAACTCTGACTTTAATAATTATTAAATAATGCCCCCTTTTGAACTTAGAAAAAAGTAGACAAGCGATGGCATTCGCTTGCGGTGCTCTTGTTAACATTTTTACCAAGATGATTTCAAAGTTGTCTGCTGCAGATTTGTTGTATGTGGGAAAAGGTTGTTAATGCTTGAAAAACTACATTGTTTACTATAATATGTAAAAAGGGTAGGTTTTTCGTATAATAATCCAGTGAGCAAGGCACATTCCCTAGTGTAGTACATGTACTTGTTTGTTTACCGAGGGATCATGAATATATGAACTGTCACTGTGATATAATTAAAATAATGTTGAAAACGGCATAAAACCCATATAAAACAAGCAAAATAAAAATCTATAACCAGTTGACTTAAACTCTTCTTCCAGTTTAACCCTTCTCACATGCAGACCCATTTAAGACATATGCAGCAAACTACTTTTGAAAACATTGTGGCAAAAGAAAATAGGTAGAAAGGGAGATCAATATGACTTTATAAAATTGTTATGGTTACGTCATTAAAATATTTACATGTTATAATTTGCCAAATCCTGTTTTGTTTTAATTCCATTTAGGCATAGTCAAGCCATGACAGCTTTTTAGATCACCTGAGTCAAAGGCTCAAGGTGATCTATTCTTATCATTCTCTATCTGTCGTTAACTTTCAGCTTTAAACTTTTTACTCCTCCTTAACCATGGGACCTATTTCAACCACCACCCCAGGAATGTTCCTTTGGTGTCCCTCATTAAACATTTTTCAAAGATTTAAATTCCATTGAGAACTTTGGTTGCTGCAGGCAAAATGTCCAAACTTTAAAAATCTTCTTCTCTGAATCTGCTTGGCAGATTCCAATATAATTTGGTAGAAATGTTCCTTGGGTGACCCTCTACAAAATTCGTTCAATCCATACTGATTGGTTGAAAAACATGGCAGTCAGGTGTCATCAGAAAAGGGGCAAATTGACCAAATTTGAAAATTCCCTTTTTTGTTTAGCTCACCTGTCACGTAGTGACAAGGTGAGTTATTGTGATCACCCTTCATCCGTTGTTTGTCCACAATTTCTTGTGAACATGATTAAGTCTTCATTTATTATCTTATTTTTACCAAACTTATTCAGTAGCAAGATATCCATGAGAGCTTGGTTCCTTTCGAAAACCAGCCAGATCCGTTCATGCATGACAGGATTATGGTCCTTTAAAATTGGCAATTTTTTTATAATTGACCTTGTGAACACGATAAAGTCTTCATTTATTATATGATGTTTACCAAACGTATACAGCAGCTAAATAAACATGAGAGCTTGGTTCCTTTCGAAAACCAGCAAGATCTGTTCATGTATGATGGGATTATGGCCCTTTAAAATTAGCAAAATTTCTGTAATTGACCTTGTGAACACGATAAAGTCTTCATTTATTATCCATGTTTACCAAACTTATTCAGTAGCTACATATACATGAGAGAAAACCAGCCAGATCCGTTCATGCATGATGGGATTATGGCCCTTTAAAATTGGCAAAAATTGTTAAAATTGACCTTGTGAACATGATAAAGTCTTCATTTATTATCCGATGTTTACCAAACTTGTCGTTAGCTAAATACACATGAGCTCTGTTCCTTTTGAAAACCAGCAAGATCCGTTCATGTATGACGGGATTATGGCCCTTTAAAATTAGCAAAATTGTTGTAATCGACCTTGTGAACACGATAATGTCTTCATTTATTATCCGATGTTTACCAAACTTATTCAGTAGCTAGATATACATGAGAGAAAACCAGCCAGATCCGTCCATGTATGATGGGATTATAGCCCTTTAAATTGGCAAAATTGCTGTAATTGACCTTTTGAACAAGTTAAAGTCATCATTTATTATATGATGTTTACCAAACTTATACAGCAGCTAGATATACATGAGAGCTCGGTTCCTTTCGAAAACCAGCCAGATTCGTCATGCATGACTGAATTATGGCCCTTTAAAATTGGCAAAATTGGTATAATTGACTTTGTGAACACGATAAAAACTTAATTTGTCACATGTCCTTTACATTGGCAATATTGACACATTGTTGGATGATGCAGATATTGAAAACAGAAATTCTACCTTTACATTTGCTCCTGGAGAAGGTCAACGACCTCTCCGTATTTTTCAAGATAAAGATTCAGAATGTTCCTTAAGTGACCCACTATAAGATTCCTTAAAGCCATGTTGATTGGTCGAAAAACATGGCCGCCTGGGTGCGAGGCTATTTTGCCTTATATGGCTTGAGTGAAAACTTAAAAAAATTATCTCCTCCCAAATTGTTTGGCAGATTTTCAAATAATTTTGTAGAAATATTCCTAGGATGACGGTCATGACCCTCTATTAGATTCCTTCAAGCCATGTTGATTGGTCAAAAACTATGGCCGCCAGGGGGCGGGGCTTATATAGCTAAAGTGAAAAAATGTAAAATCAGGTGAGCGATATAGGGCCATCATGGCCCTCTTGTTTAAAGTGCTGGTCTGATTTTAAGAAAATTGAAATGGAATCTTCTTTAAGTGATCCTCTTCTTAATTTGTTGAAGCCTTAGCCGTATTGATCGGTTGCAAAATCATAGCAACCAGGCATCACCTCAAAAGGGGTAAATTGAACTCTTATCTACAAATGACAACTCCTACCATTCTACAGGACCAATTTCAACTTAACTTCACAGGAATGTTCCTTTGTTGGTCCTCTTTTAAAATTGTTCAAGCCTTACATTCTGTGTAGAACATTGGTTGCTGCGGCATTAGAAAGTGAGAAAATACCCAAGATAATTTGGTAGAAATATTCTTTGAGTGACGGGCGGTGTCTAGTATGTTGTCAGCTAAATAACTTTAGGAGCCTTTGTCCAATCATCACCAAATTCGGTCAGAATGTGTATTGGCATAATATCTTGGACAATTTCGATAACTAGCTATATCGCTCTAGTCAATCAAGAGTTATCGCTCTTTAATTATAGAAATTACCTAAAATTAGTCTCGTCAGCTAAATAACTTTAGAAGCCTTTGTCCAATCATCAACAAATTTGGTCAGAATGTGTATTGGCATCATGTTTTGGACAAGTTCGATAGCCATATCAGTTTAGTCAAAAGTTATTGCCCTTTAATTATAGAAATTACCTAAAATTGGTCTTGTCAGCTAAATAACTTAAGAAGCCTTTATTCAATCATCTCCAAATTTGGTCAGAACGTGTATTGGCATAATATCTTGGACAAGTTTGATAACTAGCCATATCGCTCTAAAGTTATCGCCTTTTAATTATAGAAATGACCTAAAATTGGTCTAGTCAGCTAAATAACTTTAGAAGTCCAATCATCACTAAATTTGGTAAAAATGTGTATTGGCATAATATCTCGGAAAAGTTTGATAACCAGCCATATCGCTGTAGGTCAATCAAGAGTTATTGCCCTTTAATTATATAAATTACCACAAATAGGTATTGTCCTCAATAACTTTTGAAGCCTTTATCCAATCATCACCAAATTTAGTCAGAATGTGAATGGGATAGTATCTTGGACAAGTTCTTTAACCAGCCATATTGCTCTAGAGTTATTGCCCTTTAATGACAGAAATTACCTTAAATCGGTCTTGTCCGCTCAATGACTTAAGAAGCCTTTGTCTAGTCACTGCAAAATTTGGTCAGAATGTGTATTGGCAAAATATCTCGGAAATGTCCAATTACCAGCCATATCGCTTCATTCACTGGAGAGTTATTGCTCTTTATAGAAATTACCTCAAATCGGTCTCGTCCGATCAATAATTTGTGAAGCCTTTATCCGATCATCACCAAATTTAGACAATATATGTTCATGGTCAGGTTTGATAACTAACCACGTTATCTTAGTCACTACACACTTATGTCCCTTGAAATTACAAAAAAAAAAATGTAATAACAGTGTCCGCTCTCTAAATTTGCCTGACCTCAACCTATTATCACTATACTTGGTCTCAAAAAAACAGGACGGGCGTATTTTGTGACATTTGGCGCTCTTGTTAGATTTCAAGATACAAATGGCCTTTACTGATAAGCCATTCTAAGATACAAATGGTCTTTACTGATAAGCCATTCTACTATTTCTTTAATAGTGTCCACTCCTTGCAGTTTCATTTGCACTCCTGATTAGATTTTTGCAGTTAAATATTTGCTACTAATTTACTATCATTCAGGTGATTGATTTAGGGCCATCTTGGCCCTCTTGTTTTGGTTGTCAATCCAGGGATAAAACATAAACAATTATGACCAGCATGATTTGGATACATTGGAAATTAAAAAAGATTTGAGGCAATTCAAAATTTAAACAGGCTTGAGTTATACTCCTTGTATCGTTGCATTCTCCTCATAACAAGATATAACTGTTGTAACTTTGTAGTGAATCTGCCAAACAGTGAATAGCTGAACTATAAAAATGAAAATAAGCAGGCAATATATATGTTCAGTTCTAGTGGACTCTAGAGACCGCAATTTTACTTGAGCATGTTGAAACTTTGAAATAATGTTTTTTTTTCTGATAAAACCTAGACTTAGTTCAAATTGGGTAATATCTACTAAAAAACCAGGTGACTAGGTCAGTATGTGTGTCTTAGCCATAAGTAAGATATCTTCATATATGTTTAATGTTGGGTCAAAAACTCAAGAGACAACATATTTTCATCATGTTGAGTCATTTCATAATTTCTACAATCTTTGTAGAGGGTTACTGACGGAACATTTTTGCTAAATTATTTTAAAATCAGGCTTATTTGTTTGGACATTGTCACAAGATGATTTTTAAAGTTTTCACAATATAACCATAATTTTAAGGAAAACAAGCCCTCCCCCTAGTGGCCATGTTTTCAACGAATCAGAATAAAATTTTTACAAGCATTTTTAAAATTTTCACCATAATATACAAATTAGAAAAGCCAGTACTAAATTTATTTTTCATCCGGACCAAACTAATTTAAACAAACTTTAATTAATCCAAGGAACATCTGTGCCAAATATTTTTTCAAATTTGACCAGTTCTTTAGGACATTTTAAAGTTTTTGCATTTTCCCCTCTTTCTGATGCAGCAGCAACCAAATGTTCAGCATGGAATTTAATTCTTTGAACAACTTAGAAAGAAGACCACCTATGTTACATTCCTGTGAAATTGGTCCATTGGTTTAGGAGAAGTTCTTTGTAGGAAAATTTAAACAGACAGACACAGGCAAAGAGTGATCACAAATAGCTCACCCAACAATTCGTGCTCCTGTGAGCTAAAATCTTGTTGATCTTGTTGGAAGCTGGATGTTTCAATTGTTTATCAAATATCTGTTTGAAGTATTACTCACAGACATCTTATTGTACAAGGCCATGGTATTCACAGATGAGCATAACAGGGCCACCATCACCCTATTGTTTGGTTGATCTATTATCCAGTTGCTGCTTTTTTGTTTGTTTGAATGTTGTTTAATGCCACTTTCAAAAGCAGTTCAGTTATGTCACAATTTGTTTCCTGGAGTACAAGTTCTGCTGGTACATACACATAACACCATTCAATCAGTTATAATGCTATCTCAGCAATCCTGAGGGTCAAGGAGGGAAGCTACTTCTACCATTTTTGGTATGACCCAATCTCCCAATCTCGAGGCACTCTTTTCACCATTATCCAACCAAGGAGGTCAACTTATTTTTAACCCTAGGGGTCATTGGAGCATAAATAAGGTAAGCTTATAAGCCAAACTCGTCTTAAACAGTTTAAAAGTCAAGTGTAGGAGACACAAAAAGGGGGATAAATTTTAAGTTAGTTATTGAACCTTGCCGTTGATATGATATCTCTGACTCATATATGACTCACTGCCCCCAGCTGAAAGCAAAAATAGTAGCTATGACTTTTATCCTTCAAATCTGTAAAGTGTTTTTTCTTTTCTTTTCATCATTGTTTTCCATTTAGAAAAGAAGAGAATATTAAATGAAATTCATAAATGTAAATTGTAAGCTGTTAAAAAATAATTCCCCTTTTAGAACAAGTTTCAAACCGTCACAAAATATGCCTGTCAGGGATGCATAACTTATCTCCAAGAGCAGGAACATTAAGAGACTGAAGTTTCTTATCATAACATGTACTGGTCAGAATAACATCTTGGCTAATTAATTGCTCCCTTGTCACCGTATGGGAGCGACACCGGATATTGGTACTAAGTGAGGCGAGAGAAAGGCTGAAGCAACTTGACCAAAGGGTAAATTTTATCGAAATTATTACATTTCTAAGAATCTGACATGCCCTATCATATATGTATTCATCCATAACAAGCTCCGCCGTCAATCAAACCTAAAATTATTCCGAAAGGGTGCCAAAAACTTTATATCGCTCGTAAAACATGGCAGCTAGTACCGGAAAAAAAATTGTAGCCTTCAACTTCATTCCCTTTAAAATAGTTTAATTTCAGCTCAATAAGTGCATGTCTGGTCATTTTTTATCCGTCATTATCTACTAATTATATATGTAGATGTAACTTCTTCTTAGTTTTGATTCCAATCAACGACAAAATCTTATTTTTTTTATTTTTTTAAATGTACGGCGGCTTATACATTGTTGACAAATTGATGTACGGCATACTACTATTGTAATGTACGGCATACTGCATTGAAATGAAACCAAAGTACCATTGTTTTTCTTCAAAACGAGTGGTTCCTTAGTATGCAAATCTGCCCAATCCAAGTTTTTCACGTTTACATAAGTTATGTCTACGTCAATATTTAATATTTTCAATAAACCTCAACCTTGAATCTATTCATCCATCGACCGACTTGCTATATATGTAACGCATGTCAATGTTACACTACAGCTCACGCGGAAAGCGTTTTTCGCGATACTACGATTGTCAAATATTTTAGATCACCGCAACTCCATCGAGGGTTTAATTGGTCACCGCGATTGCTATTCCGTCAATACCAAGCGTTTATCCAGCATGGCATCACCGCGATCATCTGCACCTGTACAACATTATATATTTTTTGTGCAAAAACAACTTAATTTATTTTTTTATGTGATGAATTTATTTATTTATTAATTGGGGTTTTACGCCGCTTTCAACATTATTTTAGTTATATCACGGCGACAGTTCACTTATTCATGATCCCTGGGTAAACAAACCAGTACTAGACTAGAAAATGTGCCTGGCCCAAGGGCACTCCACCATGACCGTCGTGCCGCGACTGGGGACCGAACCCGGGACACCCGGCTTCGAAATCCCCGACGCTAACCACTCGACCACAGTGGATTCCTTATGTAATGAAACTTCAAAAGTTAAATGTGGAAAAGTGTTGTTGTGTTTTTATTAAACATAGGAAAAATTTCAAACCATAAAAACAGTTGAAAACATCATAGTGCGAAGTTATATTATTTTCTCCTTTTGTCATACTGCTATCACATTTTAAGCCATTTGCTGTTATAGTCTGAATATGTCTGAAGATGGGTCCATGTCAAATGAATCTAAGTGTACTTTCTATAAACAGTTTATCCAAGACTTTAAAAAAGACTTGTCTGGGCCCCAGAACCAAACGACCTTCAGATCTCTGCGTCCAGCCGGTGTTCATATAAGCCTGTCCAGTCTGAGCAGGTTGTTCTGTGTTTGCCATCGTTCGTAGTCACACTAGTATCTATGACTCTACATGGGAAGCACACTATCTTTAAAAAAAATGACTGTAGAAGCAGGGTAGAAGTATGAAATTTGATCGAAACTGTCATTGATTTTAAGGTTGGATTTATTAGACGCTGCTCAATGTACCCGGGGAAAAAATTACGTCATTTATCAAAACAAGCTCACGTGGTTGTTTCACAGCAATATAATATGTAAAATGGATTTACCAAGCTTTTATGTTTGGAACAGTCCAAATTAATTGATGTCTGTATTGAGCAAAAATAAATTAACCCTTTCTAACTTACATATAGAATTTGACACGTCTGCTAAATATGATTTTTTTGTTAGAAAGGGGCATGTGTTTTTGAATTAACGTTTAAAACGTTAAACTTTCAAGAAAGCAGAAATTGTTTTCCTCATATTGTTTAAGCAAAACACTCTAAAATAGCCCTTTAAACACAAAAAGACGCATTCTGCAGCAGATGACTTTTGAAAACATTGTGCAAAAAAGCACCATTAAATAAATATACTTTCATTTATTGAGACTTTAGATTAACTTTCATCAAGATATTTACTAAGAGTTGAAAACATTATAGAAAATTGAGCAGTTACAATCCATTTCTCATCAAAAGCTGTTTGCTGCAGTTGTGTCAAAATTCGTCTTTAAATAGGGTCACATAATTGCAAGCGTACCAACTCATAACTCATTTTCTGCAAATCATTGACCCTGGATTTAGGTCAAATAATTGCATAATTTATTAATTTACAGCTTAACATAAAAGGAAATATAATAGTTGATTTGAGTACACGTACAAACAGCTTTCTGTTTCTATAATGCATTCTATGTAGTTTACATTTGTTTATCGTATAGACTATTCAAAACATTCTCTCGGCATTACTTATAAAAAATCCAAAATAAGCTTTTTTTCATTGCCTAAAAATCACCTGAAAGCATTAACGTGTTTGTTCCTTTTACCGTGGTGACTTTTGTTTACTTGTGTGCATGATATAGTGTCGTAACTGTACTTTTAAAGTGTGGAAGATATAAATGCTTTTTTTAAGAAGCCGTACACCTTCTATTTGTGGAATATCAATGAGCCGTACACACAACATGTAAGCCGCCGTACATTTAAAAAAATAAAAAAAAATAAGATTTTGTCGTTGATTGGAATCAAAACTAAGAAGAAGTTACATCTACATAAGTAGTAGATAATGACGGATAAAAAATGACCAGACATGCACTTATTGAGCTGAAATTAAACTTTTTCAAAGGGAATGAAGTTGACGGATACAATTTTTTTGCCGGTACTAGATGTCATGTTTTACGAGCGATATAAAGTATATGGCACCCTTTCGATATAATTTTAGGTTTGATTGACGGCGGAGCTTGTTATGGATGAATACATATATGATAGGGCATGTCAGATTCTTAGAAATGTAATAATTTCGATAAAACTTACACTTTGGTCAAGTTAATTTAGCCTTTCTCTCGCCTCACTTAGTACCAATATCCGGTGTCGCTCCCATACAGTGCTTGTTAAGGTCAAATGACCCATGGGTAATTGATACTTGCTTAATGGCTTAAATTCTAACTGTTTCTTGTTCTTCAGATTTGATGAAATTTCAGGCATAATGTGAGAGACTGTATATATGTATACTCTTCAAAATAATTTAAAGACCACAAAAAACGAACAATACTAATTACTTAATCTTTAATATTGTGCATTTCATATCCATATCAAAAGTTAATACTTTTGGTAAAGCAACTCTTGTTAAATAATAAAAGTTGAACATGTTTGGCACAATTAAAAAATAACACATATCAAAACTTGGTCCTTAACACATTATATGTTATTTAGAGCAGAAGGAAAGGATACATAGTGTTACAAAATTAGGGGAGTGTTCTGATTTTAAATTGCGCTGCCACCAGTGCTACTCGTGAGGTAGCACAAAGTTAGTATACACAGTAATATGACCGGGAAAATAAACAAACACAATATAAAATGTCCGGTCCTAATTGTTTTATTTCAGATTGTAAAAACCACAGATTTCTTTCACTTATTCAATAGGTTGTGCTTCTATTTCTTCAAGTATGAAATTACTAATCTAAAAATCCACAGGTATATTGTTAAACAGTTTTCGCTCTCTCGAGTAGTTCTCCAAATTCGTTCCATATTGTTTTTTCTGTAAAAATTAACCAAATATATTACGAATTTCCAAAAATGTAATTAATAAACCGTGCTTCAACATCAACGCGCTGGTTGTTGTTGAAACAACCAAATGGAACCAGTATCAACGAAAACGCCATCAACATCAACGATTGACCCTGTAACGCGCATGCTTTAACGGCATTAATTTGTAAGTTGAGAATCTCAACACCCAACAACTAACCCCTGAACATCAAAGAATGACCCCTCAACATGCATGCTTCAACGGCAATAATAGGTAGCATGTTAACATCAAGTTTTCAACCAACGTGCATACATCAACGACATTAATTTGATACAATGGAGACAGTTCTATCATCACCAGTTGCAACATGTAGGGCAATCGTTACACTCGACCGACGGTTCTCAAACTGCATGCCTCAACGGCCTTAATTTGGAACAGGTGAGCAACAACAACAGTTAGTTTCAGCGAACTTTGCCACTGACCGTTCCAAGGCGGTAGCCCTATTGTCAACCCTTTTGTGTTTGTGTTGTCTTTTGCATTTAATATTGCCTTTGCCTTCTTGTTTGTCTGTTTGCGTGTTTGTTTCTGTGTTTTGTGGTTGACTGTCCTCCTTGAATGCTACTTGCCCTGTCCGATCTTTTTGTATTTCTTTGTATGCTTCAACGACATTACTTTGATACAAAGAAGACAGTTTCAACCTGCATGCTTAAACGGTCTTAATGTGGACCATGTGGGTAACAACAACAGTCAGTTCCAACGAACTTGTAAGCTACAACGACATTCATTTGATTCAAAAAAATTCAGTTTCAACCTGCATGCCTCAACGGCCTTAATGTGAACCATGTGGGTAACAACAACAGTCAGTTTCAACAAACTTGTAAGTTTTAACGTCATAGTTTGATACAATGGAGACAGTTATATCATCACCAAAACAAAGTATTGAAAATGAATCGATGATTCTACAAAAGCCTCCATTATAAGATTTGACAGTATGCATTGTAGGAGTGATTTTGTATCATTTCTTAAACCAACTGATTTAATGTGGAACAATTATCCAGAACTGATGAAAAACACTCACTGATATGTACTTAGATGTTTCAACAATGAAACTGCACAATGAATGACTTCTATTAGAGACAAAAGACTGCGCATGTTGAATTCTGCATTCTGACCAATAGATGAAAATATGGACACTTAGTTATTAACAGAAAGTAAAAACTAGCCAAAATTAATAATGAACTAGACTATTGAAAACTATCAAACTAACAATAACTATCAATAAATACTGAAAATGTTATCCTTGGAAGCAACAGACACACACAAGAGAGAAAAGTAGAATACTCGGTTTTATGGAGAATGTTAGTGAGAACTAACAACCAATAATAATTAGCACACCTAACAAAACTAACAATAACTATCAAAACTAACTAATACTAATTATCTATGACACTACATACTCATAGGTACTAATACTACAGAAGTGTAAATAAAGAAATCCCCGCCATGATCTAATCAATACTACAGAAATAGTGTGTTTACTGTTTAAATTACAGAAATCTGACTGCATGTATTAATTCATTCTTTTCCACAACTACACCTAGAACCAAACAAAAAATCATAACCAAACTTGTAATTGTTGGACATGTCGAAATAATGTTTACCAAGTAGCAGAACAAACGGTCTTAACCTGGACAATACGTCAGACTAAATGATTCGACTGTATAGCATGCTACATGAATGGACAACAATTGCAATTGTTCTTATCTTACCAGATTCGTTATTATGATAGGATAGCAATTAATTGACCAGTTGTAAAATGACAAGTATCCATAACAATACTTATTACCCCGATTAATAATAATTACCCTCTACATTCCAACACTCATCTTTATAGCCACTTAAATGTATGAAAATCTTAGCTACAAATTGTGACTTCAAAAAGTGTATCAATATGAATCCGGAAACCTGCCCTACTCTCACTTTCGAATAGATTCCAGTGGTTCTTTAACGTATTCGGAGGATATACTCCGATACCCAGGACTCCCCGGTGAACGTCCCCATCCGATACACGGGACTGCCCGGTGGACGTCCCCATCCGATACACGGCACTGCACGGTGCACGTCCCCATCCGATACACGGGACTGCCCGGTGCACGTCCACATCCGATACACGGAACTGCCCTGTGTACGTCCCCATTCGATACACGGTACTGCCCGGTGTACGTCCCCATCCGATACACGGGACTGCCTGGTGTACTTCCCCATCCGATACACGTGACTCTGTTGTGTACGTCCCCATCCGATGGACGAGGCTAAATGAAACCAGCACTATACCGATTATAGCAATAATTCTTATCAAAATGTCACCTCGGATATTTTACACAAATCTTAGGTAGCTGTATTAATTAAACTCCTTAATCGTCAGAAGCTCAAACCTTTACACATTTATTGGCATGAGTCAGGACATTCGCCAAACACAAGTTAATCAATGTATTGTGAATGCAGGATTATAAAAGTTTAAAAAAGCGTTGGGAGTTTCATATTTCGAAATACCCGAAAACTTGAATGTAAATTATGAAAATCATTCGCACTGGCCTACCTATGGTTTGAACATGCTGCTGCCATATAAATATGTGTAGGATGTAAACGATCGGAGTCCAAAAGTGGATAGGTATATATCAGGAAAGTCGTCAAAAAAGGATACGACCCTTTAGTATTGCAAAGCACTTCATGTTTAGTGATTAACCCCCCTAAAATCATTCACCACGATTCACTTTTCCCTTGTGCGATGATTGAACAACATCTAAGGAATCCTTGACAGCGCCTGATGAAACCCTGACAAAGGGAGTTTGGTGCATTTCGCCCTAAGGTTTTGGTCATCCTTAGATTTGCTTTCTCTTTGGCTGCAACGGCTGTGGTTGTTCATCCTGATGTGTTTCCAATTCTGTTTATATACATATCTTTACAACAACATTTAAACCTATTGTTTGCAGTTTCTCTGGATGCGGGCTTTATTGTTAGAGAGTTCCTTTTGAGAGATGTACTTTTATGTGGCATGGCGGTGTTCTCGGATCTAAACATCACATTTCACTCAGTATGGGGAAACAAGCATAATTAACAATGAAATAGTAGAGCAATAGTAACAACAATTGAATAATAAACCAAGTACCAATCAGCGAGCGCGACCCGTATGTCGGGTTAAGTGTGTGATGAAGGGAATTATATTTAGAGCGGTGGAGGAAAGGGATGGAGGTGGTTATCTTCGATTATCAAAGGAACTTCGTCGATCGAAATATTCCACACACTGAAGAGACGCGTGATAGCTGCTCGCTGATTGGTTATTGGTAACAGATAGTTTCCAGAGAAAAGCGTTTATCGTTTTCCTGATTGATGTGACCTAAATGAAGGCGTCGTTTCTTCTTAACGACTTTTGACAACGCAGATCCACTAAATAGTTTTTATTGAATCTATTAATTTTGACACACCGCAATGACATAAATCATTTTATTTATCATAAAATACATTTATGTGGCATGGCGGTGTTCTCGGATCTAAACATCACATTTCACTCAGTATGGGGAAAATGATGACGTAACACGGAGTTGAATTGAAATAGGGCATTTTATTTTTTAATGCCGGTTAGATAACATGTTACATCATTTTTAACATATCTGGGCAGGACAAAAAAGCGCCAAAAGGAACGCCGCCCAGATACTGTATTGTCAATTTGGGCGTTGAAGCGAGGTTGTGTACACATGCAATCGATTTAAGCTAAACTGTAGGCATTATTGCATATTCACCGTTCCAGGTCGTTCTAAGTCAGTAAACCTCACTACTCTTTATGTTACGTAGTATCCTTTAAATAAGCTCATATTTCGGTTTGTAGTGCAGTGTGGATCTACGATGCCATTGCGTTTGATTGCTGTGGTTTCTATAGGACCATTTGTCTTAGTTTTATATGTGTACGCACAGTCACTATTTTTCGCACCGAATTGGGGACTTTTACCACAATAGCCTAAATACACACTATGCATCGTGTAATACCCGAGGATATACACAGCATATGTGAGTTATTGTGGTATAAATACAATAGAGCATGAGTCTTGCACGTGTACGGTACGGATGATAATGCACTCGCTAACGCTCGTGCATTATCTCCCCGTACACGTGCGAAACTCATGCTCTTTCCTATACTTGTAAGGCTAGTGTGTATGTACATAGCAAATGGAGGTGTGTTTTAAGCTTGGTTAACTACCAAATTCAAGCTTGTGCTTTTGGTCAGTGAATGGGTGTGTAATTTTGATGTTATTTTGTCGCTCGCAGGTAAATAAATGCAAAAGCTATAAAACTGCCTTATATACGGGTTTCCAGCTAAGTTTCACGAGCTTGAAGGTCAAGCATGATATGTAGTAGCAAAGCAATTGGCTTTTGTCTATATATATCCAGAAAGACCATGCGACGGTTCGGTCTTCATTTGCATATATATTACACTAGTGTATTATCATAATTATTTATAAAGTGTACATCTATGCAGCATTTTTTAATATTCTGACGTTCATTATTGATCAATATGATGGTAATTAAAATGAAAAAAGGCGTATTGTTATCCGGGTGGTTTTCAAATATCTAACACGTGTGAAATAACGACGCCTATAACAGAAGTAGAATTGAATTGTAATGGATTGTATAGTCGCATATCGTGACGTTTCCCACTTCCATTGGTGGGGGAAGGTGATATTCGTGCACGGGTGGGCACCGGGCTGGAACCACCGGCGTTCAGTAAGACAACTGGATAGCTTCCTCACATAAAGATAATAGGCTTATGAGGGACAGAACACACAACGGTGAGGGACAAATGATTTCAAGTCAGAGACTCTAACCAATCGGTCATTGACGCTCCCACCACCCCCGACCTCCCCACAACAGAAGTAGAACGTATGGACGATGACTTTATGTAATACACAGAGTCTGGTTTAAGCGAGCTTCTACATTTAAACATTTTTAAATAACCAACAAGTTAAGACAGACTCTTTCTACTTTGTAGTCTGGCTTCCATTTCCTTTGACCCGATTGTACTTAGTGACCCTGTCCGAATGACTACCGTTTTCTTATTTCCATCGCATGGAAGTAAGAGCGTAGTAGAGCTCCACCGCCTTAGTTATTCTGAATTAAACGATTTAATGCTTTGCGTTCATCAAAGGAAATTTCACCAACTATACTACAAATGGACATGATTATTCATAAGTGTGAACAAGTTATTTCCCATTTGATTGTATGGGTATGTATTTGCAAGATGTAAAGGGATCTATAAACGTCATACAATCCCTGTGGGATATCATTTTGCGGAAATTACTACACTTTAGAAAATAAAGATTTTGCGTTTAATGTTTATTATTAATTAATTAACCATACATGTGTTCCAAATGATGCACTTTATTTGCATACGTAAATGAATTTTAACCGGTGAGCATTTTCAGATTTCAGCTTTTTACTATGAAATTGCAAAAGTCAGAGGTTGTGACCTTTTAAACCCGCAAAAGTCAGAGGTTGTGACCTTTTTAACCCGCAACAGTCAGAGGTTATGACCTTTTCAACCCGCAACAGTCAGAGGTTGTGACCTTTTCAACCCGCAACAGTCAGAGGTTGTGACCTTTTCAACCCGCAACAGTCAGAGGTTGTGACCTTTTCAACGTTGACTTTTGCGGGTTTAAAAGGTCACAACCTCTGACTGTTGCGGGTTCAAAAGGTCACAGCCTTTGACTGTTGCGGGTTGAAAAGGTCACAGTCTCTGACTGTTTCGGGTTCAAAGGGTCACAACCTCTGACTGTTGCGGGTTCAAAGTGAGAAAGTGTCGATGGAGGAAAACAGTACTAGGTCTACCCAGTTATAAATGGGTGATCTGCCTCCACCACTACAAATCGACCGTCATAAACAGCCTAAATTGTGCTGAAATGATTGTAATGGATTCTGAGAGTGTAATACAGTAGGGTATAGCGCAGGCACGCTATCAGACGTTATGTGACGTAATGATTTATGTGATACATATACTCACATTTTTGCTTAATTGTTATTTGAATTAAACTCGCATCATGTGCCAAATCGAGGAAGAATTTTACAAAATTAGTATAATCAGCGGAGATTCGAACTCGAGACATATTGAAGGTGAAGAGAACGTTTTATCGTTTGACCCTAAAGACCACTAAAACTGGCGTTACGATAGAAAGTAATAAGCGCTTATAAACCTATCTATTTATATATGCCCCGAATACGTTTAAACACCCAACCCAGTTACTAGATAAATCCAACAGTTAATAGCCGGGTCACGGCCCAAGAGTAAACGGTCGAGGAAAAATCAATATACTCAGCGGTGATTCGAACTAAGGACAGCTTGCAGATAAAGCGTACGTTCTACCGTTTGACAACTAAAGCTCTAAAGCTAGCTCTCTGACCAGACGGTGACAACGCGCTTATAAATGTATTTACACACACTACACCTTCACATAAACTACAATTTCAGTAATAGATAAGCGTTCATATATCTTCTCTAATGTGACCGAGCACTTGTTTTCAAGAGCTTTATGTCTGAGTTTTTATCTTGAAATAATGTATAGCTTGGTATTTGTATAATAAAAGGTACATGCACTAAGTTTATTATGGCAACACTATCAGTGGTTATGTATAGGATAGAGGCTATGAAGAGAAATCTTGGCCATTAAGAAACCGAAAGGGAAGGATCGTAGCGACCGACCGCAGTTTCTTAATGGTGAAGATTTCTCTTCATATACTCTATCCGGCTGTGTTTACCATATGTGTTATCGATAGTCTCTAAATAGATCACACTCTTCACCAGGAAGTCTGTTTGTAGTAAAATCGTCATGAATATTTGAAAATCTACGACAACTGATTGGTTGAACAAGTAGGGTAAACACTAAGTTAATCAGATTATATTAAAGTCGTGTTAAAGCTGGTAAACATGCTAATCTAGTATACTTATTTATCAGAGTTTAAATAATATCATATGTGAGGTATGACGGAATTGTCAAGGTCCCTTTTATAGCAATCTTTCGTGATTTTGCAGATGGGATTTTTGGACGTTTTGTATTATACTATATAGTTATAATGGACCATTTTAATAAACTAAGGGATATAGCATTACCATTAGAATATTGTGGTGTAACTCATAAGACTACTAACTCGTGCACACAACAGGAAAACGTTTTGCTGGATTCACTTAACAAAGAAAACAAAAATAAGTTTAAAATATTTTTGGAAAATCTCAACGATTTGGACGATAACAAGTTAAATAATTTCTTAGAGACTGTTGATTGTAAACATAGAGTGAGTGCAACAGACGTCAAAACTGAAGAAAGTGTGTCCGCGACGGAAACCTTAGTCAACGGTCTTCTGCAGGCGATTGGAGAAATTGATCCGAGGTTTAAAACTTCGTGCATTTACAGCGGAAGTTTCTACGATGATTTAAAAGTAGGTCAAGCTGACGAGTTTGACTTTGTGGCTCGTATTGAATCACTATCACAGGAAGGCATTTTGGAAGCGAAGCGATCGGAACGCAAAAAGGGATTCGTTTATTTAGTTGTTAAGGACAAAACGACCATAGAAAGGTTTAAAGAATTTATAACTTCACCCGACGATGACGAATGTCTACAGCATGGTGATAAAGTTCTTAATGTGAATCGCTTTCAAGAGCATTTTATAGAATTAGTATATTCTGCTATTCAAACTTTTGATATATCGGATAATTTTATACCAGTTGATTTTGCCTTCAACACTTTTGTCACAAAAGAGTCTTGGAAACCCTTGCGCCATGGTCCATGTGCGACATTATATGTGACCTACATTTGTGAAACGACGTCTGAATTGGTAAACATTGATATTGATATTGCGCCGAGTATTGCTTACCCGGGAAATGATTACGAACCTCGAGTTTTTGAGAAACTTTCAAAAGGACTGTCGTCAAATCAGTTCTTAAATAGTGTCAAGGATATAAGCAACAAAACAGAAATTTTGTTAGTGCCTTTTCATTTTGATTACATTGAACAAACACACGAAAAAGCTTGGCATTACCAATACAGTAACACTTGGAGAGTGTCTCATTCGTCGCTTGAAAAGGCTGTCTTTTCCTTGTTTAAGCCACTTGACACTGAGAAAAAATTGTTTAGGACTTTAAAGGTTCTTAAGGAAATATATATTCAAGGATCTCTTGAAACTGAGAATAAATCGGGTTCATACGTTCTTAAACTTCAAGAACCTCCGAGTACATTTCTTACAGGGTGTACAGTCGAACCAATATCGTTGATATCAGATGAAGGCGAATATGATGAAAGTGAAAGTGATACAGACTCTTACGAAAGTGACGAGAACGAAGACAGTCGGTCGAATGAAGAAACTATCCAAGGTGCAAGTACTATGGGTGCAGGTAATATGCCAAGGACTCATGTTAACCTAGCGGAAACTTTGGACAAGCAGCCAGTTGTTTTTGATTATGATAACGATGATTCAGAGCAGGTAGATCCGTCTGACTGTACATATAAGCTCCATAAGCAAGATGTTCCTGCCATGAAAAGAAAGAAAGAGCATGATACAGACGTTGTGCAGAACATAGAAGTAGTTTATGATCGGCGTAAAAATCTACTTTCCAAAGAATCTTCTATACGAAAAACAGTTTCATCTGCAATTACAAGTGAAATGGCAACGGTTCACAAACCATCGTGTTCTTTACAAACGTCGGAAATGGTGACTGTTAACGAACACTATCGTACAATACAAACATCCGAAACGGTAAGTTTTAATGAACCATTGCGTGCTCTAGAAAAAACGGAAATGGTGACCGTTGGTGAACCATCAGGAAAGAAAGAGCATGATGATCGGCGTAAACATCTACTTTTCGAAGAATCTTCTATACGAGAAACATGTTCATCTGCAATTTCAAGTGAAATGGTGGCGGTTGATAAACTGTCGAGCTCTATACAAACATCGAAAATGGTTACTGTTAATAAACCATCTAGTACTTTACAATCATCGGATATTGTGGCTCCTGATGAACAACCAAGTACTTTACAAATGTCAGGAATTACAAGTGACGCCTCTGTCATAAACTATCGTGATTCTAAGCCTTTGCTTAAGACTTACTTTATCAAAATGCTATTTTTAGCGATGAAAACAGCCTTCCCAGAAGACAGAAGCTGGGAACCAGGTCAGTTGTCTTCATTGCTGAAGACGGCTTTAAGTATGGTTTACTACGCTTATTGTTCAGAAGAAAAGGGAATTTTGAACTTTTGGTTTCAGGAGCTAATCGAAAATCGAACAAGAGATTCTACGCGTGTAGAAATATTATACTGTTTAGAAAAAGTAGTACGCAGCTTAAGTGACAACATTCAAGATTGATACGTTTGTTCAATGAACCTGATCGATTGTCTATAGATATGTTTAATTTGTGAGCGTGATTAAGCATATGTTAATTTCTGACCAATCAAATGTGACGTTTACTGAGATACTCGGATGGCCATACACTGGCAGACTTGCTATGTATAGACAGAAACTATACTCAACGGAAAAAAGCGAATATTTTCAATTCAGCATACTGGTCGAGTTTAAAGCGCAAATTGTATGAATATTTGAATATCTGCTAGCTTAAAGATTACACATTTTAAGTTGTTTTATCTTTAAGTTATGTTTTCGGATGAGGGATTGTGTAAGATCGGGTTTAAAATGCGATATGTGTAAAAAAAAAGTTCACAGTGTTATATTATTACAAATTCGTTGTCATCAGGTCGATTTATAGAGGATCTTAAACGAGTTCCCATTTCATATAAGATTTATGAAACGAGTTATGAATTATTTTAATTTTAACGAGCCTTTTGGGAACGAGTTTAAGATCCTTTTTATCACATAACATTGCAATCAAATTAGTAAAAACTAATTCAGATGGATATAGAACCGCCATGACGTCAGAGACACTTTAGCGCCAATACAAAATAAAATATGTGACGTCGTAACGTCGCGTCTCACACATAACGTTGCGTGTAAACGAGTTTGAGTTTTACCTCTTTACAAAATAGCAGTTTAGCCAACTTTTTAACAAACCAACAACAATGTTTTGTATAACATGCATTATGTTCATAAGCTATCACAAATGATAAGTTTATGACTCAGATCTGGGTTAATTTGTAATAAATAAAATAGTTTCTGTTAATAAACTTGCGTAGTGTTACATGTTTAACTCAACCAATCAAAATCGTTCCAGACGTGTGTCATACAATAGAATATTAAATGGGTGTTCGACACTGCTAACAAGGGACGTTATGTGATAAAAAAAACCAATAACAACCAAACTGGTGGTTTAAGTATATAATATCCAAATGGACAAAAGCAATGATTTATAAACTTCGATTCAAACAAAAAACTTATTTTTTTATTATGGAATTACTAATGATTTAACAACATTTATTAAAAAATACTCAAATAGATTTTTGTTAAATTTGTCCAACATTGTGTTGTCTAGGACTATTGGCCCGTACTTCTACCAAAAATATGGTGATTTGACTAGAAATACGGTTATGTGTTTTACTTATTACTTTTACTTATATTGCCTATTAATGCTGCCTTGTTTGTTAGAGAATTTTACCTGGCGGGGATATCTTTATTTACACTCTCCTGTTTATTGGGATGACAATATGGTAATAGTGAGGTTTGGTGCACCCTAAAACCTGGTTTAAACCCCACGCGGCAAAGAGGTTTTGTGTCCTCCATTTTCAATGACATTTAAGTCCAAAGAGTTTTTGTAAAAGTCCAAAGAGATTTTGTGAAAGTCTTTGTAAAAGTCCAAAGAGGTTTTATTTCCTCAGGTTTTAATGAGTTTAAAGTCCAAAGAGTTTTTGTGAAAGTTTTTGTAAAAGTCCAAAGGGTTTTGTACCATCCGGTTTTAATGATTTTAAAGTGTGCAAAGAGTTTTTTAAAAGTACAAAGATGTTTTGTGCCTTCCTTTTTAATGATTTTAAAGTCCAGAGAGTTTTTGTAAAAGTCCAAAGAGGTTTTGTGCCCTTCGGATTGAATGATTTTAAAGTCCAAAGAGGTTTTATTTCCTCTAGTTTTAATGATTTTCAAGTCCAAAGAGTTTTTGTAAAAGTTCAAAAAGGTTTCGTCCCCTCCAGTTTTAATGATTGAAAAGTCCAAAGACTTTTTGTAAAAGACCAAAGCGGTTTTGTGACCTCCAGTTTTAATGATTTTAAAGTCCAAAGAGTTTTTGTAAAAGTATAAAAGTTTTTGTAAATGTCCAAAGAGTTTTTGAGCCCTCCAGTTTTAATGATTTTAAAGTCCAAATAGTTTTTGTAAAAGTCCAAAGAGATTTTATAAAAAAAATTGTAAATGTCCAAAGAGTTTTGTGCCCTCCGGTTTGAATGAATTTAAAGTCCAAAGAGTTTTTGTAAAAGTCCAAAAAGGTTTTATTTCTTCCATTTTTAATGAATTTAAAGTCCAAAGAGTTTTTGTAAAAATCCAAAGAGGTTTTACACCATGTCCATACGTTACCCGTTGGTGTGGTGGAAGTAACAACAATTTGTGGCTGAAAACGCCTCGGACGGGTGTAAATCAACATCGAAGGTAAGAAAATGTAAATGATAGACATTCTCTGCAAAAGTTACAATTCAGACTTCCCGCCAGATTCTGTATTCAATAATTCTAAGTGGTGTAAGGATCGCATCGAATTTATTAACACTACTACCCATGAATGCTTATGCAAGGCTTCTAATGAGTGCATTGGAAGGGTAGGGCTTGTTTAGTCGCTGCATATTGTTGCTCCGTTAACAGTCGAGCCCTCAAAACCTAGATTGTGCATCATTTTCATGTTCTTAAATAACTGGATCATGGATGTTCCTTTTACGCTAGACAGCTTGAAACATATACCAAGGGTTGTAAAAGAGGGGGCATATTTTACACTAATAGATGACAAATCTGGTTTTGATAATGTTTTGCTGGCCGAAGGAGGTACGGCAGTCCCTATCAGGCAATAACATGTTGCCGTTCTCGCAAATTATAAAGTGTGTCAAATTTTAACAAGGCTTGGTAATTGCATTTATTTGAGCAAGTAAATTTTCCAGCCTGTCAAAACCCCGGTATTTCTTGGTTTTGAGGTCGATTCAGTTAACCGTTGTTTCCGGTTGACAAGTGATAAGAAGCAAAAATTTGCTAATCTGCAAGAAAGTTGTTTAAATAAGTCATGTTTGTCGGTTCTAGAATTGCAATGTTTGGCGGGTAGGTGCGTTTCATTCATGTTAGCTGTGCCAGGTGCAAGGTTATACTCTAGGGAAATGAACGCGGCTGTTTCTTCAGGGATTAAGAACCAAAAATAGTTGTTGGCAGCGAATGGTGTGATGACATTTTAATGTGACGGTTCAATGAAAACTAGGAAGGGAAGTTGGAATGGAAGAGAGAAAGGCACTTACAGCTTGATCTATATTCAGACACGTCGACAGATAAGTGGGAGGGGATCATTATACTGGGAGCAGAAAAGTTAGAAGTCTTTGATTTCTGGAACGAATTAGAACGATCTCTTCCTATTACGGTTTTAGAAGCGAAAGCACTTTATAATGTTTTGGTTTCGTTCGCGGGTTGTATGAAAGGTTACAGGGTTGATGCGAATGTTGATAACAAAGCACTGATAGGTGCATGGAACAATGAGGGTTCTAAATGCAGGGAGCTTAATATTGTATTGAAGAGCATTTTTTGTATAGTACTTGATTTAAGTCTCTTCCAGAGAAAATATTGCGGATGAGCCATCTAGGACGTTGCAAAGACGCCTCATTGTCGGAACGCACGTCATGGAACATTATAAAACGGGCATTTTGGTGGGAAAAGGGGGCATACATTAGACTTAATGGCGACTATATTCTCCCATATTTTACCCCTTTTCGAACCCCTCATACAGCTGGCATGAATGTTTTCTCACAGGTCATAGATACACAGGAGAATTGTTACATTTACTTCGCGCTCTTGCTGCCAGTAATTAATTTTATATGAGACAGCAAATTGCAACTTGCGGTGATTATGCCACTGTCCTCAACATAACACCGGTTTGGTTACATTCGCGCTCTTGCTGCCAGTAATTAATTTTATATGAGACAGCAAATTGCAACTTGCGGTGATTATGCCACTGTCCTCAACATAACACCGGTTTGGTTTCCGTCCATATTTAATTGCATACAGGACGTGTTGATGATAGGTTATACAGGTGAAAGGGAAGTTCAAAGAAAGGCTATGTTTTTGTCAGATACGGTCTGCCATGGAACTTGTGGGCAGTTAGAATTGGGTGCAGAACAGACTGTTTATCATATGGGAAGATCTTGTTTACATCTGGGAGTAGTCCTACGACACAGTTGTTATGTTGCGTTTTCTGCAGGAGGTCCGATATTTTGATAACCCTATGGTGCATATCACCAGAAGGTGGGGCACTGGTTAATCAAGTTTATGGAAATTTGACATGTTTGAAAACGAAAGTTATTTTTTCGTTGACAGCAAGTTATTTTCGTTGTTGTAAATAATCTGAGCAAGACTGTTTTGTATGTGAACGAAATGCAACAAATGTCAGTTGCATTATCAGAAATTAACAATGTGGTAGCTCTGCTTGAGTGTCAGCAGGTGGTTAACCAAGGACTTAAAGTAACTTTGTCATCAATTACTAGTACAAAGTATAGTTACATCAATGCACGGGCACGTATTCTCAATGATCATTTTTAGCCAAATCTGCGTACACAAGCACTGGGCGTATATGAATAATAGCAAGGCCACTCCCATAGACAGGGAGAGGATACAGCCAGCAAGGCCACTCCCAGAGACATGGGGAGGATACAGCTAGCAAGGCCACTCCCAGAGACAGGGGGAGGATACAGCTATCAAGGCCACTCCCAGAGACAGGGGGTGGATACAGCTAGCAAGGCTGCTCCCAGAGGTAGGGAGAGGATAATTCAGCTAGCAAGGCCACTCCCTGAGACAAGGGGAGGATACAGCTAGCAAGGCCACTCCCAGAGACAGGGAGAGGATACATCTAGCAAGGCCACTCCCAGAGACAAGGGGAGGATACAGCTAGCAAGGCCACTCCCAGAGACAGGGAGGATACAGCTAGCAAGGCCACTCCCAGAGACAAGGGGAGGATACAGCTAGCAATGCCACTCCCAAAGACAAGGGGAGGATACAGCTAGCAAGGCCATTCCAGAGACAGGGAGAGGCTACAGCTAGCAAGGCCACCTCCAGAGACAGGGAGAGGATACATCTAGAAGGCCACTCCCAGATACATGGGGAGGATACAGCTAGCAAGGCCACTCCCAGAGACAGGGGGAGGATACAGCTATCAAGGCCACTCCCAGAGACAGGGGGTGGATACAGCTAGCAAGGCTGCTCCCAGAGGTAGGGAGATGATAATACTGCTAGCAAGGCCACTCCCTGAGACAAGGGGAGGATACAGCTAGCAAGGCCAATCCCAGAGACAAGGGGAGGATACAGCTAGCAAGGCCACTCCCA
This sequence comes from Serripes groenlandicus, assembly GCA_031761405.1. Lineage (NCBI taxonomy): Eukaryota > Metazoa > Mollusca > Bivalvia > Cardiida > Cardiidae > Serripes > Serripes groenlandicus. The sequence continues at coordinate 33,152,946 of JASEVX010000009.1, forward strand.
GAGACAGGGAGAGGATACATCTAGCAAGGCCACTCCCAGAGACAAGGGGAGGATACAGCTAGCAAGGCCACTCCCAGAGACAGGGAGAGGATACAGCCAGCAAGGCCACTCCCAGAGACATGGGGAGGATACAGCTAGCAAGGCCACTCCCAGAGACAGGGGGAGGATACAGCTATCAAGGCCACTCCCAGAGACAGGGGGTGGATACAGCTAGCAAGGCTGCTCCCAGAGGTAGGGAGAGGATAATTCAGCTAGCAAGGCCACTCCCTGAGACAAGGGGAGGATACAGCTAGCAAGGCCACTCCCAGAGACAGGGAGAGGATACATCTAGCAAGGCCACTCCCAGAGACAAGGGGAGGATACAGCTAGCAAGGCCACTCCCAGAGACAGGGAGGATACAGCTAGCAAGGCCACTCCCAGAGACAAGGGGAGGATACAGCTAGCAATGCCACTCCCAAAGACAAGGGGAGGATACAGCTAGCAAGGCCATTCCAGAGACAGGGAGAGGCTACAGCTAGCAAGGCCACCTCCAGAGACAGGGAGAGGATACATCTAGAAGGCCACTCCCAGATACATGGGGAGGATACAGCTAGCAAGGCCACTCCCAGAGACAGGGGGAGGATACAGCTATCAAGGCCACTCCCAGAGACAGGGGGTGGATACAGCTAGCAAGGCTGCTCCCAGAGGTAGGGAGATGATAATACTGCTAGCAAGGCCACTCCCTGAGACAAGGGGAGGATACAGCTAGCAAGGCCAATCCCAGAGACTTTATTACCAACAATTTACCATTATTCAGACCCACTTAGCTTTCATGGCAGGTCGGAATACTTATTGGTGTAATGGAGTTCCAAGTTTGATAATGCATGGGCAGGAGTGTAGCAGTGTCTAAATCCGTGTGTAGGCACAAGGTCTAGTGCGGAGTCCAGGGGCATGCCCCACTGTGTGAATTTTTTTTAGAAGGAAGCCAACTCCTGCATTCTGATGGTATTTTCAGCAGAAAGCAGTATTTTTTTTACCCGCGATTTCAAGCTTTTGTAATTTGCGATTTTGCAACAAAAACATCGGAACAGAACAAAATAACATACATTAATACGAATACTTGCTTTCACCAGTAACAATAGCAATTTTGCACAATCATGGTGTGTTTCGTTCCAAAAGTCTGCGAGCGAAAGGTTCAGTTTGACTTTTATTTTCTGAAAAGACCAAGAGCAAAAATTGGTATGAGTTGACCATACCCCAGCTCTGTTTTCATTGCGTTTTTGGCATTTTTATTTTTTTGATTTCTGGGGACAATTTGTAGGCACGTGTACCTACACAATGCCTATAGGAAGCTACGCCACTGATGGGTTCAATGCAGTGTTTTACAATCTTTAGTCATATCATGCACAACAGTGTCTTCTTGTAGAAGTGAACTCTATGCTCAACTTTATACTGCTGCCATACTGGCAATATACTCTTTATATGGGTTACCCAAGGAACATGCCTACAAAGTTATTTCAAAATCAGCCAGATACTTCCTGAAGAGAATATTTGTTTTCAATATTGTCATATGAGGCAAAACAACATGGCTTGAGGTAATCTATGAGCAGGTCACCCAATGAACATTTCTACAAATTATTTGGAAATCAGCCCGATACTTTTGAAAGAGATGAATTGTTCAAATACAAGGCAAAACAGCCCTGTCACCTGTAGGTGGCCATGTTTTTCAAACAATCAACATGGCTAGAAGTGATCTTGTTGCAGGTCATCCGAGGAACATTTCTATAAATTATTTTGAAATCAGCCAGATACTTTTGGAAGGGAAGATTTTTTAATTTATAGTTTTAATCAAATTCTGGGGATAAAAAACAACCAGATTATCCTGCTCCAAAACAAAGCTTAATCCTTATTTTAAAATTTTATTTAACTAAAAATGCCATGCAGATCAAAATTAATTTACAGAAACACATGAGCTATTTATAAGAATGACAGAGTGGTAAAAGTGTGTATGAAATGTTATTAAAATTAGTCTGTTGAATCTCTTCAAATACATCCAGGCTCAAATAAAATTGAATACTGTTACAGAAATTGAAAATTATCTTTCATCCACAGTAGAAGACTTCACGACAATTTGGTGGTCTTTCACATAACAGTATGGTTGTTTTGTTAAATTCCTTTTCTCTGCATTCAATATTACTGAGTAAACAGGATCTCGTCCGCTCATGATCTATTCCACAGACATAAAGGATAGGGAGATTCAACATAAAATATTCAACACTGACTGTCAAGCAAGCTGGAGACACTTAAACTGAAAAAAGCTGAGCTTATCCTCCACAACCAGTAGTATAGAAATCACACAAGTAAAACACAAATTTAAAATGTACGCCACATAGACTAGTATTAATGGTTCTTCATTGTCATTGTAATGTACTTACACAAATGCAAATTCAGCAGACAGAAACAAAGTTTTCAACTAAACTATTATACTTGTTTTTCTTCTAAAAGTAACAAATTTGACACAACATGCCAATGTTATCAGTCAAACGGCTCTGCAAATGTCAGGTTATGAAAGCAAAAGAAGAACTGTTTTTGAATTAACATTTGTTTAAAAGCAATTCACAATAAAATAACCAGACTGTTTTCACACAAACACAAAATCATTTATACTGCTAATCTCACTGTTTATGAACACATACATATACACATAACATTCACTGAAACACATCACTTCTTTGAACACGGCGACAAATGTCCAGTTGTAGAGCCGTCATAAATCTCTAATGTTCCCAGATTGGGTTCAATGTCCAATGAATCATCTAAGAAAGGTATTGGCAAGTCTTTATCAATATTAGGTATAGGGAAATCACCATAGTCTATGTTATGTATTGGAATATCTAATGAATCTATGTCAACCAGTTCCACGTCGAAACACTCTGAATCTGAAAGGAAAAGTGTAATATTAGTTCCAGTGTGTGTAACTGAGATCAAATGAAACATACATGGAAGGTAAACTCCAAATGTGTGTGTTATTTATTAAACCGAGTTGAATGTTTGTCCTTATTTCTTGCATTTATTGTTTACCATGGCTAACTGCTTGTGTTGTATTCATTCACCATGATACTGGCTTTCAAATTGTGCATAATAAATAGTTGCCTTAATCTAGTATACATTTAACCCTTTCCCTCATATAGACGCTTTCTGATGCCTCTGCAGCAAACGGTTTTTTGAAAACATAGTGACAAAAGAAGAAATTGCACAAAACGAGCAATTTCTCCTTTTGCCACAATGTTTTCCACTTTTTGTCATAGGTTGTCCATTCAATTATGGAGATTTTCTATGTTTTGACAAAATATGTTCAAAGTCGTCTGCTGCAGAATTGCTGTATGAGGGAAAGGGTTAAAGACTGACAGTGTGATGCTTTAATTTCATTGGCGCTTTGTGCCTAATTATCGCAGTTAATAATATGCTGCCTTTTCATTCGCTTTAAATACTACTACCTCAATAACGCCTTACGGAGGGTGCCTTTACTGCAAAACCTTTTTTACATTACACATATTTCAAATTTTGGTAAAGTATATTTGCAGTATTTTTAGGCTAATTATTGATACAGTCACATAGATCAGTGATCTACTTTAACTAACTTATTAGTGGATTATCGTAGTTTACAGTCCATTGCCAAAATATGTTTGAAACATAATTCTGTGAATGACTTTTATGCAATTCACTGTTATCTAACTAAGATACTAGTAACTTGCATGTGACTGATCAAGTTTTTTTTTAATTACACTCTGCCAGACCGTCTTGAACATTTATTATTCTCCTACAAGCCTCCGATCTCTTCATGATGGACACAACCAACTATTTACTCTTTGTTATATTTAGGCCTTACATATTTTGTTTACACACTATAAAGCCTCTAAATTTAATTAGTAAGAATTAAGTTAATACTGAACCTCTACATCCATTCATCTAACTTTTTAAGTTTGATAGACTGATGTTTAAAGTACTTCAGTTATAAAATGACGACCAGTTCACCTAACATGTGTTTGCCTGACTTTCTCTTACCAGTATTCCACACAGCATTCTTCTCAAGTAACAATCTACCTTGTCACATTAACTATTAATAGACCATTCTTGGAAGACAAATGATGCATTGTGACCGTTGACTTGATGGCCGTAACAAACCAGGGTTTGTGCTACGTATCAATATTTTGACAAAATGCATAACATTTTACTTTATTGAAAACAAATATTATAATTTATAGTTTATAGGATGTGATTTTGCATTTTTTATTTATTTTTTAATTTAAGAACTCAATTGTTTCTCATCCATATTGTGACCGATGTAGATTTAGTTCTGCCAGCAGTCTGAGCTGTCTGATCTGGCTTTGCACTGTATGGCCAATAAGTCATAGATGATAGAAAGTATCAAGAATGTTTTAAAGCAGTATCCATAAGAACATTTTAGCATGTTAGTGCTGACAGGTATTCTTCCACATGTGTGATTGTTACGCTAAGGTTGGCTAGCTTTCCTGGATCACCACTCAATTAAATTTTCATTTAAAGATTTTCTTCATTTTTGCCTAAACGCTTTTTCAAAGTCATGTGCATCAAACTTGCTGTAAGAAGAAAATGGTTAAGTTGACAAGATATACAAGCTTGATAAAGACCTACCAAAATTTTCTTGAGGCTGTGGCAAATCTGGGAGATCATCAACGACCTCATCTTCACCATCACTATCATGTCTACTTCCAAAGACACAGGTAGGTTTCCATCTCCAGATTCTGGCTCCAAATCCTGCGTAATCTGGGTCTTGTTTGGGCTTCTTCTCCTCTGTACAAAAAAAATTAATTCATTCATTTACACTAGGAAAAGTTTTCAAACCATGTATAATGACTTTAAACATGAAATCATTTAACGGAAACAAAAATGTTATAAAGGCAAAATGTGCGGAACACTTTACTTCACTTGAAAATATTAACCATGATGGTCCTTGATCGCACACTTTATAGAGTGAGTTATGCAATACAATTTGTAATGCCAGCAACAGTAACTCATTTTGCTTTTACAAGAAGCCCAATGACCAGAATAGCTCCACTTGCCACAGGGTGAATAATCCAACCAATTTTATCTGTCATTTGTTGAATTAATATATTATATGACTTGCGGAAACTTAGTTTTTTCCCAGTTATCTCTCTATGTAAAACAGGTGACCCCAGGAGCAGGGTCAATTTTGACTGGTTAATAATATTAACAATCTTGAAAGAGGATAAGTAAACAAAGCTACATAATAAATATTTAAGCTATATGCCTTTTTTACAGTTTAAACTTTTTTTCTGGAGATTTAACCAGTACTCAAGCCATCTGTGTGAAAGAATCCCAAATGTAGAACCCACTCCTAATGGGATTCAAACCTGTGACCTTTAGTATGAGAAGCCGACGCTTTACCACTGCAGTCCACATATAGGCATTTTGATTTCAGACAAGAAGATTTTCCCTATATATATATATCTCTATGTAAAACAGATGACCCTCTGGGAAGGGCCAATTTTAAACACAGGGGCATAATTTGAACAATCTTGGTCGTGGACCACTAGACAATGCTACTAACTAAATATCTAAGCTATGGCCTTTCGGTTTCAGACAAGAAAAATTAAAAAGTTTATAAAAGTTCTTTCTTTCTGTTGCCATGGCAAGCAGAGTTCTACATGGAATTGATTTCTGTGAACGACTTTAAAAGAGACCACCAAATAAACATTCCTGTGAAGTTGTTGCAATGGGTCTAGTGGTTTAAGAGGAAATGCTGTTTAAAGTATTTATTGACCACACATGAAGCACAAAAGACAATCACAATAGTTTACCTTAAGCACTTTGTGCGCAGGTGAGCTAAACAAGAGGGCCAAGATGGCCCTAAATCGATCACCTGAATGCTATTAAATTAGCAGCAAATATTTAACTGCAAATATCTTGGAAATTTGTTATCAGTAGTGCAAATGAATCTGCAAGGAGTGGACACTTTTAAAGAAATAGCTTATCAGTAAAGGCCATTTGTATCTTGAAATCTAACAAGAACTTGAATAAGAATGGAATTGTAAAGTTTTGTCATTTTGCGCCTTTCCTGATGCCGCCAGACTGTCATGTTTTTCAACCAATAAGTACTAGTTGAACAACTTTTGTAGATGGTCACCCAAGGAACATTTCTACCAAATAATATTGGAATCTTACAAGCGGATTCAGAGGAGAAGATTTTTAAAGTTTGAACATTTTGCACCCTTTCTGATGCCGCAGCAAGTTCTCAATAGAATTTAAATCTTTGAACAATTTTGAAAGAGGACTACCAAAGGAACATTCTTGTGAAGTTTGGTTGAAATTGGTCCTGCAGTTAAGGAGAAGATGATGTTTAAAGCTAAAAGTTAACAACGGGCGGACAGACAGTGATCAATCGGTTCAGGTGATCTACTGTAGTGTTAACAAGATTTTTCTACATTATAGCTTAGTAACCTATTTTTTTTAACCTGACCAGACCCATATTAGAAGTTAGACTAAATATCATCCAGAGTGTTAACAAGATTTTCCCTAAATTTGGCTGAGTGACCTAGTTTTTGACCCAATATGACCTATATTCAAACTTGGCATAGAAAGCACCAAGACAAACTTTCTGACAAAGTTTGAAAATGAGTAAAAAAAGTTCCAACAAGATTTTTCTCAGATTTTGCCTTGTGATCTAGCTTTTGACCGGACATGACCGAACTTAGCCTAGATATCATCAAGACAAACATTCTAGTAAAGTTTCAACATGTTCACATTAAAAACATGTCTCCAAGTTTTAACAAGATTATCCTTCAATTTGGCCTAATGACCTAGTTTTTGACCCGACATGACCTATATTCCAATTTTGCCTAGATATTACTAAGACAAACATTCTGACAAGGCTTCAACATGCTTAAGTTTAAAAAGGGCTTCCAGAGTGTTAACAAGGTTTTCATTTCATTTGATCTAGTGACCTAGTTTTGGACCAAATTCGACCCAATTTAGATTTTGTCCCAGTGTTGATGGAGAGGAATGTTCCGATAAACTTTCAAGAAGATCTTATGCAAAATGTAGCCTGTAGAGTGTTTTAAACAAGTCAAAAGTTGGCGACGGACGACAGACAAAAGGTGATCACAAAAACTTTTAATTAAGCTAAAAATGCTTCATTGATTGTATTTAACCTTTTCCAACAGGCAGATTCTTTTTCTGAAGCCTCTGCAGTAGAAACATTGTAGCAAAAGGAAAAGTTGCTCATAATGATAATTTCCATTTCTGCCACAATGTTTTCAACTCTATTGGATAATTAAACACACTTATGGAGATTTTTCAAGCCTTTTGCTAAAAGAAAGTGTGGGAGGATAAAAGATAAATGTTGATCATAAACGACATTACAAAATTTTGCGATAGTGACCCTCCAGGTCAACACAGGTTCCCTGTTACACTTCACCTGAAAACATTAATGATTAATCAAATCTTCTCTCTCTCAAAATGATACCATAATTTTTGTTTTTATTACCATATTCATTGTAGATAAACATTTGTTCCTTTTCTGGTAATCGTTCTGCGTTTCTGTTGATGACTTTGTGTTTACTGTCTTGTGCTTGAGTTATCTTGGATTTCTTCTGCTTCTCGCTCTGTAAGTTATATGTAATGGACTCGTGAGTCATAGGTTTTGAAATATATTCTACTTGAACAGACTTTTTGTGTTGCCTGCCTTTGCAGGTACTTATGATTAACTTCTGCACTGGTTTTTTTTCTAACAGAGTCCTTGATTTTGAAAAAGTTTACACCAAGTACAACTAAACAAAAACCAAAGGAATGTCTCAATGCTAATTATTGAATAAAGTTCCATCTCAAAATAAATCACTTAGCACCAGTTTATAGGCATAATTGTGTTCATTTTTTTTTACAAAATATGACCATAACCTTAGTGAACCTAAAAAGCAAAAGATATTACAAATGAAAGAGAAATATTAAGACAGTGATCAACATTCTTTATACTGGTACCTAGATCCTCATTTATTATTCTTGTGGATCATATTTGTTAATCATAATTACTGTTGATTTCGGTGAATTGCAAACCTGGGTCAAATGCCACTTACTTGTAACATCATTTTTGTTTCCCTAATGAAATGGCAAAATACATTTCGTTTCTTAACAACTACTTGTCAGAAAGGTAACTATTTATGTCATTATTTCATTTACTTAAATACATTCCTCCATTCATTTTTTACAATATATTAGGGTATCAAAAATGATGGTATATGCTTTTAAGTATTTAAGTACTACTAAGCGCTAAGTAAGGTTGATGGAATTGTACACTGATCTTTACAAAATATATGAAAGATGTCAGTTGTTGTATCATGATTGCAGTCTTTTAATACAACTTTTGCAATCCTTCTAAAAATTGAGTATTTTTAATCATTTACAAAAGATAATATATTTAAAACCCCTTATAGGAAAATACAATCTCGCGAGTTGGAGATAAAATAAAGATACTGAATTGTAAAGATTGCACAATCTCTCCTTTTCAGACAAAGTCCCTAAATGCTGTCTGTATCTGCTATTAAAGGGTTTCAACAGGAAATGAAAAGGACTTGATCGAGACTTTATCTTACCTTTTTTTGGAACTTCAGATCATGATCATTTACTGCAGGTTTCTTAAACAGTTGCTGTACCGGGGTTAGGCCGACTTGTTTGTTTTTCATTGAAGGCTGTACTGATACGCTGTTGATATCTCTCAGGGCTAACCTGGGTGCAGATTTTGGTATACTGGAATCATTGCCTGCAAATGTTTTCACTTTGGGTGTTAAACCCAACCCTCTTACACCTGCAGTAGAGAGAAAAAGAATTAAAACAATAAGGCCCTGTAGCGCTCAACTGTGTCCCATGGATTTGTATACATACATCACGGTGTTAAGAAGTAATTTGATACTTGAGACTTATACAGTGTTTGTAAGATATTTCTTAAATTTGACAACAATTTAACAATGTTTCAACATGCTCAAGTAAAATATAGCTGCCTCTAAAGAATTCACTAGATTTTAAAGCGACTGAACTCCAGATACCCAACTGTCGAAAAAAAAAAAAAATCCAATTTTAAGAAAATAAACTTTTTTGTATAAATTTGGGGCATTAAAACATGATAACTGACATATTACATACCCCTATAATCGGTGAGATTTTCTTGTTTTCGATACTTTTTCCATCGCAAATTCTACCCTGTCAGTAACGGGGTAAGTATTTTTAAATAGGAAACCCCTTCATCGGGACAATTGAAAACGACTCAAGTTCACTTTATTGATTAACAAGAGTTGTCGGAGGACAATATAGCTCGCCTATCAGGGCCATCGTATATCAGGGCCTACTTCAGAACAGTTAAAGTATTAGGTAAAGTCGCACAGTATCACCTATTGCAAGATAATACACCTTTTCAATACTTTTGACCAAAATTCTAAGTTCAAGTTCAAAAATTGATATAAACATTTGTCAGAAGTTTCAATCCAATCCTTTGAGCAGAAAAAAAGTAATTTGAATATTTGACAGAAAAGGGCCAATAACTCTGATATAAAAATATTTGGATTATCTCCCTTTTTGTGAACCCATCATACACATTAATATAAACATTTGTCAGAAGTTTCAATCCAATCCTTCGAGTAGAAAAAAAGTTATTTGAAAATTTAAATTTTTGACAGAAAAGGGGCAATAACTCTGATATAAAATTATTTGGATTATCGCCCTTTTGTGAACCCATCACACACATTGATAAAAACATTTGTCAGAAGTTTCAATCTAATCCTTTGAGTAGAACAAAAGTTATTTGAAAACGTGACGAAAAAAGTGTGACGGACAGACAGACAGACAGACGCCGGATAAAAAAAAAAATAGACAGACAGACGTCGAATAAAAAAAAAAGTAACATTTGTCAGAAGTTTCAATCCAATCCTTCGGGTAGAAAAAAAGTTATTTGAAAATTTAATTTTTTGACAGAAAAGGGGCAATAACTCTGATATAAAATTATTTGGATTATCTCCCTTTTGTGAACCAATCACACACATTGATATAAACATTTGTCAGAAGTTTCAATCTAATCCTTTGAGTAGAAAAAAAGTTATTTGAAAACGTGACGAAAAAATTAGATTTTTTGACAGAAAAGGGGCAATAACTCTGTTATAACTTGACCTTGACCCAGGGTCAGGACGGGTGTAGTGGGGTGCGTAGATGGACCAATAGTTCCTAAATGTATAAACTAAATATGAAAGCAATCAATGTCATAATAGTGAATGCAGAGTGATATGTTAAACGTTAAACGCAAACCTTAAACCTTGTAACTGAACCAAGTAGAAATGACCTTGACCTTGACCCAGGTGCAGGACGGGTGTAGTGGTGTGCGCAGATGGATGACCAATAGTTCCTAAATGTATAAACTAAATATGAAAGCAATCAATGTCATAATAGTGACTGCAGAGTGATATGTTAAACGTTAAACGCAAACCTTAAACCTTGTAACTGAACCAAGTAGAAATGACCTTGACCTTGACCCAGGGTCAGAACGGGTGTAGTGGTGTGCGTAGATGGATGACCAATAGTTCCTAAATGTATAAACTAAATATGAAAGCAATCAATGTCATAATAGTGAATGCAGAGTGATATGTTAAACGTTAAACGCAAACCTTAAACCTTGTAACTGAACCAAGTAGAACCAAGTAGAAATTATCTTGACCTTCACCCAGGGTCAGGACGGGTGTAGTGGTGTGCGTAGATGGATGACAAATGGTTCCTAAAGGTATAAACCCTTAAAACCCAAATGAAAACCTTAAACACAAACCTTAAACCTAGGTGTCTACGCCACCGCCGACGCCGGGGGTAACACATATTAAACTCTCCTGTACTTCGTACTGGCGAGCTAAAAACGATACATTTTCTACCCTGGTTTTACTTGGATAACATAAAGAATAACATTTAGGGCAAATTTCGTTTTTTTTCCCTGCCATCTGGATTTCAGTCGCTTTAATTAGCATTGGCCTGTATCCCTGTTTTTGACTGGACATGACCAAACTTAGAACTAAGCATAAATATCATCAAAATTCATTCTTATGTCAAAAACCTCCAGAGTATCAACAAGACATTTTTTTATTTGACATATTGACCTAGTGTTTGACACTAAAGGACACTCTTCTATCAAAATGTAGCCCAACTATCATTAACCCTTTCCCATATATATAGATGCTTTCTGATGCCTCTGCATGATATCACTATTATCAGACAACTTTGGAAAACATTGTGACAAAAGAAGAAATTGTTCATAATGAGCAATTTCTCCTTTTGCCTGTGTTAATATGAAACTTCAACCATTTATTTACAGCTCAACAGCCTGAACATAATATATATCAATGATGTATATGGCAAACTCATCACTTTGACAGCCTTGCATCAAAAAAAAATATTCTGACAAATTTTCAACATGCTCATGTGACAAATGCGGTCTTTCAAATTGGCTTACTGTCCTAGTTTTTAATCAAACATGACCCATCTTCAAAATAAAACTAGATACCATCAAGATTAATACTTTGACAAACATTCAACATGCTCATGTAAAAATTTCCATTTTGGCCAAGTAAATTAATGATTAACATTTTGATATTAGCTTTCCAGGAACTTAGTGCCATTAAGCTAAAGATTGATAACGCTACATATATAAAACTGTATCATGCATGTTAAGTTCAAAAGCACTGCAATGATTTGTTTCATTCAAAATATGATTCGCACATTTTTATCCTATTTAGTATTTCACTGATATAACATTTATTTTTGGAGTTGTCTTGTTTAATTTCATTTGCAGTAAAATGTGACATTTGCTTTATACCATTAGCAATTTCTTCCCTATGGCACAATATTTGCAAACATTGACTATCAGTATCAGTATCGATATAGCCAATGCTAGGCTGTTGTGATCAAGCAAAGACAATTCTGTCCAGATATTTTCACGTCTCGAGTTTCAGTGCAAAGAATAAGTGTACTACCAACAGATATCAAGTCATATTCATTGCAATTTTCAAAATAACAGTAACATTTTACCAAGAGGTGTTCCAGATCCATCCTTGTGTTTAACAGGTAATCCTGCATTTTCTTTGTCTATGTACAATTTGAATAATGATGTTGCCATCTTTCTTCTGATGTCTGTTAAATAAAAAGTATGAAGCATTTACAAGGTTGTCCATTGACATGCCGTAAAACAAAAATGTTTGACAGTTTGAAAACAGTTATGTGTCAAAATTCGAGTCAAAGGTTTCAGATTTGACATTCAAACACTATATTGTTGGTAATCAAAAGAATCATCTATGTAAGACAATTGTTTGGAGTACGGAAAGCATAAGGTTTAAAGGAGTAATATTGTAGGATAAAGACAATTTAATACTTTTTTATCTCCTTTTCTGAGTGAAGTTGTCTATATTTATGAGTGTACGGAGGATTTTATCTTTTATACATCATGATTATTACATGTATAAAGCAAACAAGAGCATGTCAACGATACAAATCCCCTTGCAATGTCGTTTTGTTCAGATGTAATTTTCACTTTGACCTAGGTAAGTGAAATGTGAACCCGTCCAAGCTCTCTTGACAATGAAACTGTGAATGAAATAGGAAAGAATTCTTTCAACAAATGAAAGTGCTAGTGATGATGTAGTTGTGTACATAATGTTATAGTCAGTGTAACCTATGAGTCAAACGCAAACTCGACCTTCTGTCTGAAGGCTTTTGGTCCACTAATGAAAGTGCTATAGTGATTCAACAAAAACATCAAAAGTAGTTAAAACCTTTTAATTTAATGATACATCATTACATGTATTTAGACAATTATATGTATTAAAACAGTTATCACACAAACATTAAATTTAGATATATGCTCCTGGGGGTCGAAAATTTGTGTAAATTGAGGGTCGAAACGTCTGGCAGCCAAGTAAATAATAGATGATATAACGAGCAAGCGAAGGTCTAAATTATTTGGACTATATTAAACATTTATAAATGGTACGAAATTGCAGTGGTACGAAGTCTCCTACATCCGTTTTAGAGATATGCGACCCAAGATTTTGTGAATGATGGACAAGGGAAAATCTATAGATTATGTACCCACTTATCCAAATGGTGACATAGATATAAAATAAAAAACACACACACACGAACGAAATATTATCATACCATAATAAATAAATTTACAAGCGATACAGTATTGAGTTTAGGGTCAAGATCTTAAATGAATGGATTACGCAGAAGTGTCTTTAATGGAAGATTTGCTAATGATTGGTAGAAAAATTATTTTTTAAAACTTACGATATTTTATTATGTTTTACTTCTTATAAAACTTCGAAATATGTGTAAACTTTTTTTTTCAATCTGAACTTGTATGCAATGTCGCTATTTTTGAAGATGGCGGTGAGTATTTGTTCGACCAATCAAAATTTGTTTACTTTGGTGACCCGGATGTCAAGGATAAAAGTACTCCGAGTATCTGAGTTGTAGGCCCCAGAAGTTTTGCCAGTCCCTGGTTTTGCTAAGTGATTGTCACTGGCACTAGAACCGCTTACTTATGTTGTTCGTGGCTTTATCTTTTTAAAATATGCCTTAGATATAATTTGGTGTTTTAGTAATATTCCAATTTATTTTAATATAAAAGTTTCTCTATATACTTACAGCAAATAAGAGTCTCTGAGAAAATCAACACTTTCCAATATACATCAAGTATTCAGCAGACGCCTTTGGAAATATGGTTAAAAATATGGTAAACCTCTCTAAACGAAATTAAATTATGCAATATATATATAGTTGAGAACATTGTGAAAAAAGGGAGAATTTTCTCACATCGAGTAAATTATCCATTTGCCATTATGTTTTCAAAATTCGTTTAATTAATGAAAAATATAATATCAAAGCAGACTTAAAATCCTGTCTTTCATACATTTTCTGATAAAAATAAAAGAGAAAGATGGAGGCATCATTGTCTTGTCTTGTTTGAAATAAATTTAATTTAAACTTTTAAAATGAACTCTTTTTTAATGAGGATTTTTGGGGTCCGTCTAGAATGGCTTTATCAATAATTACAGCTGTCTCAAAACAACTGAAAATGTTCATTTTCCTAAAGGAGACCGTGCCTTGGTGGTGTAGGTAGTCGGTATCGGGTCCTCGATGTTGTGGGTTCAATCCGAAGTAATGGCTTTCCCTCCTTGACGACCAGGCTAGTGTGTTTAACATTCCGACTGACTCGGCAGTGTCATGATAAATGAACAGTAATACTAGTAACTTATACAGGAAACGTCATGATATAATTAAACTTGTTAAACGTGTCTTAAAAACATAAAACACACTAACTTATCGCCTTCTTATAGGGTTTTACAAAACATAGGTGAGAATAAAGGCAGTGCGTTTTAACCCTTTCCCTCATACGAAAAGTCTGCAGCAGACGACTTTGAACATATGTTGTCAAAACATAGAAAATCTCTATAATTGAATGGATAACCTATGACTAAAAGTAAAAAACATTGTGTCAAAAGGAGAAATTGCTCGTTTTGAGCAATTTCTGCTTTTGTCACTATGTTTTCAAAAAACCTTCTGATGCAGAGGCGTCAGAAAGCGTCTATATGAGGGAAAGGGTTAATTATTATAAAGCAGTTGGTAGCAGAGATGTCAAGGGATGTTTTCACCACTGATGTGAAGAATTTATGAGACTAAATTGAACAAAATAATTATGATATATTTTTATAAAAGAGAAATGCCTGTCTTAAGCGGAGATCAAACCCTGGTCTCCCGCGTGCTTAGCGCACATGCTAACCTCTGTACCAGTCTGACTATAGTTGTAAGGAGTACATTTATATTATTAAATACCTTGTATTTGTTACTAAAAATAGCTCAACCAGTTCATATTAAAAGATATAAAAAATATCAACAATTTGTAACTATTATTTCAATAAGTTGATTCTCTTTTGGTATATATTGTATCACTTGGATTTGACTATCTGTACAATAAATGTTTGAGTCGGAAACGAAAACCTGCTTCGACTTGATTCGGAGACATGTGTACATGCATTTCCACTAATTCGTTTGTTGATCGTGTAGAAATACAGTGTTTCATTTTCAACTGTAATTCCTATATTTCAACAGCACATTTCTTTGATGTTCTCTCTATTTCGTTAGCGATGTCAAATCCAATCCATTATCCGGATTAACTAAACTGCCAACAGTTTTTTTTAAATATTCCACAGATGCATGTGCTTTCATTGACATTATATACAATCTACGAATATCAAGACATCTCTCTGAACTGGAAATGGTGTTCAGTAACGGGGAACTACTGTAGAAAGAGATATTTTTTGCTGTTATTGTAACAAGGGACTGATTCCACTCCAGTTTTCGATTGATTGATTGGGGTTTAACGCCGTTTTTAGCAATTTCTCAGTTATATCACGGCGGCCTGTTTACCTACTCATGCATTTCCTGGTTTTCTCACATCAGTACTCCACACAACAATCTTCCCAAGCAACTGGCTGTTTTTCCACATAGACTTAGCCCATTGGTGGAAGACGAATGGCGCATGTCGCATTGACTTTTGTCAATCGTCGGAAAGAAAGTTGGCCGAGCCGGGATTCGAACTCAAAACCCCTGGACCAGTGTTCGATGAGTTGACTTTGGTACCCGTTTCAATTGGAGCATTTCATACAAACACAGAATTTTCTTCTTTTGTCACTATGTTTTCAAAGAGCAAATTTTTTCTCTGAAGAGGAACATGGCAGGAGTAGACTGTGGTCTGGCAAATACAAGCATATCGCTCAGAATACGATTCAGTATATAAAGAAGAGCAGTTATTAATATCAATATTTTTTTAACGTCAGTTTCCAGTTTTCTTCTGTTAAAACCAGAACTGTGAGTGAACTCACCAAACGATACCCCGCTATTAAAGTAGTATGATCTCTTTTTAGAAACATGACCAAGTGTTTATGATTGTTCAACTTATAAACAGTGCAGAACCCGAACTCTTTAACTCTCCATTCACATCCTCCGGTGTCGTTCTTCAACTGTGTAAAGTTTCATCGAAATAGGAAGTGTTGCGCTTACAAGGCTTTTACAACATATTGCAATATCTAAGTTATTAAAAGTTTAATTATCCCCCTCTTATTTTTAGGACCATGATTATCTTCCTTCGTTCACATACTCAAGTATTGTTTCTAATTTTGTTAACTATTGTTAACTCATCACCTCAAAACATATTTTGGACTCTTTCCAAAAAACACAGTTATTTTAACAATGTGATATGGTGAAAACATTGGGAAAAAAGCCATTTCTCCAAATGAACGCATTTTAGCAATATATTCTTTTTCCATAATAGTTTGTGAATTGTGTTTGTTTAACAGGACAAAACTTGATACATATACAATAAAATTTGAATGACTACTATATGAGTATTTTTTTTAAATAATTTCCTCCATAAACATTGATGTTTAACAAGTGTTAAGCAGAATACTTTGAAAACATTCTAGAAAAAGGATGTGTTGCTTGTAATGAGCAATATTCCCTGTTTCTACCACTTATTTCACTGTTATAATATCAGTTTCGATCTTCATTAATAATGAATAAAGCATGATTATTTGTTATATAATTTATATAACAAATAATCATGCTTTATTCGGGGTATTCAATTAGCAAGAATTAATCTTTAATGTCATTTCGGGTAAAGGGTTACAACACGCACTGGAATAAATATGATTATGTGAGAAAGATTGTTTAAAGCATACAAATGATACCCTTTGAAAATCACAATAACATGTTTTAATGTATTTGGGGCGAATGAATAAAAGTAAATGCCACAGGTATTTTTTTTTTTAATACTTGTACATCTCCAAAGCAAAACAGGCAAAAAAGGTGAAAAAGGGTTATCTCTTTCAGACCCCTATTTTTTTTTAAGATCCCTTTTTGGAATCACGTGGATCTTAATCTAATAATAAACTACTTGTAGGCAAGTTTCTGTGCTTTCTTCCGGATGTGAGCATCTTGGCCAATATTTGGCTCTTAACGTCTTCACTATTGGAATTGTATTAACGTGATATTTAACATTCAGGAAACAAAATTGCCTGGAAAAAACACCATTCATTTGGAACACATGGTCCTTTATAAATGATTTATAATTATTCATTATGCACGGCGAGGGTACACAAAATAAAATCATCATCATCATTTACAATTATTCAGCTCGCCAAATGGCTGTATGCCGAAAGGCGAGGATAAACAAACCCATATGATGATGATTTACAATAAGTATATATACATGTAGATGTATTGAGTTCTTCAATGTCAACGAAGATATTGCTCGCCAAATAGTTAATTCTGCACGGCGAGGGTAAATACACACAAACAAACGATGTCAAATGCCCGCAAAATCAAAGAATAAATAATAATCAATATCAAATAGAAGAAAAACAAATTACTCAGTCAATTGTTATCACATTCCTGGAAAGGTATTACCGGTGCAAATATATCGAGGGCTTGGCGTGAAACGGTTGTAACTAAAATTGGTATTTTTATACCAAGGTTAATCACCTCGCCATAAAGTCTTTAGATCATTTTTCTTGGTAAACAATGGAAATTTAGGTGCCATTGCTCGTTCAGTGGCACCTAAATTTGCATTGTTTACAAAGGGGTCAGAATTGACCCTAAACCAGGGTTTTCAAAATAGGTTTTTTGTTACAACCGTTTCACGCCAAGACCTCGATATGGACCAATTTTCAGGCGAAGGACTGCCAAACTTGAATTTAATCATTGTATTAGTAAGTTCTTCACATTTTCGTATGTTTTGTATGGCACAATTTCAACTGTTTTTGAAAAGTCCGGTCAGACTATTTTAAAGTTGCCCTAGTTAAAAAATGAAATTTGATAATACGCATACTGCATATTGATTGGTGAATTATTGTTCATGACGTTCGGATTCAATATATCAAAAGCTGGTAGTTAATGCATATGCAGTTCGTGTGAACTACACACTTATCATTTTTACGATTTTCTGGTAATATACGACCACCGGTATGACCCTCCCTGACCATATACTCTTTATTGGAAGCCGCCAGGAGGTGGCTTCCTGTAGGGATGCTTAGAACTTTCGGACAAGGAGAATATTTAGACCTGCCAGCGTGACCACATATCTTGATTTCTCTTTGTCCTTACTAAGTACATTAATTTAAAGTAATGACTTTTAAAACATCCCTTTTACACTCTATATACATGTGTGAGTTTTACAAATTAAAAATAAAAGACAAAGGCCAGTATATTAATTGAATGTATGTACATTTTTATTTAAGCGAAATTCATACTGTATCTAGTCTAGACAGTTAAAAAGAGAACCCTTCTATTGAATTGGTAAATGTAGTCTGGTTCCTTAAAATTACATCCTATGATATATTACGCAGTAACTAGACGAAGAAGCCACGTCCCGTATTCGCTAAACTTTTCAATTTAGATTTTCGACTAAATCTAAATCTTAATATTTAGTCCACGTTTTAGATTTAATCCGTATTCACCAACGCGTTTTAAACTAATCTCAATCTGGTATAGTTTGTAAATGTCGTAAGCGGCCGCGCAGCGACTCTGGTTCCCGAATCAAGTTAAGAGCTAAAATAAAAGACAGTACCATTCATCCATAGTCTATTTATAGATTTTCATTTTTATCGTAATTTCACATACATTTTTCATTTGCTTTGCTTTTAATAATCTGACTTTCATGTTCAGTACATACTGGATTCAAAGTTAACTTTGAGTACAATTGTCATCGCAAAATGCAGACATGAAAAGATTTAAACCACAGAAATATCTGTTTCAAGATCAATTTCGTTCTTTTTCGCTGTTGCAGTTCCACATTTCATGAATATCGCGGTAAACACGATATCGGTGTATTTTGCCTAGCCGACAACATGTTTTTATCACGGATGCGATGTGAACATCCAGAATACTTAAATGAAATGAAATCTTCTGGTTCTTACAAACAAAGTGTGATCGGATTAACTGAACTGTATTTAACTTATCACTGTAAATGTAGACAGCATTTCAACTCTTATATCAACTGGTAAATTTACAGTTTGAGAAATAAATTCAAGTAAATTTTCATACACTGGTTTAACGTTTTCAAAAAAATTGAAACTAGTTCCTATGTTAAGCCTTACCCACGTACAACAGATATGTAGCACATTAAGTAAACATTGGAACATCTTGCTAAATGAAGGTATAATTTATGGACATAAAGTAGAAAACATTGTAGCAAAAGGATAAATTCCTCGTGATCAATTTCTCTTTTTGTCACGATATTTTCAAAAGTCACTGCAGCTCTTGTCAGTCTTTCGGATTACGTGTACATAGAAATACGTTTCCTTGATTTTCTGAATGCTAATCACGACACGAGTTCACATCAGTTTCGTCAACTCGAGATTGTGCGACAGCTTTGATTTTCAATTGCTCAATTTGCCGCAATAATCTTAACTCTTTTCAATTATCTTACTATCATTTACAGAGATTTTCTATGTTTTGTACTTGATGATTTTAAAGTCTGTCAGCGTAAACATCATTGAAATCATTGTGGCAAAATGAGAAATTGCTCATAATGAGCAATATCTGCATTTGCCACAATAATTTCAACACTTTTCAATTATTATACGATCATTTATAGAGATTTTTTACTTGCTAATTTCAAAGTCGTCTACTGCAGATTTGTTTTATGTGGGAAACCTTTATCCACTACCATGACTTACCGATACAAACGAAAAACAGATTTTCTGTGTGTCAGCATTATTTGATAAAACATTATCATAACAGGGCGTGTGTTCAGTACACATAGTTGATTGTTTTTGGTACTAATTTAAAATTTATCATAACCTCTTGTCCATTTAACTTTAGTATTATATGTCACTTTTCATGATCCGTTTAACTCTAAATTATCTCATTCACTTAAAACACAGACTCCGCCAAGGTTAAATATCCTACATAAAACTTATATCTTCAATAACCGATATCAACATTACTGACTACAGATTAAATTGTTCTAATGTTTGTGGATTTAAATGATCTTTTTTCTTATTTCTTCATGTGAAACGAAATATTGCGGCTTCTCTTTGATGCTTTGCATCAAACATCCGTCTTGTTATGTCCTTTAGTACACTCCTGCTATGTTGTTTTCGCTGAACTTACTATCATAACATACTACAGACACCATTATATCTACACCATGTATATGCTTTAAAAGTTATCTATGATTTTGCAACATAGAAAGCCCACCTTCATAACCACCAACCAGTCAAATGACGATTTACATTATGACAACAGCCTTAAGCGGCGAAGATTTTATAAAGTGACCTGCTCTTGTGGTCACAGATTTTCTCAGTGCGTTGCTCATTCGAAGGTCTATTGTTTGTTACATAAAAATGAATCGAATGTTTTGTTTTTTTGATAGATAACAAGTTCAACGTCTATGACCAGGTCAAATAAAAAGTTCTCAAATCAAAAGGTTTAATATTGACAAAGGCTGCATGGTCAGAGGTTTTCTTAACTTCAAATGAGACAAATACATTTCTGTGTTTTTTTTAGGCTTGGTTGTCGTTTCCCCCAGTAACTGCCAAGGTTTTATATTCATGCCATCAAGCATGGGGCATACGGGTTTAGTTAGACGGGTACTACAAGCAGTTCCCCGTCTATATAGTGTCACTGAAGTTCCGTTATGATTGTAAACTATTTTGGTAGTAAATGTTGTAAAACAGTCATTTGAAGGTCATGGAAATGTACACAATTTGACTTACTAAGGTACCCAGTAAAAAAGAAGCATAACATATCAATATTTAGATGTGTATTGTACTGGAAAGTGTAATTATCACTCTAATTGTATCCTAGAAAAATATATGTCCTCTGCTGCAAATGCTTCTGCGTGTGGAAAGGGTTGTGAAAGACAGTGGTGCAGAGGTAAAGCGTCGGCCTCTCGTATCAAAGGTCCCTGGTTCGAGTCCCGTGATGAGCGGGTCCTGACTTTGGGATTTTTCCACACAAACGGCGCGATAACTGGTTAAGTCTCCAGGAAGCAGACATCGAGTGTGATTGATATGAGCTGAAAGCTTGCATCGCAATCGATGTAAAATAAATAATGTTTAAATTAAGGGTTGTGAAAATCAATAATTTTCTGTCAAGGTTGCAATATACAAGTGAGATATTTAGTAAAGGAAATGGACCTTAATTCTAACTATACATTGATTTTTAACTCTTCCAGTGCCAATGGTACTATTGAGGTTTTTGTAAACATTACTGATTTAGCTCTCTCATCTGAAATCAGCATTGTTTGCATTTAAGTTATTCTGAACATGGGCAAGTCTACTTTATTAAATTCACCCAAAAGAGTATTGTACACAGCGAATGTTTATCCCTTACTTAAGACATCAAAACGTTCGATTTCTTACGTTTATTACCAGAGCTAACCACAAAAAATCGGGTCATTTGACAAGCTTGCAAGTTAAAGTAATGACACTTGACAAGCATTTGTTTTAGCACTTCGAAATGAGCCGTTCTACGAGAAAACCAACATTATGGACTTTTGCGTAATGTACCGAACTAGTTCAGTCTGTGCAGTCCGCGCAGGCTATTCCGGGCCGGCATATTCCGCCTCAGAGGGATAAAAAAAAGGTATAGAGTAATGATTCCTGAAACAGAAAATCAACAGGAGGCGAAAAGTGTATGTCCGGGTTAGCCTGCGCGGCATGCTTAGGCTGATCTAGGTCGATACTTCACGCAGAGTCCACACTGTTGGTTTACTTGTGTATATAATCTTTACCAAAAAAAACCCCCATAAGATTTAGACCTACAACGGTAAACTTCGTTAATTTATCTCTTTGTTAAAAGGAAAGTTCTAATATCCATTGTTTTTCATATATTCACTAGAAACATTGCGGTCTGGCTTTTTCATTAATTGTGTCAGATACATTTCAGTTGTTTTCAAAGTTCCAGAATCGCCTTTTCCAAATAAATAACCTGGGTTGATACTCGTCGGATCAAATAAGGGACAGAATGCCCTTTTTGTCATTTTGGTACAACTAATTGCTCAATGTTAAGGACGTTCCTTTAGGAATGTTATCGGTATCAGCGAGATTTCGTGCGTTAGCGACGATGACGTCACATGGTAGTTGTTGCCTTTAGAAGGTGTGCTCAGGCGGGAGCAGACTAGCAGATTCTGTAGTGGTACAGAAGGAGTATATTGGATGTTGGAAAACGTCGCTCAGGAAGTATGTGTCGATCGACGGCAACATGGCTTCCACAACTCTAGGCTAAACGAATTCCACCAAAGATTCAAGTTCCAATAAAAACATCGTATTCGTCGGCTTCTTATGTGTTGCGCCTTCCGACAAACCTTGGGATGGTGTTCAATGTGAATGTCTTGATAATTTAAACAAAATCGAGTATACAACAAATCCGCAGCTGGCGCAACGATCGATATTATACACCGCACACTTTTGGTTCAATCATTGTAAATATTTTGCACATTTTTATAGCAGTTCACTTTCCTTTATAATTTAGAATTTATCAATCAAAGTACTGAAAGTAGAATTGCGATCGTTTAAGAGGAGAGGCAGAATTGCATATAGAATTATTTATCTATAAAAAATCCCCACCACGACAAACAAGTAATGATGCATTAGGCCAGAATGAAATGTTTCCAAGATCATAATTATTTGTTGGTTTTGCGTCCGTCTGTGAACAAGTGGACCTATTTCACTATAACTTTACAGGAATGCTTTTCAAAGTTGTTCAAATATGTAAATTATATGGAGATCTTTGGTTGCCGCGGCATCAGAAAGGGGGGAAAAGTGCCAATCTTTAAAATCCTTCTTTTCTATATCTTCTATTCCGATTCCAATATAATTTGGTAACAATGATGGTCGGGTGACCCTCTATACAATTCTTAAAGCCATATTGGTTGGTTGAAAAAGCATGGCAGCCTGGCGGCATTAGAAAAGGGGCATCATGAAAAAGATTATGAAAATGATTGCCTGGTTTTAAAAAACTGCATATAAATCGTTGGGTCGTTGTTTGTATTCCACCTCGGCCATTCATTCTTTCCGATGATTGAAAACAAGTTTTTATGACGAACGCCATTCTTCTTTCAACGATGGACTTACAGTCTTTGTGGTAATGTAGCCTATGAATAATGTTGTGTGGAGTACTGTTTCGAGAAAGCCAAGAAAATATGAGCCGCTCCACGAGAAAACCAGCATTATGGACTCTGCGTAATATATCGATCCATATCAGCCTCGGACTGTGCAGGCTAACCCGGGCCGACACATTCCGTCTCAGGGAGATAGAGGTATAGAAAATTGATTTCTGAAACAAACAAAAAGGCGAAAAGTGTCTGTCCGGGGTAGGCCTTTGCAACATGCTTTGGCTGATCCGGGTCGACAGTTTACGCAGATTTTCTCGTAATTCGGCTGATATATAAGGTCAAAATGACCGCCCTGATATAACTTGAATTAATGTTTAAATCAATCAACAAATTCATCCCAATTACAGATACACCACGTGCAATAGCAGCAGACGACTTTTGAAAACATGGTATCCAAAGGTGAAATTGCTCATGATCTGCAAGTTCCCCTTTAGCCACAATGTTTTCAACTTTGTTTAACAATTAAGCTATCTTTTATGGAGATTTTTCAGGTTTTTGGCACTATGTTTTCAAAGTCGTCAACTGCAGAATTGTTGTATGTAGGAAAGGGTTAAAGGTGCTGAAATCCAGATGGAGATAAAACAAAATGAAATTTTGAAACTTCTGCAAGTATAGCTAATAGTGACAGCAAAATAAGTAGTAAGTAATACATAGCTCAAAACTATGTTGGTAGTAAATGTTGAAAAACAGTCATTTGAATTTGGCTTACTGGGTACCCAGTAAAAATGAAGCATAATATATCAATATTTAGATGTGTATTGTACTGGAAAGTGTAATTATCACTCTAATTGTATCCTAGAATAATATTTATGATATTTCAAGACAACTTTTGAACAGTTTTTAAAAATTGACTATACTATCTATAATCTGGAGTTCAGTACTAAACGACTCGGTCAGATAGGGCAAATCTCTTCAAATGAAAGTGTAATAATTAGAGTTGAATTATTTTTATTTCTTCATTTGTCAGTGTTTTCAAATGTCCTCTGCTGCATATGTTTTTACATGTGAGAAGGGTTGTGAAAATCAATAATTTTCTGTCAACGTTGCAATACACCTGACAAATTGAGATATTTAGTAAGGGAAATAGACCTAATTCTAAATATACATTGCTTTTTAACTTTTCCATTGCCAACGGTACTATTGAGGCTTTTGTAAACATTACATATTTAGCTGTCTCATCTGAAATCAGCCTTGTTTGCATTTAAGTTATGAACATAGACTTAAAGTCTTGATACATTAAACATGGAGTCGTTCTATTCTGAACATGGGCAAATCTACTTTATGAAATTCATCCAAAAGAGTTATGTACACAGCGCATGTATCATCTCTTACTTAAGACTTCAAAATGTTCGAACTTTTACGTTTGAAATTGTTATCAAGTATTACCAGAGCTAACCACAAACAATCGGGTCATTTGACAAACTTGCAAGTTAAAGTTATGACACTTGACAAGCATTTGTCTTATGACCCTTTAGCACTTCAGTATGAGTCGTTCAACGAAAAAAACAACAACACATTATGGACTCTGCGTAATGTACCGACCCAGATCAGTCCGCGCAGGCTAATCCGGGCCGACACACTCCGTCTCAGGGAGATAAAGGTATAGAGTAATGATTTCTGAAACAGAAAATCTACAGGAGGCGAAAAGTGTATGCCCGGGTTAGCCTGTGCGGCATGCTTAGGCTGATCCGGGTCGATACTTTACGCAGATTCCACATTGTTGTTTTTTCTCGTGGATCATATATATTTTGAATGAAAAAAACGTCAGGTGATGTTTAGGAATCTTTAAAACTTCAAGAACGGTATGATCCTTAGGTGAATTGACAAAACTATAATGTATATACTCTTTACCAAAAAAAAAACCCCATAAGATTTAGACCTACAAGGGTAAACTTCGTTAATTTATCCCTTTGTTAAAAGGAAAGTTCTAATATCCATTGGCTTTATATATACATTAGAAACATTGCCCTGGTCTGGCTTTTTCATTAATTGTGTTAGATACATTTCAGTTGTTTTCAAAGTTCCAGAATCGCCTTTTCCAAATAAATATCCTGGGTTGATACTCATCGGATCAAATAAGGGACAGAATGCCCTTTTCGTCATTTTGGTACAACTAATTGCTCGTCTAAACAATGTTAAGGACGTTCCTTTAGGGATGTTATCGGTATCAGCGAGAGTTCGTGCGTTAGCGACGATGACGTCACATGGTAGTTGTTGCCTTAAGAAGGTGAGCTCAGGCGGGAGCAGATTAGCAGATTCTGTAGTGGTAAAGAAGGAGTAAATTGGATGTTGGAAAACGTCGCTCAGAAAGTATGTGTCGATCGACGGCAACATGGCTTCCACAACTCTAGGCTTAACAAATTCCACCAAAGATTCAAGTTCCAATAAAAACATCGTATTCGTCGGCTTATTATCTATGGCGCCTTCCGACAAACCTTGTTCTGCGGTTGGTGCCATTCTGTCTACAAATATGTCCAACACATATCGATAAGGACTGATGATCCCGTGTGGCTGAGCAGAATGTACTATCATTCGCAAGTTCATGCTCTCCATAAACGCCAGTGACGTCATTGGATAAATATTACCACCGAACGGAATGTTTTCTCTGAACTTTCTACGCATCATCTGGAATCCATTCGAGTCTGCATAGAAGTCAATGTTCCTTATATTGGTTTTAAGCCGCATTGCTAGGTCCCCATCATACTGTTTAGGTAAATTCGTTTTAAGTTCAACTTTTAGAGCTCTACCACTTATACCATACGTATTTGGTAAAATATATTCAACTTGAAGAATGTCATAGACGGCCTTGATACGGCAGCTGTTGTGACCTTTCATGGCTGTTATAGTAGGGAAATATTTTGCCAAAGCGGGCTTTGTTTCCTCTGAGTCCATAATGTAAGGACCCGTAGTACTAACATAGGTCATCCATTCGATCTCGATTTTCAAACAGACTTTCATTGACTTATAACACATGCTAAGTAGTGTTCCATTTACTTTGCTGAATGTTGCATTCATGTAGGAATTTTCGCACACAAAGAGGCCATTTTTTGACTCTAGCTTTTTAACGTTATGCCTACGTGACGATGTGTCGGACTTAATCGTGTACATCACAATACCAACTGGGGGTAAATACACATTAAACGAGACCCTGTAGCTACCTTGTCCAATATCTTCAATGTCAAATTGTACTCCATACCCTTTGGCGTCAATAACTCCTACTGACTCTGATTTGACTAGGAGACTAACAACTTCCGTTCTCCCTTGGGTCAGACTGTTTACTAGTACAACATGTGTTCCCTTTTGTGTTACAGGAATTGGTTTGTCTTCTGTTAACGTGTCATGGGATGTGCGATACAAAGCCGGATTGAACTCGATGCCTTGTGTTTCAGGTTCCTTGGTTTGGACAAGAAAGCTTAGCGCGCTCGCTAGCACGTTATGTGATGCAGTAAATGCTGAAGATAAACGTTTCTCATAGTCTACAACCACGCCAGCTTGGGATGCACCAGTAATTGCTTGATGGTGCATAAACAAGGCGAGATTTTGTCTGGCTTCTACTAATTGTGTTATCATCTTGCCTTTCTTGTCACCTGGCACATCTTCGTCACCTTGAAATACAATGGCGGTCAGAAGTTCAGCGGCGCGTAGACTCTCTTGCACTTCTCTAGACAACCGTTTGTCGAACATTCTAGTTGTAAAATAACCGGTCCAATATTCCGACATTTTTGAGTAAGAAAAGAAATCACCCGAAACCGTCGGAATCGTGACGTTATATTCTTCTCTTTGATTCTGCAAAGCTTCAAAATAGTCTTTCAAAGTTCCAAAATGCATATTAAGCTTATAATGTTTGATGTTTTTATTCACATAGTTCATGAATATCTTCATATTCTTGTATATTTTGTCCCAGTGCCATTTCTCGTGGAAATAAAACTCGCCTCCATACGGGAGCAAGATAACCTTTTGTTCGTAATTAGCTGCCTTTTTCTGTATCTCGCTAACGACACCAGCGATCAGATCGTTTAGATTTTTGTAATTGTTGATGCCGATTTGGTTGAAGGCTGCCGCGGACCCCGGAAGAGGGAGATCCTTCGATCTGATAAAGTCGAGTTCCTTGCACACGCCTCGGTTTGGTCCACAACTGTCCTGTACTGCCAGGCTCTCGTATTGTTCAATCTGAAATACAAAACATAAAGCTGTACTGATCACTTAGAAAATTGGTATTAACTCTTCTTTTTGTTTAGGTCAACGGGAAGCAATTCGGATCTGAGCGGTCTCCCATTGGACAATAATGATTTTGTTGAAAGTTGAAAGTGTTTTCGGTAGTTTTAAGAACTTTAATTGAAAATAGGTTTCTAGGTTATTTTGATTGTTGGGAAAGAGTCATAGCTCATAACGCTATAATGGTCGCCCATGGAAAATGAATTGTTTCCATCTGACTAAAAGTCTTAGCATTTTACCAGCTTAATTCGTTTCACTTTTATCATAGTCATTGAATCCTTATAGTTCGTACAAATGAAAAGAGTCGGTTTGACTTGATATTTATCATAACGATTCATGGACCACAATGTTTTCATGAGTTGTCTACTGTAAAGGCGTCAGAAAGTGTCTGTATACGGGAAAGGGTTAAAGTTGCGTATGTAACAGGATATATATACACATAAATTAAACCCTTTCTCAAATGCAATATGATGCATTTTCTTGCATCTGATCAGCGCAGTCGAGTTTTGAAAACACTGTGACAAAAGGGAACAAAATGCACATAAACAGAAATGACTCTTCTTGTCAAATTTTTAAAAAAATAAATCATTCGACGAGAGTTTCTAAATTTTTGAATAAATGTGTTCAAAGTGGTCGGCTGCATATTTGCTGAATTGCACACGTATTTTAATATAAAATAAACACTATCTAGTAAACAAGAAGCAGCATATGGAAATATCACTATACATCTGTCGCACTTCGCGTGTTCATAATAACGGTTAATATATTCTCATATTGGATTTTAAATGCAGTATTTTCAAACAAATCATCAAGCGAGTGATTTGTTTGTTTGTTTTGGACGATGATTGACGTCGTTTTAAACAGTATTTCACTCATATCCCGGCGTTTTCATGGTAAATAACCAATACGACCGGTATTTTCTTCCCACTCATATCACGTCGTTTCCATGGTATTTTCTTCCCACTCATATCACGGCATTTCCGGGGTAAAATAACCAATACGACCGGTATTTTCTTCCCACTCATATCACGTCGTTTCCATGGTATTTTCTTCCCACTCATATCACGGCATTTCCGGGGTAAAAAAACCAATAATACCGATGTACCAGTCGTAGTTCGCTATCCCCGCAACCCTGTGCACTAAGGACGGAGGCAATTTCTATAGAACGTTTTTGGTATGACTGGAGTGGGGATCGAACCCCGATCGATCTTCCACTTCCTTTTGGGAGATATTAATAACTAAACAAAGTAGATTATTCGTGCCACTTTTAACACTGTTTGATATAAAATATACTGTAACAAGCCCAGGTGTTGTGAGTTCAAACCCCAGCTCGGTCAACATTCTTTCCGACATTTGTCAAAAGTCACTGTGACAAGCGTCATTCTTCTTCCACCAATGGGCTTAAAGTCTATAGGGAAAAGCAGCCAGTTGCTTGGAAAGAATGACGTGTTGAGTACTAGTGTAAGACAGCCAGGAGACACATGAATATGTGAACTGGCCGCCGTGATATGACTGAAACATTGTTGAAAACGGTGTTAAATCCTAATCAATAAATCAATGAAACAGGCCACATAATTACGGTGTCCTATCCACCATGGTTAGTTATCGACAGTGGTAGTCAGCCTGATCAGACCCTGTTTGTTAACTAAACCTTTCACACATACAGACTCTTACTGTCGCCTCTGTAGCACACGACTTTTGAAAACATTGTGACAAAAGATGACATTACTCATGATGAGCATTTTCTTCTTTAGCTGGATTATGTTTAACTCTATTCTATTATTAAACTGTCATTTATAGAGGCTTTGCCATATTTTAACCAAACGTGTTCGTAGTCGTCTGCATGTGTGGGAAAGCGTTAATACATGTTCATATATACATATTCTTTTTATGACATATATTTAGTTCCTAGTGTATCGCAGTAAATACTTTTCAAGAGAACAACCCCCAATCCCCCCCCCCCCCCCACCCGCCCTCTCCCACTAAATAAATAAATAAAAAAAAACCACCCAACCACCCAATTTCAGCAGAAAAGTACTTGTTTTCATATGCCTTCAAATTGGGAAATATCGTCTACTAAATGCTGATGAAATGTCATAGGATAATACTCTGCTGCAGTAGAGTCAAGATTGCCATTTGTATGTTTTCCCTATGTGTGCTTTTAGTGATTCTGGATTGATGTTGCAATCTCCCTTTATCAAATAGAATTCCATTTGTGAGATGTTATTCTTAACGGAAAGATATAAATAAGTAAAATAGCTTGCCATATCGCTAAGTCACATGACTAGTGACACATTTTTCTGTCCCTTTGACATGAATAGAGTATATAAATCGCATACACATTGGTTTTGAAACGAGTTTCACAAGCATCAATCATCCATTTCAAAAGACCGCCCCGGTGGTGAAGTGGTAGAGTGTACACCTCAGGTGCGGTAGGTCACGGGTTAGATCGCCACTTGGCTCATACGAATGACTTAAAACCTGGTAGAAATGGCTGCCCTCCTTGGCGCTCAGGGTTGCGGAAACAACATTACAACTAACTAGCCGAATTTGAACTTGTACTTAGCGCGTGTTTCTTATAAGCTCGTTTGTTTTTCGAAGGCAACAACATCGGGCTATTGTGATACCCTTGGCGACGTCGTCTGGGTCGTTACAAAACTCAAAATACGGACAACATTTTCAAATGAAACTTAATACACATGTTCCTAGGAACAAAATGCATGTCTATAGCAACTCTGTCTTTAATGATTATTCAGTAATGCCTCTTTATATGACTTAGAAAATAGTAGACGAGCGTTGGCGTCGCTTGCGGTGCTCTTGTTTTCACTTTTGAGGTGGTGTTTTTGCCAAACAGCGCTAGTTTATGCTCGGAATCTTAGGTTACTTAGTAACACAGCTAGTATGTTATGGATTTTCAACTTTCAACCTTGAATTTAAAAAACACCACCTAGCGGTGTATAACTTACATGGCCTAAGATATCGTCCTCACCCATGACGTCCCACAGTTGCCTCCATTCAAATGTCAACCATCGTTTCGTGCCCATCAAATCTTTCAACGCATGGTTCACTCGTTTCATGATGAGATGTTTAATTCCTGCCTTTTTGGATAGATACGGTACGGATGCAGAGTATCCAAATGGGTCAAAGCTAACCGTGGTCTCCGGAACGACTCCTAGTGTGTTCTTGACCCAATAATGACCCTCGATCATTTGGTCAAGGAGAGAAAAATAATGGGGCGTAGCTTCATCTGGTGACACCCACATACCCGACGCAATCTCAATCCGGCCAGCCTGGACGAAAGACAGGAATATTTCTCGTACAGAGTCCGTTTGACTATTCCACCATCGGCTGAGAAGACTCGTCTCTATCCATGTGAAGGATATATCAGGATACTGGCCCAGCTTTTCTATCATGTTTTTCAAAATACGATCGACGTATTCCTGGTAATAATCATCGTAAGTTTGCAGCCATCCTGCTTCCAGATGGACGTGGGGCACAACGATGACCTCTATCGGTACTTTGTCCCAGCCGGGCGTTTCATTGGTCCGATGTTCAAAGTCAACAAGATCCGGTCTTAAAAAGCCACGTGGGTAGAGTCCGCCCGTTGTTGGTACTTTGATGAGTAAACAATCTAAAATTTCACCCATGAAAATGTCTGCGGTGATATCCATATTCTGGGCGGATGAAATACATTGTGAAGTGTCCATGGTCATTGTCGAATCGCGACTTGAACCGCTGAACAGGCGGAGTGATTTTTGCACGAGACTCGCCTCCTCGCTCGAACTACTTATCCATAATATCATGGTGAACATCATAGTGCCGTAAAGAACCTTCTTGAAACTCAATTTTCTCCGAAGTCGGTTGACATAGTAACGGTACCTGCTTCTCATACTTTCCAAAGAACCCTCTGAAACTTAGAAATAATTCATTTGTATTTACCCTTTTACTCATACAACAAATTTACAGCAGACAATTTTGATTTATGCAAAACATCCTGTTAAAAAAAAGTTTGGATAGCATGTGAGTTTTTGTGTGCTTTTTTGGTAGTTTTGATAATGAACTTTAATTGAATACATGTTTCTGGGTTGTTTTAACTGTTGGGAAAGTGCCATAGCCTAAAACGCTATACTGTTCGCCTATGGAAAATGAATGCGCTGACGTCACAATAATCACGTTCGCAGCGAATATTTAACGCGAAATGACGCGCCTTTTTAGAATAGTGTACCTGACCAATGTTTGTTGGGGTTAGCATTTAATCATTTTTCTTCCAAAAATAATATTATTCATAAAAAATACGGTAATTATTTGTACGTTTTCGAAAGAAGTATAATTCTTTTATTTTCGACGACGTTTTAAGTCGTAGTTTAATTAATCTGACGCTGCGGAATGTTGCAAATTGTGACGTCAGCGCATGGCGGTCGGAACAACAGCAACTTTCCAAATATAATGAACATTAAGCTTTAAAACGCCGGCGTATTGGTCGGTTGGCAAATACTGATGTGGTGGATCATGAGAAGAATCATTTATGAACCTGCCTCTACCTGGGACTAGGTCGGTTTAGACGTTTTTCTGCGTATATCATTGCCCAAATCGAGCAAGGGGGTAAAACGTCGCTGCACACTTTTTATAGTAACATGTGACGGGATTCCCAAAATTACCATTAGATCATTTTTTTTGGAAAGTGATTATTATGTAATAATCTTCTTCCTATGGGATTGCACACTGACCCAAATAGAATATGCCCTATAATATTTAACTCTACAGGAACTTTTTTATACATACGCTAATTAATATAGTGCGATGAATTCAAAGTAAAATCTACCTAATAGTCTTTTCATTTGCAATCAGTTGAATGAAGAATATAGAGTTCATACTTTATTTTCAAACTGAAAATGTATTTGCGTCTTTTAAAGTGAATTTTATTTTAAGAAATACAAATATTTCTGCAGTAAACATTACTATGTATATTCTTACGCGCCACGCTTTTGTGAACAACACCGATACACCGGATCATTTATACATTACACGAACTAGGTCAATTTGAGGACATACCGTGTCGTAGGGTGGTCTCCCCAAAATATGCTAATCTATCCTTAATTACGTCTTTCAGTTATATTCTTTATATTTCCTCTAGTACATTCATGTATAGGTTTTTACATCATTTATATATATTATATATGTATATATATATTTACTAATTGAAACGTTGTGGGAAAAAAGTAAAAAATCCCTCTCAGATATTTTCAAAATCGTCTGCTGCATTTGGAGTCCTGGGATAAATTTCTTGTGTTTTGTCACAATGTTGTCAATAGTTGTGTGCTAGGGAGACGTGCTAGTTATCTGGTAATTCACAAATGGTGTTTTCTCCCGAACGACTACTCGACTAAATATGTATAAGGGGATTAGGTGGGTATTCTAAATGGTAAATTACAGAATGATTATATAAAAAGGATTGATTGATTAGGCTTTAACGCCGTTTTCAACAATTGTTCAGTCATATCACTGCGGCCAGTTCACCTATGTGTTGTCTGGCTTTCTCACACAAGTAATCCACACAACATTCTTTCCAAGCAACTGGCTTCTTT
The DNA here is from genome assembly GCA_031761405.1 of Serripes groenlandicus. Taxonomy (NCBI): domain Eukaryota; kingdom Metazoa; phylum Mollusca; class Bivalvia; order Cardiida; family Cardiidae; genus Serripes; species Serripes groenlandicus. Next base: position 33,185,982 of record JASEVX010000009.1, read on the forward strand.
TCCAAATAGACTGTTAGCCCATTGGTGAAAGATGAATGACGCTTGTCACATTGACGGAAAGAATGATGGCCGAGCTTCGATTCGAACTTACAACTGCTGGATTGACAGCCCGCGTCGCTACCGACTGATTTACCGGGGGGGAAGTTGAAAGATGTGTAAGTCACTTTTCCTGAATTGGTATGGTAAAATCGAACTCATGCATACTAGATAAGCAACCTAACATGTTGCCTCTTTAGATATTGTAGCTCTTGAAAAAAATGTTGTGGAAAAATAAGCCTTTGGTTTTAATATGGGTGGTGTTTTTTTTAACAATTTGTTTCAATCAATCAGATTTTATCCGAATATCTAATTGTTTTAAATTGTAAAATATTTGGAAGTGTTTGAATCCACGCTTGACTCGTAATACAAATCAAATACAATTATTTCTATAAAAATCTGATCATCGTGAGATGTCATGATATTATTTAGATTTTACAACACTTTCTTAATGTTATGTGCCAATTGATTTAAATTGAGGGCACACCTATACTTAATTAAGCTTTCATGCAAGGAGAAAACATTACGTTCTACGTTGTATCCTCATTCAGACACAGTTTATCGAACATTGTTGCAAATGTAAAATTAATTCATGTTTTCATATTTTCATTCATAGCACTTGTATACGTTCATTCATAGCATTTGTTCGCTTGTGAAAAGCAAATTTGAAAGACAGTGGCTATCATAGATTTTTTATGACGAGCAAGTTCTCCTATTGTTACAATGTTTAACTGTATATTTATGTTCTCACTTTTGTAATGTTTAATATGAAATGTACTTGCTCTTCCAATTTGGATATCTATCTATATATCTATGTCCTTATACAGACGCATAAAAAGATAGCATTAGCTATTGACGGATATGACTGAATTTTATTCTTTCCTGTACATTTCTGTCTAAATATGAAAAAATGCTTTCTATATTTTTTACAAAAATTTCTTTCTATATTTTTTACCAAAAATATATTTTGTTTCAATGCAATTTCTAAATGAATTGTATGTATGCAATACTCCTCACTTCTTGACAGTGTTTGCTAACTATTGTGAATATAATATAATGTTCAGCTGTCAGCAATTTTAAAGTTGTTATTCTTTCTTTATTATTGTATTCTACTGATGAATGCGTTCTTCCGAAATTATATAGTATAATCGTATAAACTAAACAACAAGTGTTTGTGTTTTTTATTATATTTGTTTGATTTATTCTTTTTATACAATTTTACCTATTCTGAAACTGCAGCAAAATAAAGAAGTTTAAAAAGACTTAAATTCTTTCATTTATTTATTTTCCAACATATTTGCTCTCGTTTGTTCCTATCCACATATCCTAGCCATGATCTGTTCATACCTTGCATACAATTCATTATCCCATCTGCACCTGGCTGACATCACTCTAAAATCACCTTCCAGCAGTACTTTCAGTACTTTGATTATCATTGCGTATATACAATATTGAAAGACATTTTGAGTACTTTAACGAGGTATTATGTAATTTCCTCATTTTCTGCTGTAATAGAAATTCGGACGCCTGTGTATACAGTTAAATATGTAGCAAAAAAAGAGCATCATGGGAGAAACCAATGTACCAAACCCGTCTCCACATACATACGTCTTCTGCCGCCGCTCCAGCAGACTACTATTTAACAAATAAGATAGATAGATACTTTATTTTCAACTTGTACAAAATAAGTACATCATTGTTACAAATACAAATACAAATTCAATTTCTTATACAAATACAAATACAAATTCAATTTAAATTTCATATCGTGACATATTTACTACAATAGGATTTTATAGAATGTTAATCGAGAAAATATGGAAAAGAATTGATTTAGTGAAAATATTTTCCTGTTTATGTTATCGTGTAAAACCTCACGGAGGAATGTGACTATTTCTTTCTTCAAAAGCATATTTTATGAATTTACATAGCTTTAATAACTACTATTTAACAAATAAGGGTTAAATATATTTAAAAATTAAACAGATGAAAGAGGGCCTTTTAATTCGCATATAATCGCATGATACGAGACCCTTCTAATCTAAAACTATTAAGTAGGAAAATGAGAAAAATAATGCAATCACCTTCTTTGTATTAAACAATGTTATTGCAAGACCGGGTAGACTCTGATAACGTAAACTTTGCGTTTGTTCTCCTTTCGAGAAAATGTTTCTTGTTTCACTCCACGCCTGCAGATGCGTCAGATGGCGGTTTTATGTGCAATATGATCTTAAATTATATTTCAAATACATGTAATTGTTTAATCTTTTCCCACATATAGCAAATATTCAGCAGATGACTTTAGAAACATCTAGACAAAAACACAGAAAATCTCTATAAATGAAGATATAATTATTGAAAAGAGTTGAAAACATTGTGGCGAAAAGAGAAATTGCTCGTTTTGAGCAATTTCTACTTTTTTGTCAATGTTTTCAAAAGTCGTCTGCTGCAGAAGCGTCAACATGTGTCTTTAGGTGGGAAAAAGTTAAAACGGTAATGTCCTACCTTTCGGAGACTCCAGATTTGCGGCTCAGCTATGTAACGTCTACAGTGAATGATGACGACCTTACAAAAAGGTGGAAACAAGCAGATTGAAGGACTTTTAAAAAGAAGACAGATGTTTGTTTATTTAAAACATGTTAATAACATCTTCGGATCGATTTTGTTTTGCAAAACAACATACGTGGTGTATACTAGGATGTTATTGTCTCGATAAACATCATGAATGACCGGTTCCACGAGAAAACCAACAGTATGGCCTCTGCGTAATGTATCGATCCAGATCAGCCTGCGCAGTCCGCGCAGGCTAACCCGGGCCGACACATTCCGTCTCAGGGGTATAGAGGTATATAGTAATGATTCCTGAAACAGAAAATCCAAATGAGGCGGAAAATGTGTGACCGGTTTAGCCTGCGCGGCATGCTCAGGTTGATCCGGATCGATACTTTGCACAGAGTCCACACTGTTGGTTTTCTCGCGGGATGGTTCATTTATGAATGGACCATGAGGACTCTTGTTTATCATATTTGGTTAAACTAACGGTCCAAGTCTTAAGTTGTCCTCAAATGAGCGTGGGAGTCGTCGCTAACCGGTTGCTGACACGTGTGCGATCGGATGCTTATAGTTGGCTTTTGCATGTCAATCAGTCGCACTGTGGCCGACTTAATTGGTATGGACTTTCTGAGAATTTGGTTGATTGTGGCTATCGATGGTTCGTTTGTATGGTGTTAAATGCTACGTTCAACAACTTTTCAAAAATAATTTAAAGGTGTTTCCTTGGTAATTTTCCCGTTTTAATGGTCTATTTATTCAAAGACCAGCAAGTCAGTCGTTTTGTTTACCGTACAATCCTGAGGGTCAACGAGGGAAAGCCATTACTACCATTTTAAATATGTGGCATGGCCCGGCCGGGGATCGAACCCGTGACTTTCCACGCTCTAACACTACACCATATATGCGGTAGTTGTCGATGGTCACTTCGTGTGTACTTGGTCGAAGTTCGTGAGATGGTCGCACGCCTAGTGTGACTGAGGCTTAACCAATATCATACCAGACAGTATGTCTGTTTGTTATTACATTATGTACAACGATCTTTACATGTTGTACAAACATATTTATATTATGTCAGTATATGGTTATGTGTTGTGGTTTTGTACTTATATTCTGACAGTTTTTATTATATTATGTAGTTACAAATATTACCAAATAAATTGTGAATTGAATTGAATTGAATTGTATGGGTCCAATTTCACCAACTCCACCCAGCGCAAAGCGCTACTAAAACAACTTACGTTCGCGAACGTTCACATTACTGAAGGCTTGCTATCACCATGAGTAGGTTGTGTGTCATCTAGACTGGAATCAGTCCCGAATATTACAGTAGCATTTATAATATCAGCACGGAATTACTTAAATCTGGATTTTTGTAGATTATATGACGATTTCATGCTGGTGTTATCGCTGAGATATTTGAATGAATGGACTGTTTCCAGTCTAGGTGCTATCCTACCTGCCAAACTCATCAGTACAAAGTAGTGATCCAGAAAATAGTACAGTTACACATCAATCACGTCAATGAAAAAAGAAGCTGTTACAGAACCATTAACACTTTCCCACACATAGACGCCTTCTGAAGCAGACGACTTTTGAAAACATTGTGGCAACAGTAAAAACTGTCTACGATAAGCAATTTCTCCTTTTGTCACGAAATTTAAAATGTCGTCTGCTAAATACATGTATCCGTCATAAAGCGTCTGTAAGCGGGAATGGTTAAATCGTTTCCATGAAATCTAAACCCTTTCCGTGAAAGATACTATCACAGACGAATATTGAAAGTATTGTGGAAAATGGAGCTATTGCTGATTGGTAACGAGCTGTCTCACCTGAAATCTGCATTGTTTGGCAGTGAGTTATAAAAATATTCCAAAAATCCTATAACATGAAAATAGAGTCGTCCGAGTTTGAACATGGAATAGTCTACTTTAAACAATTCGGCGCTGAAAGGGTTAAATGGCTATAACGAAACACTAGACCGCAGTATACTCGATTATCTCGGACTATAGAGAATGTTAATGTCAAGATCAATATGAGCCGTTCGGTGAGATAACCAACATTATGGACTCTGCGTGATGTATAGACCCAGATCAGCCTGCGCAGTACGCCCCTACTTATCCGGGTCGACACATTCCGTCTCAGGAGGATGGAGGTATAGAGTACAGTAATGATTCCCGAAACAGAAAAACCTACAGAAGGCGAAAAGTGTCTGTCCGGTATGCTTAGGCTGATCTGGGTCGATACTTTACGCAGAGTCCATAATGTTGGTTTTCTCGTAATTCAGCTCATATCGTAACGCAAGACAAAGGTGTGTAAACCTTTCCCTCATACGAGAATTCTGCAGCAGACGACTTTGAACATATTTTGTCAAAAGAAAAGAAAATCTCTTTAATTGAATGGATGACCTATGCCTTTAAGTGGAAAACATTGTGGCAAAAGCAGAAATTGCTCGTTTTGAGCAATTTCTTCTTTTGTCACTATGTTTTTTAAAATGTCGTCTGCTGCAGAGGCGTCAGAAAGCGTCTATATGAGGGAAAGGGTTAAAACAAACAATTTCTATGTACTATAGTGAGTTTCCTTTCACCTGCAAAAAAACGTCTGTCTTTCGCAATTCCATTTCCATCTGTCCTTGTCTATCACTTTCTCATTCTAGTCGTATTTTTGGGATAGGGGTAAATCCTAGCATGCGTTTCGAAAAGTCGACTTAAGGCCGAAACCATGTTCAACTCTTGTCTATATCTGCGAACGTCTTGAATTTGATTGGTTAACATCTGATTCACACTGATTTGATTGGTTCGAACGAAGAACGCAAACTCCATCGGCTTGCATTAATGTGTCCATTGTGTTCCAACAAGTGAAACACATTCAGAACTATGTTTGACCTCAATGTCAGTTTTGTTTGTAAACGGCGACCGTGCTGTGACACCAACACGTCAACAACATACGACATAGTACACACGAAAATCACTGTAAATAAAATTATAATTATTGAAAGGAATTGAAAACATTGTAGCAACAGTAAAAACTGTCTACGATAAACAATTTCTCCTTTTGTCACGAAATTTAAAATGTCGTCTGCTAAATACATGTATCCGTCATAAAGCGTCTTTACGCGGGAATGGTTAAATCGTTTCCATGAAATCTAAACCCTTTCCGTGAAAGATACTATCACAGACGAATATTGAAAGTATTGTGGAAAATGGAGCTATTGCTGAAAAAGAGCGATTCCTCCTTTTCACACAATGCTTTCAAACATGCTTCAAGTCAATTATGTCCATACTCTATATATTTAAATGTTTTACGACAGACATTATTTTGCTCTTCCCCCTTTCATGCACATTTTGAATAACCTGAAACAGATAACATCTCTGTAATTGAAGGTATATTTATTGAAAATAGTTTATAAACCTTTGTGGTAAAAAGAAGAAATGGTCACGATAAGCAATTTCTCCTTTTGTCACGATTCTTTTCCTTCATTCCGTTTGTCTGTCTGTCAGTTTGTCGATCCAACTAGGAAATGTAAAGTCAATCTTCAAATTAGGGATTAGTTAAATTCAGCAAACATACGAGTTATAACCGAAATGATCAATCTTTATTTTATATGAGAGTCTCTTCTTTTCTAGCTATGTTGGGTCTCAATCTATTTGCATTTTTGTACATTGTAGAATCTACGTCTATCAACATGTAATCTACGTCTATCAACATGTAATCTAGTCCAAGATGTATCTGTTGATAAATACACTAAAATTGTAGCCTAATTAGTTTAACGTCAATTTATCTTATATAGTCCCGTTTCGGAGATTCAATTAAAACCCAAATCGCTAGATTCGGCTCATATGGGATAACAAATACATTACCAGTACCATACATGTAACAGGTTAACCCTTCACCAAACACAGACGTATTTTGACGCATCGAAACCAGTCTTCTGTAATCAATACTTTGTGTGTAGCCTAATGTCTGTATTATTCTCGTGTAAATCATTGAATTGATTCTGAGTATTAAAGAATTTGAATTTGAATTTGAATTTGTTTGTCTGTAAAGCTGCGAGGCACTATGGTTTTTTATCCGTCCGTCCGGATGTCTTTCTGTTTTTATGTCTGTCTGTGTCTGTCTGTCTTTCTTTCCTTTTCTCCCTCTCTCTCTCTAGATATATCTCTTTCTCTCCCTCTCTAGATATATCTCTTTCTCTCTCTCTCTCTAGATATATCTCTTTCTCTCTCTCTCTAGATATATCTCTTTCTCTCTCTCTCTCTCTCTCTCTCTCTCTCTCTCTCTCTCTCTCTCACACACACACACACACTCTCTCTCTCTCTCTCTCTCTCTCTCTCTCTCTCTCTCTCTCTCTCTCTCTCTCTCTCTCTCTCTCTCTCTCTCTCTCTCTCTCTCTCTCTCTCTCTCTCTCTCTCTCTCTCTCTCTCCCTCCTTGTCTTTATCGCTCTCTTTCTCTCTCTGTAGATATATATAGTTCTCTGTATCTCTCTGTCTCTGTCTGCCTGTCTGTATGGATGTCTCTGTCTCTCTCTCCCTCTCTCTCTGTCTCTGTCTCTGCCTCTGTCTGTCTGTCTGGCTGTCTCTCATTCGTAACGTTTTGTTCTTAATTCAAATTTCGTGAGAAACAGTAAAATACAACGTCCAATTTAAAATAGGTTCTACACATCATTATATCGTAGTTAGCTTTGTACGCAGCACACTAAGCTGTCAATGCAATGTCCACGGGTTCGTATCTCTAAATCTTTTACATTTATGACCTTTTCATCATGATGCTCATTTTGTGTTATACGAGCATGATTTTCTTCTTCTTTGTTTAATTAATAAAGTACAGGTATGCCGATTTTTTATATGTGTTTTATATTGTCGAGTTTATGTTATAAAACAAGATACATGTGCATGTATGATTCGTTGTAACAGGGACGTTGATAAGAGGGATAAGTAACTTAATTGTTTACTAAGATATCACCCGTCACAACATTTGTAGCAAGTAAAACTCAAACACTATTGAACATATGACAATAACAAAGATATTTCCTGGATATTTCCTCAGATGTAATACTTTGTCAACATTGGATCGTTAGGGTTGCGGGAGCTGCATCTGTATACAGATCTATAATACCGTCCCACATCCGAGTCGAACGCTCTATCATTACACAAAAGATTCGGTGTATTGTGAGAAAGTTCAAGTGTTGTAATATTATCCCTGCAGCCCTCTGGATCAAGTCGGAAAACCACTACTAACTGTTAAAAGATAACAGCTTAACATGACCAGGGATCAAGTTAGGCTTAATGTTATCTAAAAGGGGTACTATAATCGCTACACCACTCAGTCGGTGCGCTAATTCTATTCTGATGAGCGCCGGTAGCTTAGTTGACCTGGACTCTCAGCCATATAGCTGCACGAGTTCGAGTCCTTACAAAACCAACATTTTTTCCCGTCGATTGAGAACAGTAAGTTCGGCTAGCTTCTTTCGTCTTTAACCAATGGGTTAAAAAGGGTCTACCGGAAAAGGTATCAATTTGTCTAGGACAATTCCAAATGATTTGAATTATTTCTAATGCTGATCTTCAAACTATTTGATTGTTTGGTGTAACACTGTTCAGTTATATCAGGGCGTTTCCTGTGTAAGTTACCAGAACTAATGGTCAATTTCCCCCTGACACCACCTAGTCAGTTGTAATGCTAACAACGCAACCCCGAGCGCCAAGGAGGGTTTTCCTATTATACACGTTGACCTTATTCGAACACGTACTCAAAATGTACATGTATTCAATAAGGAATAAGGAAATTTATAACCATACTCGATATGCCTATTGTATTTTGGTCGTTAGACAATTAAAGCATCCGGCTACACAGGCACTTTGCTTTTTATTTGAGCCACGTCACCCCAAAACAGGGTCTTATTGAACCCGATACTGATTTGGCATAATACAATGCGGATTTGTACGAAAATATTCAGGCTACGATCTAAATGAGCTTTTCGGCATTGTTATATTGTCACAGCGTACACATCAGGTGCAATCCAATCGTGTGGAAGGCAGTCGTGCAGATGTCGAGTTCGGGACCCGTGATGAGCGCGTTCTGACTTTGGGATTTGTCCACACAAACGGCGCGAGTACTGGATTAGTCTCTAGTCATCGAGCGTGGAGAAATATAGGCTGAAAGCAGTAATTTCAATGACCTAGTTTTGTCAACATATGCAAGTGAGTGACCAATTGTTTTTATGCATAAAAGATAAGCATTTATAAACAGGACACATTTTCATAACTTTCTCCTGTCTGAAACAAACCTGTCATGCTTTCATATATGTGCAGTGCACAGATCTTAGAACTGCATGAAATATAAAGTACAACAATACGAAAGGATAATAGCAACATCAGAAAAGATAACATAAAAATGTCATTAGAATATCATTATGCTTTAAAACTAGCTAGTGGGGATATAATCATAATGATAGTGAGACCAAAATATATAAATTCGCAGATGTCAAACAGATATTTATATTTATGAGTATGTAAAAATTACGCTTGTTTTTTTATAGCACCGCTCATACAGACTTTGACCTTATTAATTGTTGTTTAGCATTACGTGATCTAGTACAAATAGTACAGACTTTTGGTTGCTCGTTTTATCATCTAATATTCGGTTTACCTAAAATAGGCAAATGGATATTTTTCGGTTCAATGTGCGAAATGGAGACAAAATTTCGCAATGGAGATCTCTGCATTGGCGAAATGAAGAATTCTAGTATAGCGTTAGCGAAATGAATAATTCTGCTTATCGAAAGATAGCTATATTCGGGAATAAATGAAATGTCAAAAAATGTTGCGAAATGGAGATTTTAACGAATTTGATTTGTTTGATCATCGAAAACTAGCTTTATTGGGGAATAAATGAAATGTCAACTAAATATTCGAAATGGGGGTTAATTGGTACACAGATAACCTCATCAATGTTTAATAAAAAAAGAATATCCCCGACCATTTAATGTCAACTTTCTCCATAAAGTTTTCAACGAACATATTTTCATATTTCTATTGAGAGCAATGTTTTTTAAAGACGATTATTTATTTTCAAATGTACATAATTTATGTAAGTTTGGAGTAGATATTGCTTAATTACAAACCTTATCTAAGCCAGTAACTAGGATATTTTCTTTTAAATTTAAAATTTGAGACAGTCCATGTCTTAATGATGAAAATGGAAAAAATAAAAACAAATTTTAAGACAAAATATCTTTTGATAATCCACGCATTGAGGATTTGCAATTAAGCGGGATAAACTTTGCTTTCATATGCATAATAACAAAATAAAAAATGATCTGCTTTTTGTGGGTAACAATTGCCTCCATTTCGCCTATTTATTGCCTCCATTTTGCCTATTTATTAACTCCATTTCGGCAGCGTATTACCTCCATTTCGCCAGCGTATTACCACCATTTCGCCAGACCAGCACTTCCAATTTCTAGATGTATCGGACTTTGTTAAGCGATGGTTAAAGTATATTATCCTTTATAAAGAATACCCCTTTGATAAATATAAAACTCAATTTCTCTTTGCCACAATATTTCCATCTTCATACACTATTTTTACATTCATTGATAACGATTTTCCATTTTGTTTGTAAATTTCAATTCAAAGACATATGCTTCAAACTTGTTGTAAGTGGGAAAGGGTTAGATTGTTTTTTGTTTGTTTATTGAATAGTATTAGCCCCTCACGACGAGAGGTCTTCAAGCGTGTATAGGGACCGCCCGTATGTACGTGTCTCAACGATGTCATCACACTAGAGACTGCAGTTCCTATTCGATTTTTATAAAACTGAATACTCATGTTCAACAGCTTCCCCTCTTGTATGAGTATGTGTCTTAGTGATGTAGGTCAATGTCATAGTGACCATCAAATGTCAGTACGAAACGACATCGTCGGTATAGCGACTTCATTTCTTTTCCAAGTGTTATGAAACTTATAACACGTGTTCACCAAAATCACCTCTTGTATACGACTATGTGTTTCAATTACCTTGGTCAAAGGTACCTGTCACAGTCACTATTGTACGAAATTATGTCATCGCTCTAACAACTTTATTTCTCATCCCATTGGTATTAAAACTTAAATTGTATTTTCACAAAAACACCTCTTTAACGAGTTCATGTTCCAACGACCTCGGTCACAGTACAAGGTCACAGTGAATATAATATGTTAGTATAAAACGACACCACCGCTCTAGCACTGTCATTAGTGGACGGAGTTCCTTCATATACCATACACAGGTTCGGTGTCAAGAGAGTTTGGAGGGGTGTGTCAAAGGTTCAGGTCACAGGGACTGTAATGTGTCTGTATGAAACAACTTCATTGCTCTAGCACTTCATTTTGGGACACAATTCTTCCATACATCATACACTGGTTTATTTGAGCGTCTTTCAAGAAAACCAACTTTGTGGACTCTGCGTAAAGTATCGACCCGGACCAGCATAAGCATGCCGCGCAGGGTT
>JASEVX010000009.1:33197259-33490783 GCA_031761405.1 Serripes groenlandicus
TTTCTTTTAACTTTATTGCTGTGGTTTTAGATCGTTTATCTTTTCTTAAACCGTTTAACACAAACAAACGCTTTTTGACGCCTCTGTAGCAGACGATTTTAAAAACATTGTGGTAAAAGAGGGATGTGCTCATAATAAGTAGTTTCTCCTTTTGCTACACTGTTTTTGACTGTATTACATAATTGTAGTTTCATTCATAGAGAATTTCAATAGTTTTATCTAGATATTTTCAGTCATCTGCTACAGACTGGTTATTTGTTGGAATGTGTTAAATGCTTTCGTGTGTGTTGTTTAACTCTTGAAATACTGAAAACAAATGAGAAATGAAATTCTGGAAAAATTGGACGTTGTAAAAAAGAAGAAATTCGTTAAATCTGAACATTCCCCCACCCCATTTTTCACATTATTTCAAAGAACTCTATTGCAGGTCATAACAAAATCGATGGCACGAGGGAAAGGTTTTATCAAGTAAATCTGAACTTTGATTTCTTGGAAATCAAGAAAGAATCGGATCTTTCAGTGAATTTTAACACTTCTAAGACACTTTTAAAAAGGGGTAAAAAAGCACTCCTTTCGTAAATGTTAAATATTGATGCGCTAGTTACAGACAGTGTAGAACTGGATCATAAATACTATCTATGCAGAGCCCCAGTAGCTCAGTCGGTAGCGACGCGGGCTGTCAACCCCAGTTCGAAGCCCAGCTCGGCCAAATTTATTTCCGACACGCGTCACTAGCCAATGGGCTAACAGTCTATGTAGAAAAGCAGCGTCTGTCTAGATGTTTTAAAAAGCGTCTGTTGCAGAATTGGTGTATGAGGGAAAGTCAGTTTAATCTAATAGAAACAGACACATTATGTACATCAGTGAGTGAATTCAACACCGGTGTAACCATTTCCTCTAACACTAAATCTGTACATCTGTATGCAGCTAGCTCACTGTAATACCAGAGGTGAAGTATATAGAACAGTTGTTCTTGTTATTAGCTAAAAATGTCAGAGAACTATTAATCGTAGGAGAAGATTTTAATCAAACTAAACAAACTAAATCAAGGATGATTAGTATGTCAAGATGTTTAACGCGCTCTTATACAGGAAGTAAAATATGTTGAAGTATACAGGAAATTAAATGTTACAGTGTTTTTTCACTTAAGCCGGTTTTTAAAAAAAAAAAAAATAGTGGAAATAATTATTTTAATGAATATTTGTTTATCGTATACACAACATAAAACGGTATGTAGGCTTATATCTCCTTTTTTCGATTAACAACGTTTGGTGTAAAATGTAGATAAAATTCTAGACTTTGGATGACAGAAAACATTATTAGTTTCTATTCTAAAACAATTAAAAAAAAGGTAGATTTCCAATATGTATTCCCTTTCTTTACCTTATAATTTCATTGTTTAGTTTAATGATTTATGATAATATGAGCCAGTGCATGAGAAAGTGTACGGGTTGGCTTCAGTACAGATCCAGATCAAGCCTGCGCATCCACACAGTCCGACCAATATATACACTGTTCACTCAGTACCAACGTTAGCTTGGTGGAGTATTGTTTCAACAACACACAGGAATTCCGTATACCGTCTCCTGTTGTACGGAGGTCCATTTATGGGATAGGGACGGTTTTTCTTGTATGCCAATCTCATACACATATATTGACTCTTATTTATTTATATTACATACTACATTTCATTCACTTTGCATAGATTTTAGTTCTGTAAAATCATTTTACATCATCTTATTTAAACCAATTTACTTGATATTTGAATATTGTTACTTCTTATTCCGTATTTTATATGCGCGCTAAGTAACCTTAGTTGTCGATGCGCCATAAAACAGTATACATTCATTCCTTCCACCTGTGTAGATTATGAAACGACTGAGCAGGTTAACAAGATGATCGGAACCTTCACTTTTCAGAAATGCAATCTTGTACATTTGAGCTGTCCCGCGAGAAAACCAACATTGTGGACATTGTACTATATTGCGTAAAGTATCGACCCGGATCAGCCTAAGCATGCACACAGGCATACCCGGATAGACACTTTTCGCCTCCAGTGGATCTTCTGTTTCAGGAAAACTTCTCTATACATCTATTCCCCTAAGACGGAATGTGTCGGCCGGATCAGTCTGCGCGAACAGCGCAGGCTGATCTGGTCGATACATTACGCAGATGTATATCGCCACAGCTGCATTTTGGGGCATTTTGAGGAAAAAATGTGTAGGCACGTGCCTACAGTGCCTAAAGGAGCTACGCCCCTGTATACATTCATTCAATCAACATGTGTAGATTATGAAACGACTGAGCAGGTTAACAAGATGATCGGAACCTTCACTTTTCAAAAATGCAATCTTGTACATTTGAGCCGTCTCGCGAGAAAACCAACATGTGGACTAGGCGTCAAGTTTCGACCGGATCAGCCTAAGCATGCCGCACAGGCTTACCCGGATAGACACTTTTTGCCTCCTGTGGATTTTTCTGTTTCAGGAATCATTACTCTATACCTCTATCACCCTGAGACGGAATGTGTCGGCCCGGATCAGTCTGCGCCGACTGCGCAGGCTTATCTGTGTCGATACATTACGCAGAGGCCATAATGATGGTTTTCTCGCGAGACGGCTCATTTTTTCATGCACTCTATTATAAGGTTGATAGATACACCAAGCCGTCTAGAAAGATGATGGTGTCGTTATCATAGAAGGTATACGAACTATTTATTTTCATTTGATGAATTATATGTTATGAGTTTTGCGTGTTCTAATAATCCGCCTTTGAAAACAGTCATATAAATTAAATAACTACAATATAATCATAATTTCTATTTTCAATGTCCATTTCAAAGCTGAAGTAATTCAATTGTACGTCATTATTTTATATGTGTATATATACGAGTAAATGTCCACATTTTCCTTCTAAATACAAGTTCCAACGTTTGACAAAAGTCACTGTGACATGCGTCATTCGTTTTTCACCGATGCGCTGTTTAACAGTCTATGTGGAAAAGCAGCCAGTTGCTTGGAAAGTATGTTGTGTGGTGTAAAAATCAGGAAACGCATTTTGTCAATCGTCGGAAAGAAAGTTGGCCGAGCCGGAATTCGAACTCACAACCCCTGGATTGACAGCCCGCGTCGCTACCGACTGAGCTACCGGGGCTCGGCTCGTTTTTTAAAAGAAAACTACTTTAAATAAAGGTATGTACGATGAAAATGATCTAGCGGGTTCTTCATTAAGATGTACACGATCCTCGATAGCTCAGCCGGTGGTATACCGACTGGATATATCAATTCAGTGGTCGTGAATTCGAACCCCTGCTCGGTCATTGATTCTGTCCGATGATTAGCAATCGGTGGAATCGTCTACACGGGAAGGTAGCCAGTTGCCTGTGAATAATGTTGTGTTGGCTCGAGGAAGCCAGGAAACACTTGATCGCCGCGAGTTCAACTCCAATCAATCAATCAAGTAATCAATCAACCAATCAATCAATCAATCAATCAATCAATCAATCAATAAGTTGTTTATAATTTCGACAGTAAGACATGATTAATGCGAGACTAATCGAAAGAACACATGGGTCGCTTACCAATTTTCCAATAAGTGAAAGAGTGACGGTCAGACGGACGGACAAAACGCTCTCATATATATATAAATATATATATACAATGTATATATATATATATGAGCCGTTCCACAAGAAAATCAATAGTATGGACTCAGACTGCGCTGTCTGCACAAGCTAATCCGGGCTGACACTTTCCGTCTCAGGTGGTTAGAAGTATAGAGTAATGATTCCTGAAACAGAAAATCCACCGAAGGTGAAATGTGTCTGTCCGGGTTAGCCTGCGCAGCATATTTAGTCTGATCCGGGTTGATACTTTACGTAGTGCACAGTGTTGGTTTTCTCGTGGAACGGCTCATATATACTACAAATCTACAGCGGACGACTCTAAAACCACTAGGCACATACATGCGGAAGTTTAATTATTGGGAAAACGTTGTAAGCACTGTGACAAATGATGTGTGTATGTGCAGACCGATCCGAGTAGGCCTACTTAACCCTTTCCCTCATACAATAATTCTGCAGCAGACGACTTTGAACATATTTTGTCAAAAAATAGAAAATCTCCATAATTGAATGGATAACCTATGACAAAAAGTGGAAAACATTGTGTCAAAAGGAGAAATTGCACGTTTTGTGCAATTTCTCCTTTTGTCACTATGTTTTCAAAAAGCCGTCTGCTGCAGAGGCGTCAGAAAGCGTCTATATGAGGGAAAGGGTTAAACTTTCCCATATGCGAGCGCATTTACAGCAATTTCTTCATTTGCCGCAATGTTTTCATCACTAATAAATCATTATACTTTCATTTAAAAAACCCTAAATAGTTTTGCCTATATATCTTCAAAATTCGTCTACTGGAGATGTGTTTAACGTGGGAATTGTCTAGCCTAGTACTGGTTTGTTTACCCAGGGATCATGAATAAGTGAACTGTCGCCGTGATATAACTGAAATATTGTTGAAAGCGGCGTAAAACACCCAATAAAATAAATTAAATTAACGTGGGAAAAGGTCAAGGGATGCATATAGCTATACCTACTTCGTTAAACTTTTTTACTTAAACAGACGTTATGCGACATCTGTACAACAACTGAGATATAAATACATTGTAAGAAAAGGAGAAATTACTAAAACGAATCATTTAACATCAATGTTTTAGCATCAATTAAAACGAAATCGGGCGCTTTTCGTTCAAAATGAAACAAAGAAGATAGCTGTACAATATTATAAAGATTAATCATTAAAAGTACAAAGTCAATTAAAAATACGAATCTTCAATCTAAGCAGGATCTTTACTGAAGTCGCTCTGTATGACATCAGACATGTACCACTCGGAAGTTCTCGAGTGTGATTGTAGACTCATTAATATAATTAACCAATCAAAACATGTTACATTAAATTAAGACAAACATGTAGGGATGAACTACGTGCTGACAAAAAATACCCTATTGCGTTTGTTTATTATCTAAATTTGCTATTAGACAAAACATGGCAATTCTACAAAATCAGGTTTTCAATTCGACTTTTTCAATCACCAGGACTGCGTTCCAAAGACATATATGAGCCGTTCCACGAGAAAACCAACATTACGGACCTTGCGTAATGTATCGATCCAGATCAGCCGGCGCAGTCCGCGGAAGGCTAGGACATATTCCGTCTCAGGGGGGGGATAGAGGTTTAGAGTGATGTTCCCTGAAACAGAAAATGCAAAGGATGCGAAAAGTGTCTGTCCGGGCTGATCTGGGTCGATACTTTATACGCAGAGTCCACAATGTTGGTTTTCTCGTGGAAAGTCACATATCATTACCTTTAACCATTTCCCTCATACGACAATTCTGCAGCAGACGACTTTGAATATATTTTGTAAAAAAATAGAAAATCTCTATAATTAAATGGGTAACCTATGACTTAAAGTGGAAAATATTGTGGTAAAAGGAGAAATTGCTCGTTTTAAGCAATTTCTTCTTTTGTCACTATGTTTTCAAAAAAAAAGTCGTCTGTTGCAGAGGCATCAGAAAGCGTCTTTATCAGGGAAATGGTTAACGGTGTAAATTCGTTTTTTTCGAGAAAGTTACTGAAATATACTGGGTTTCCTGTTTCAGTTAGGACACAGTTACCTTGACCTTGACCTTACCAACATGTCTTTTGTCACGCATATTAACTGGTGAGGATAAGGTTAAGACTTTTGTCAAACTATTCGAGTTACAAATGTAGAAAGCGGACAATTTTCTTTTCTTCTTTAAGAAATAGTGTCGATCAAAATGACTGTTCCATGCGACACATCGTGAGGTTATGGTTGACACTTCTGTCTAATTATTTGAGATTCCAACAATGTACTTAAGAACGGACACGATTTACAAACTTTTTCATTTTATTTCTAGAAGCACTTTGTTGTCAGATCTTGGTTAATATTTCTGCCCACTTATTTAAAAGATCAATAAAACACTACAAAGTTAAAGAACGAACATAAATGTTCTATATATATTTAGAACCATAAACCGATCAACTCGGTTCTTCATCCCGACACATCGTGTACCATGGTTGACACTGCCGCCAAAGTATTTGAAATTCGGACCTTGCAAAAAGAAGCTATAGAACAACGAAATGTTTCTATTTTTAGAAACACTGACATTGACATTGAACGAATTACTCCGGTCTTAGCACCTTATCATGAAGTCATGGGTCATCGTCTCTCTAATTATTTTAAAATTGAAATGATGCACAAAGAAAGTATAGACCGGATACGAATTGTTGCGATTTGCCAGTCCGCCCGCAGACATACCCCAATCAAATAACATAGAATCGCCATTGCAATCTCTATCCGTACCATGTGTCGACTGTATCATGTCAATATCCGCCGCAAATAGGATAGTAAAGGAAATACATAATTAAGTACCAATTGTTCAGTATGATGATTCATTGTTTATGTTTTTCAGCGACTACTTCTAAACGGAAAATCCCAGCTACATCCTTAAAGGCTTGACAGGAAAGGATAATAAGTATTCAACCATAGGCCACGTCTGTGTAATAACATCTACGAGTAAAACATTTAGTACCAGTAAAATCGTTTTATTTTACAAGTATATAGCTAGGACAGAGGAATGATTATATGGATTACGTATATTTAAGCTGGTGTAATCAGACGTTGTTCTAGGAAAACTATTTATTAATTTAGAAACTTAATTTTAATAACAATTGCTAAGGATTGAATACAATAATAAAACTACGCTTCAATCAATGCTATGTATATATAGTAACAACGACACACACACGATGTTTACAGCTGAGATGAAGACGAACTATATGGTGATGATTATCAATTGTCAACAATAATTGTGTCATACATTTTTACAAAAACGCCATTCTCTTTCAACAGTTTACTTGATTTGACAATAAAAGCAGGACGTAGTAGCGAGATCACCGAGTAAAGGAGAAACGCGGGAGAAATGGCCACCAACGTTACAGAAGATATCGTAAAGGTCACCGAGGTTCTGGAAGAAGAGAACAGCCGCTACACCAATGAACTGTTACCATTGGTCTCTGGTCTGCTGTTGCTAATGGTGATAGGGACTGTCGGCAATAGTCTCGTCGTGTATGTGTATCTGAGGAAAACACAAGTCTCTGCTAAGAGGAGTTTTATATTAACGTTAGCCATCTTGGACCTGATTGTTTGTGTGATTGTTATTCCGTTTGAGATCTATGATATTTTGAACCAGGTCACGTTTACAGTTTCCGGCCTGTGTAAATCTATGAGAGTGTTAGAATACGTGACTGTTCTATCTGCCGGCTTCGTATTGGTAGCCGTATCCTTTGAAAGATACTATTTTCTTTGCAAGGCTTTCAAAGAATTCACACCAAAGAAAGCGACCGTTATTTGTGCCGTCTGTGTGATGTGTGCTACTTTACTATCACTTCCAGGTGGAATGTTCGCTGGTTCAAAAGAGAGAACTGTTGTCTATGACAATGTAAGTCATACTGGACATGAGTGCTCCATGAACTCGGAAAATGAATCCGTAAATAGCACCAAAACAAGGTTAAAGCGTGTTTATTACTACTCACTTGCATCAGTTTTCCTTTTATGTTTTACTATGTTCATTATTTTATATACATTAATCGGACGGTTATTATGGCAATATCAGAACGGTACTCTTGTGAACAATTTTATGTCAAAAAGTTCAGATAATATTGGAGACCAGCGGACAAAGAAAGTATCCGTGGAAAGTGGTTCTAACCAGAGCAACCGTAGTGGTGTAAACGATACTCAAATACACGGGCGTAAGTCTGTGAAATCGATTAGATCTATCGTTATCTTCTTCTCTGTAACAGTTGTGTTTGTTATTAGCTTTTCACCTCACATAGTGGTGCGAATTCTGGGATTTTTACAAATAGACATAGAGTCGACATTGCTGTATAACTGTTTGATACGTTCTTTTTTGTTCAGCAATGTGTCGAATCCATTTATATATAGTATCTTTAATTCTACGTTTAGAAAAGAACTTAAAAGAACATTTCGAAGAATGAACGAAGCAGTTTTACCGAGACGCTGGACTAATCGTAGAAAGCCTGATCAGAGAAATATGCGTCAACAGCAAGCGTAAAGCATCCACAAAATGATGTGTTTAACGTCGCTTTCAACGTCAATCATATCATGTCGGCCAGTTCCCTAACTTATAAGTCATCAGTAATTTGTTTGGTGTTTAATGCCATTTTCAAAAACTGTACAGTTTTATCAAGGCGTTTCCTGGGTAAGTTACCAGTTCAAGTCAGCCGTAATGCTTACCCGACAATCCTGAGCGTTGAGGAGGGAAAGCCATTACAACCATTTTAACCCTTTCAGCGCCGAATTGTTTAAAGTAGACTCTTCCGTGCTCAAAATCAGGTGTGTCCATTTCTCAATTTATGAAAGTTTTGGACTATTTTGGTAACTATTAGGCAAACAATGCTGATTTCAGGTGAAACAGCTCGTTACGAGCTGACTCACCTGAATCTGCATTATTTGCAAAAACTTCAATATTGCCTTTGGCGCTGAAAGAGTTATTAAAGTCCTTGGTATGACACGTCCGTGGATCGAGCCCGTATCCTCCGATACGGACTTTCTACCACTACACCACAGATGCGGTCAAAGGGTATCCGTAAAACTGACATAATATTATATAAATACTCTTGAAATCAGATGAAGCCCCCTCAAATCTCAGGATTCGCCATTTCATCTTTTCTTTCTTCAAAGGGCAGTGGAAGACAGTGGTGCAGAGGTAGAGCGTCGGCCTCTCACATCAAAGGTCCCTGGTTCGAGTCCCTTGATGAGCGGGTCCTGACTTTGGGATTTTTCCACACAATCGGCGCGAGTACTGGTTAAGTATCCAGGAAGCAGACATCGAGCGTGATTAATATAAGCTTAAAGCTTGTTTCGCAATCGATTTAAAAGAAATAAGTTTAAACTAAAGGGCCGTGCAAAGAAACCACTTTTACACACAACAAAAGAAATTATAAATCATATTGATATGTATAATACGTTTGTACAGAGGTATTTCTTAAACTATGTTAATTTCATATTGTTGTTTGACTTGTTTATTGGCACTATGGGACATGCTCTGGAAAAACAAGACCTGCGATAAATTGCAACCAGCGAACATCCAGACCAGCCACCCAGGTCTGATCAAGCCCTTAACGTTTCGCTAATTTGTGATTTAATCTTTAAGAACATTCTAAGGCATGGATATCATTGCTAAAACACATGTAAATATGGTTTCTGATCTACGAGATCTTGATTAAATTCCAACCATCCAATGTCGTTTGCAATTGCCTTAGTGACATTCGTAATGCATGTAATTGGACAAATGCTTCTACTACGACATACCGACCACAATCAGCAAATTAACCCTTTCCCTCATACGACAATTATGCAGCAGACGACTTTGAACATATTTTGTAAAAAAGTAGAAAATCTCTATAATTGAATGGATAACCCATGACTAAAAGTGAAAAACATTGTGGCAAAAGGAGAAATTGCACGTTTTGTGCAATTTCTTCTTTTGTCAGTATGTTTTCAAATAGCCGTCTGCTGCGGAGGCGTCATAAAGCGTCTATATGAGGGAAAGGGTTGAGTATTTTATATTGGGTAAAGCGAGAAGAAAGTAAAAGAAGTGAACGTATGTACAGTGATAGTTAAAAACATACGGAAAAACTTGAGCCTTGAAAACCTCGCTACCGTAAAAGTGTATCTTTTGGTTATACTGAAAGGGTCGTTTTCGACACTACTTCAGATATCATGGCAATTCCTGGTTTCATTACACAAATTATCGGTAAGATTAACACGACACCGGTGCATTTTGTCCTTAACCCTCCCCTTTCCCACTTGCAGTCGCATCTACAGCAGATGACAATTGAAAACATTTTGACTAAAGGAGAAATTGCTTGGATGTTGTCTGGTATACAGCGTACTAGAGTAAACTAGACATGTTAAGGAAATCTAAGAAACCTTTCCCCAAGGTTGTTAACATTTCCATATAGTTTAAATCAAAGGTTTAATCAAATCCATCCAAACATGCCTTAGACGACATGAACCAACAATAACGACTAGATTGGTCACCTTTCCGTTAATATCGTTATTGCATACATAGCAAATATATAATTGAATTTTGCTCTACAGTAGACAATTACAACTTTGGAATTAATTGATAAATAATGAACCAAACTACATACAGAGTTTGAAATGTTAACTGGTTGGTCCATACACACGTTTTCTCTATAGCCTTTTGATTGCTGTACCATTTCTTATAGGGAACCACCATTACTGACTTATACTCGACCCTAAAATGTGATGGTAGGGCAGGTTTAATACTCCAGACTTTATTGTATGTGGGAAAGAGTAAAGCCATCGTCAATTCCAACAACTAATTCCGTTATGGCCCTACATGGGGGTGGGATGTTAACTGGGTCCAATTCCACCAAACGCACTTAGCTTTAAGTAAAACTTAAATGCTTAAAAGCATATTTCATCATTTTTGTTTCCTATATATTTTGTAAGCATCAATGGTGGAATGTTTAAAGTAAACGACTAAGTTGAGATAACTAGTTACCTTGCCGACAAACGATTCTTGTTAAAACCTTTGTATATTATGTCTTCCAAAGGGAAGAAAGTCAGTTAAGCCGTGGTCACACCATACGTAGTTGACCGTAGTGGGAAATGACCGTAGTCGGCCGTAGTTGAACGTGGTTACACGTAGATAACCGTAGTTCAACGTAGTATTGAACGTAGTTTGAACTTATGATTTGCCCGTAGTAAGCACATAATTTTTCAACATGTTCAAAAATTGGTTACGGTTAAGTACGTTGTGTGACCCTACTGTGAGCGTAGTTTGAACGTAGTTGACCTTAGTTAACCGCAATTAACCCTACTTGAACGTAGTTCACACGTAGTTAAACGTAGTTGTCCGTAGCTACACGTAGTGATACCCTAGCCATTATGCTCGAATTTACTTCACCGTACTTCTACCTAGTTGGCCGTATTTGACCCTACTTCACCGTAGTTCACACGTAGTTCAACGTAGTTGTCCGTAGCTACACGTAGTGATACCCTAGCCATTATGTTCGAACGTACTTCAACCTAGTTGACCGTAGTAACACTACGGCAGACTACGTTTCAAATGAACTACGGTCAACTACGTGCATGAACGTAAGTGTGACCATGGCTTTAAACACTGTATATCATTAAAGAGGCGGAATCCCTGAGGCTCCAATGCGCTCTACGGTTCGGCCCGCGGTATACAACGTATATCAGTACGTTCCCTCCCGTTTTGATCAAGGTCTAACATGTTTTTCACGTTCTGTCAAGGCTTTCTACGGATGAAACGTGGACGCCGGGCAGCTTTGGAGCACGTAAGTGCCCACGGTATAAAAAGAAAGCCTCCCAAGCAATAGCAACATCATAAATGCCCAAGCTGAAGAAGGTTTAGTGTATGCATGTTTGTTGGGTGCATACATCCAGTCTTTGCGTTAGAAAGAAGTAGGCAGTTGCAGAGAGGGAATGCCAGAGTGCAGCAGTCAGGGAGAAGGCGAAGAGGGCGGATGGGAAGGACAAGATCCATGGGGGTGCGCGGTTATCGGAAGACAGAAGGCAGCAACTGGGCCACTACTCAACCTTTCTCACCAGAGAATTCCGCACCGAAGATGTCAACACCTACCAGGACTACCCGAGGATGCCTCCGGAGCTCTTCGACGAGATCCCGGAAAGAGTAACACCAGCCATCGAGAGACAAGACACGAAGTTCCGCTCTGCCCTAACACCTGGACTGAAGCTGTCAGTGACTTTGAGACATCTGGCCACAGGTGACAATTACTCGTCACTCTATGTGTTCCGGTGCAATAGTAGCCATCTGCCATATGGTGCCAGAAGTGTGCAAGGCCATCGTGAAAGCCTACAAGGATGAAGTGTTCACGGTCTGTCTTTCGCTGCCGCGTCTTTGTAACCAGCCAGCCTCTTGGAGTACAGCGTGGGATACTGCTGGAGGAAGTCAATGATGAGCTCCTTCTCATCCTCCGATAAGTTGGTGATGACCTTGGGGTTGGGTGCGTCTTCTCCAGCCTCAGGTTCCAGCTCAAGAACCGGGTCATCTGGCGGCGGTGAACGGCGAAGATCTTCAGGCTGCTCCTGCTCCTCTTTTGGTGGTGGTGGTGCAGGACGGGGGCTTGGGAACCTTCCTACGTCTTGGATTTTTCGGTGGCATAGCTTGGATTTCTTTCTTTTAAGCTTGATCTTCTCTTCGTAGTGAAGATGCAGTTATGTGTCGTCGATTGCTCAGACTCGAATGAAACTCCACTGCCTGTCCCGGCTTTTATAGACTTTCTCCCAAACCGAAGTAGAACGCAACGCGCCGGG
Source organism: Serripes groenlandicus (assembly GCA_031761405.1). Taxonomy (NCBI): domain Eukaryota; kingdom Metazoa; phylum Mollusca; class Bivalvia; order Cardiida; family Cardiidae; genus Serripes; species Serripes groenlandicus. The sequence continues at coordinate 33,209,692 of JASEVX010000009.1, forward strand.
TCCGTAAACTACCACACGCCGTGGTTGAACGCGTCAGACCGTAGTAGAACGCAACGCGCCGAGCCTGTAAACCGTCACACACCGTGAGATGCCGGGAAATACACATGCTTCCCGTACCACTACGGACCGCCTCCAAGTTGTGTTACGGCCTATCACGTACTGTCACGTTCACCCCCGTTTTACTACGGCCTTCTAGATTTCTCATCCGCACCGTGACAAATCTTTTGACAGTTTAAAAATATGGTCCGGCCCGTGTTTGCCCATTCCGTCCCCCGTTTTGTCCACGGTGGCCTGAAACGTGATTGCCGTGACCTCCGGGAGGTTGATGTAATTGGACCCAGATCTCCCGTTCTCGATTTGGGGGATCTCTGAGTTGGTTGGTTTGACTGGTTCTCCATAATACCAAAAACCATGTCATGATGCGTCTACAGACGGACCACGACCAACTTAGGAATGTTCAGTTAATTGGCCAGCATGACTGATATTAATGAGAAACAGTTGAAAGCTATGCAAAGAGTTAACAACTTCCAGCAAGGATTTATAAGTAAAATATGCGCGCGTGTGTGTGTGTGTGTGTGTGTGTGTGTAGAGGGATGGGGTGGTGAATGAAAAGAAACCACTTGAGGTTCTGACACTGATATATTTTATTAACTTTTCTCCATATTCAGGCAAAACTCATGACTTACTGTATAGCTTTTTTGAGTATTGAAATACATTAAATAAGTTCATATATGGCCCATTTTTTTTTTTTTTAAATTCTTTGCATCATAATATCAGTGGACAAGTTGATATCTGGTTTAATCTGCTAGCCTAATAGTAACAAAGCAATAGCAATTAATACAGACAGTTTGTCTATTTACCTGTGGACATTTTTTTGATAATTTTATACCAATCCATTTTTATTAAATGGCATTCTTAAGATAATCAATTTCTTTTCTTCGCATTTTGATTTTAACACTTAATATGTTTACAATATTTTTACAGTACTTTAAAGGTTCTTCTTTTCAACTTTCAATGGAAACTATTTGGGACAAAACAAATTCAAAACACAATTCACAAATGTGCGATTATACCAGTGTTTTCAATAATTTGCAAATACACCCAGAAACTTGAGAAACAAATGAATTATAATAGGACTGCAGAGATGCACAGGATGGTTTGAATGTACACTGTAGCCTGAGTCTGGTTTATACACATTTGAACATTTGATCCTTAAAGCATCATATATTGTATGGTATAGTTTGTTTCACTTTTATTACTCTGACAAACAATGTCTGAATAATTCGCTGGAATCAACTTAGATCAAATCCCAGAGGACCTCTGTTGCTATCAAGTAACTTAAGAGACGATTCTCTGATTAAATTTAGAAGTCGTTGAAGTTCGTCTTTTCTGAACACCTGAAATGATACCAAAGTAAAACTTGTCAAAATCTGGTAGTTCTTTAGGAACACATGTGTCAGTTGCCAACAAGTTACAGACACATTGGCAGAGAATGTATTGATTGACTGTGGTTTAATGCCGTTTTCAACAATTTTTCAGTCATATCACGGCGGCCAGTTCATCTACTCATGTGTTTCCTGGCCTTCTCACACCAGTATTCCATACAACACTCTTTCCAAGCAATTGGCTGCTTTTCCACATAGGCTGTTAGCCCATTAACGGAAGATGAATGACGCTTGTCACAGTGACTTTTGTCAAACCTCGTAAAGTATGGTGGCCAAGCTGGGGTTTGAACTCTCAACCCCTGGATTGACAGTCCACATTGCAACCAACTGAGCTACAGGGGCTTGGCAGAAAATTGAGAAGATGCACCTGAATCAGTATAATTACTACTAATACCATAATGATAATGATAACCATAGAATCGGATATATAACTTAATTTTTCTACAGGCCTTTTTCTAGGCATTTTAGGAACATGAATTTGGCCCTTTATTTAAGAAAATTAATTGCTATTATTTTGTATTTGGGAAAAAAAAACCACCACAGGTTTAACATGACAATTTGGGAATTCTGCATGATTTTTAAAGACTTTTACCATTGGGAATGGGTCAGAATATCTGACCCTTGAGATGCCTTGAAAAAAGTCTGTCCTCAAATACTTTCAAAGAAGATAATCAAAAACTTAGATACATGTACTAGGAAAACATTTTATAGATAAACACATCGCATATTTTACCTCATACAATTTTCTGTGTTCTGCTGTGATATCATCGGCTATCTGTACACATTCTTGATATTGACCGCTTGTGTGCAACACATTGTGTAACAAGAACGTCAGGCTTGGTAACACCAGACGTCGTAGTCTGTCCATCTGCTCGAGACGTAATATCTTCTCTTCTGACCCCGTTTCCATGGTTTCTTCCTCTAATTCTGGCTGTTGAGAGATAGTTTGTTTGTGTTAACCCCCCTTTCCCTCATATAACAAATCTGCAGCTGACGACTTTGAAGATATCAAGGCAAAAACATTGAAAATCTCCATAAATGAGAGTTTAATTATCAAAGTAAACTGAAAACATTGAAGGGAAAATAGAGAAATTGCTTATATTGAATGTTTTCTTGCAGCAGAAGCGTAAGAAAGCACCTATATGTCAGAAAGGGTTAAATATTTGATTGATACAAACTGATGTTAATATGCTATTTTATAAACCATTTCCCACATAAAAGAAACCTGCAAGCAGACCACTTTGAAAACATCTTGGCACAAATTCAGGAAATCTCTAAAATTGAAAAAACAATTATAAAATACAATAGAAAACATTGCTCAATGAGCAATTTCTCCTATGGCCACATTATTATCAAATGTTGAATGCTGCAGAGGCGTCAGAAAGGTTTTGTATATGGAAAGGGCTAATATAACCATTTCTAAGCCGTTTAAATTGTTACAATGGAAAGAGAAAATGCCTCAATTAATTGTATTGGTGTTACAGTGGAAACTGTCTAGAAAGGCTATCCATGGGAACACAAAAATATGGTCTTTGTTCACAGGTGGTCTTTGATTGCAGGGTCAATTTTGCAGAAAATGAGTCCAAGGTGGTCTTTACCATAGGTTTGATTGATTGATTGATTGATTGGGGTTTAACGCCAGTTTTAACAATTTCTCAGTTATATCTCGGCGGCCAGTTCACCTACTCATGCATTTCCTGGTTTTCTCAAACCAGTACTCCACACAACAATCTTCCCAAGCAACTGGCTGCTTTTCCACATAGACTTAGCCCATTGGTGAAAGACGAATGACGCATGTCGCATTGTCACCATAGGTTTGAATGTACCTAAGAAAAAGTTACTTTGGCCTGTAACAACTTATTTCTTGAAATATTACACAGTATTGACCCGATCCCGACCTTTGATTCAAGACAAAATATTCACAGTACACACATTTATTTCCATCATCTTTAACCCTTTCCCTCATACAGACACTTTTCGACACCTCTCCAGCAGACAGCTTTTTGAAAAACATAGTGACAAAAGAAGAAATTGCTAAAAACGAGCAATTTCTCCATTTGCCACCATGTTTTCCACTTTTAGTCATAGGTTATCCATTCAATTATAGAGATTTTCTATTTGTTGACAAAATATGTTCAAAGTCGTCTGCTGCATAATTGTTGTATGAGGGAAAGGGTTAAACTGTATACCAAAGATCAGGAGCAGATAAATATTGGGGTGTAATATTTACACAATGCATATTTGCGGCTTGATGATTTAATGTTTATTAATAGTACTTAACATCTAGGTTGTTAGCTAATCATGGTATCCCAATATTTTTTAAAATTGATCCATTTGATCTGACTAGGTTCGAACCACATTAAGTTTTTACTAAGCAGTCATTTATTCTTGAATCATCATGGCTCTAGGAAAAGAAGTAATAATGAACTAAGAATATTATCCTGAGAACATTGTTCTGTATGTTCCTTTTGTGAAAGTGAATACCAAGAGAGCAGATAGCACTACCTCAAAGACAGGGTTTCCTTTGATTCATTATGAATCCAGAGGGCTTTCAATCACAATAAGCAACCTTGAGCACTTCCTGCTCAGGTAAGCTAAAAGAGAGACAAGGACTTACCTCTTGATCCAACATCCATACACCATTAGCAAACAGTAGAACATTGTACATATAACCTTTCGTTGTCTGTAAAATGGAATGATTAAATACAAAATATATAGTTAAAAGACAAATGAATATATGTGTAACCTTTCAAAAAGTTAGTAACTGAAAGAAGAGCAGACAGAAAGTTCATTGGAGTAGTGATCCCTTATGTCTCTCCATACCAAAACCAATAACACAAAACTCATTTTCAGATTTAAAGAGACTATTTTCACATGACTGTTTACAGGAACATGTGTCCCCTGTCAATAAACAAGCAAGTTCGCCTTGTAGACATAAGGATTAAATGAATGTTGCTAATATAACAAATATTAACTGTTTATGCATGGCTACTCCTTTAACCCTTTCCCAAATACAACAAATCTGTAGCACATGAATTTGAAAATGTATAAGCAAAAATATGGTAAATCTATGTTATGAATGTATATTGTTTTATGGCGCATCGACAGCTAAGGTCATTTAGCGCGCAATTAAATTTAATTATTCATGATCCCTGGGTAAACAAACCAGTACTAGGCTAGAAAATGTGCCTTGCCCAAGGGCACTCCACCATGACCGTAGTGCCGCGACTGGGGATCGAACCCGGGACACCCGGTTTCGAAATCCCCGACGCTAACCACTTGACCACAGCGGATTCCCGTAAATCTATGTAAGTGCAAGCTAAATGATAGAATACAGTTGAAAACATTGTGACAAAAGGGGAATTTGTTCATTTTGAGCAATTTTTCCTTTTGCAATAATGTTTTCAAAAAGTCTTCTGCTACAGAGGCGTCAAAGTCGTCTCTATGTCAACAAGAGGGCCAAGATGGCCCTAAATCAATCACCTGAATGATAGTAAATTAGAAGCAAATATCCGTGAAAATTTGATCAAGAGTTCAAATGAAACTGCAAGGAGTGGACACTCAGTTAAAGAAATAGTTTATCAGTAAAAGCCATTTGTATCTTGAAATCTAACAAGAAAGTTAATAAGAATGGAATTATAAAGTTCTGTCATTTTGCTGCCCTGTTTGTCAACAAAATCAATATGGCTTGAAAAGTTTTTGTAGAGAGTCACTCAAAGAATATTTCTGCCAAATTATCTTGGAATCTGACAAATGGATTATGGAGATGGAGGTTTTTAATGTTTGGGTATTTTTCTCAATTTCTGATGCCGCAGCAACAAAAGTTCTACACAGAATGTAAAGTCTTTGAACATTTTTGAAAGAGGACCATCAAAGGAACATTCCTGTGAAGTAACGTTGAAATTGGTCAAGTGGAATGGTAGGAGTTGTCATTTGTAGCTAAAAGTTCAATTTACCCCTTTTGTGATGACGCGAGGTTGCTATGATTGTGTTACCAATCAATACGGTTTGAACAAATTAAGAAGATGATCACTGAAGTAAGATTCCTATTCAATTTTCTTAATATCAAACAAGGACTTAAAAAAAATGGAATTTCCAAATTTTGTCATTTTGCCCCTTTTCTGATGCTGCAGCAACCAAAGTTCTCAATGGAATTTAAATATTTGAACAATTTTGAAAGAGGGCCACCAAAGGTACATTCCTGTTAAGTTTGGATGAAATTGGTCCTGTGGTTCAGGAGGAGATGATGTTTAAAGCTAAAAGTTAACGCCGGACGACGGACAAAAAGTGATCAGAATAGCTCACCTTGAGCCTTTGGCTCTAGGCGATCTAAAAAAGGTCAAGATGAACAGGTTTGGCACTAAAGGATTCTACCCATAGCATTGACATCAAAATTGAAACTTTAACCCTTTCCCTCATATAGACGCTTTCTGACGCCTCTGCAGCAGACGGCTTTTTGAAAACATAGTGAGCAATTTCTCCTTTTGCCACGGATGTTTTCCACTTTTAGTCATAGGTTATCCATTCAATTAAAGAGATTTTCTATTTTTTGACAAAATATGTCAATAGTCGTCTGCTGCAGAATTGTTGTATGAGGGAAAGGGTTAATAACTACACTATAACCATAAATCTTAGAATTGTTTTTTGTCATAATTAAGTATTTCTGGTGCTTCTGTCGCAGATGACTTTTGAAAACATTACCGCAAAAGGAGTATTTTGCTCACATTGAGCAATTTCTAATTTTGCCACAATGTTTCCAACTCTATCCAAAGATTATTCTTTCATTCATAGATATTTTTGCTTTTTGTCTAGATATTAACAAAGCCCTCTGCTGCAGATTTGTTTTTTGTCTGAAAGGATTAATTTATGTTCCTTACCTGCGTTTGAACTTGAAGATTGTGATGCCAGCGTTCCTCCTCCTGTTCATATTGTTTGAGTCGATGTTCAAAGGCAACTTTATCGGTGAAGGATCCACCTTTGGGTGGAGCTGGCTGTGTTGGTTTCCCATGGTGATAATGGTTAAACCAATCATTGAAGCTCTCCATTGCGTCCTGAAATAAACATGTTGATTTGTTACGCAAGAAAACGTTTCTCAATTTCTTAATTTCTTGACCCCTTTCCAACATACGCTTTTCAGATGGCTTTACTTTTGAGAATTGTTATATACTGCTTTCAAAAGTGTTTCAATTATATCAAGGCGTTTCTTCTGTACATTGACACATGCTTACCAAATCTCTAGATTCAATTGTGAGTCTCACGATTTGAATTTGATAACCCCACCCCAACAATCTAACACATTGTCACTGATTAAAGGCCCTTTTTTTCAACAAGTTCAAATTAATGTGTCGGTCCACTAAATGATTACGTAATTTATTGTCCCTGTGTCATTAGATAAACAAAAGATACCATTTTTTCTAATTTAAATGTTGTTAAGATGTTTATTTTTAGGGATGCAATATGAAAAGTCATTGACACAACAGACAACTTGCTTGATTTTCTAGTTAACCACAGTTTAAAGTTTTTAACAATGCATGGAGTTGAAAACATGCCAAAATAATACTTAAATGCTATTAAGATACAGTTGAAAATATTCTGTTAAATAGAAAACTTTCTCAAATGAGTCTTATTTATTATTGAACTATAAATATTGAAAGCATTTTCATCTGCATAGTTATCTAAATTCCGTTCAATTGTGAACATTTCTACTGTTAAATTCATCACACCGAAAATCTCCCACTTCAAACCCCAATCTCCCACTTTGAGATCATGAAACCCCCCCCCTTGAGGATGAGAAAAGGCTGGTAAGCATGTTGACAGTGTTGCTGAGACCAGGGCATCAACTGTAATGCTATACCTGCAACTCTGAGCATCATTGGGGGTAAATAAATGATGTACTTACTAAATATGCCTTAATACATAGATACTCATTGATGGCATTCCTGTCCTCCTGTGGTAGATTAGTGGTCCCAGTCTAAAATATATATAAATAGCCTTTTGAATAAATTAGTGGTGCCAGTCTATAATATTTATGAACAGTCTCTAAGATAGTGGTACCAGTCTAAACTATTTAAGAATAGCCTCTCATATACAATATAACTCTTTCCTAAATACATCAAATATGCAGAAGACGAATTGAAAACGTCTTGACCAAAATATGAAATTTTTCTATAAATGAGAGTATAATTATTGAATAGCGCCAAAAATATTGTGTAGACAAGAAAAATTGCTCATGCTGAACAGTTTCTCCTTTTGTCACAATGTATTCACAAAATGTCTGCAGCCAATGTGTTAAAATATGTCTGCATGTGGTAAAGGAATAAGTATACATGTGCCAGGAAAAAGAGACATTTGCTATCTTTGAAATCAACAAAAACAAAAAATTGCATCAATCTGAACTCTTTGGTTACTCTTGCAAACTCAATTTAAACCTTGGATGTTGGTAATGAACACAGAAATCTAAATAAGAGGCATTTTCGTGTTCTAAATTCTTTGTTTTACACTCAAACCCTATGTAGTTGGTTATCAAAATAGTCCTTGCACAACTTGTGGTTGTTAATTGAACTTCTGGACTTATACAAAATGCTAATAAGTGTTTCCATTTTGACCCAAGCGAACTGAACAGAAGTACAATAATGCAGAAAACAACAAACCTGTTGATGCCAAATCTTGTGTATAACATCCACCGAATCTGAAGGCAATTTATCTAAAACTTCTTTCGCTGCCACAAGTTTCTTTAATGCTGGTAATACACAGAACATACAAATCAATTTTTCAAACCGAAGAATTGTCTTCTTGTTTATCAATTTCATCATCAAATAGGACATACACACAATGACCTTAAAGGTGCTGCACTCCAGAAGGAGATAAACAATTTGAAATGTTGAACATTTTGAAAATATTACTAATAATAAAGTAAGTAATAAATAGTTCAAAACTATTTTGGCAGTAAATGTTGAAAAACAAGTCAATTGAAAGTCATGAAAATGTGCACAATATATCTTACTGGGTATGTTTACCCAGTGAAAATGAAGCATAAATTATCAATATCTATATGTTTATTGTACAGAGGTTTAATCCCGGCCCACATGCAGACACATTTTAGGCAGAACACTTGGACCGCCTTGATTAACCAGTTTCTAAACTAGTGTGTTCAAAAGTGGTTTTTTTTAAAATAAAAGTTCAACTTTGTTGCCTGGATTTTGACACAACCTGAATCAGTTCCAAACCTGACTGGGATTTGATGGATATGAAAGTTCTGATGATTTTTCATGACAATTGGATCAGAAATGTGTCCTCTCATGTGTTTTTCTTAATTATTTTTACCAAGTGACCAAGTTTTTGACCCCTTGTGACATGGAGATTTATCTCCAGATGATTTGTTAAAAAATGAGGTGTCTACGAGTGTTCACAAGGTTTTGGAAATATTTTACTGAGTTAACCCATTTTTTCCACCGTGTGTCCCAGTTTAGAGTTTGATCAAGATTTGATGATCTTTCATGATGATGGGACAAGGCAATCTAAGTGATAGAAGGCGTCTGACATTAACATATAGTTTTATTCAAATCCATCTTACTATGCCTTAGATATGGTGACAGACGGACAACATCAAACCAACATCACATTCACCTTTGGCGTGGGATAACAATAAAAGAGTGTATGGAAGGCAAAGACCAGTACACTCCTTATCTAGGCCTCCGACTCTGTTTTAACCCTTTCCCTCATACAACAAATCTGCAGCAGACGACTTTGAACATATTCTATCAAACATAGAAAATCTCTTCACTTGAATGGATAACCTATGACAAAAAGTGGAAAACATTGTGGCAAAAGGAGAAATTGCTTGTTTTGAGCAATTTCTTCTTTTGTCACTATGTTTTCAAAAATCTGTCTGCTGCAGAGGCGTCTATATGAGGGAAAGGGTCAATTACCTATGAAAGACCTCATGACAGCATTGGCCTGTTTCAATGCCTCCGCCCTCTGTGATACATCATACACCAACCAGTCTATGGACGCAATCTTTTTCTTGTCCTCCTAAATTAAAAAGAAAATCAACTGTTTAATCAAAAGCGTTTGCGGTAATTGTTCTATCTATCTAAATCCCATCCTGGATAGGGATGACTTTTAAAGCCTCAGTAACATATGTAAATGGAAAACATCTTTGAAAAGAGAGCTTATAGCTAATTTTCCCAAAACATTTTCATATTGATGACTTTTAAAATATCACAACAGGTAAATCACCAATCATTTTAAAACGTTGATAGGTAAAGATTAAAAGTTCACATACTCTTGTTTTATGTTGATTTCAAAACTATTTCTGCATTAATATCACAGTATTTCTGAGTGAATAATCAGTAGTACAAGTAAACAAGAATTGTAGCTCATACAATGTTAAGTTTCTGACATGACATATCAAGTTCACCTGTGAAATAGACATGTCCACTCTATCTTGTTGAACATACTCCATTCGTGTAAAGTCGACATCAGTTTTACTTCGAATGTTCTCCACTACTCTCTTGGTAATCAGAGGCAAATCAAGCCCTGCTCTTTCCGCTAGAACTAAATATCTCTGTCTGTTGTCCCCATCTGATAAAGCTGTTGAAGAAACATGATAATTAAAACATTTTTCAACATAACCCCCTGTTAATCCTTTTCCTCATATAGACGCTTTCTGACGTTTCTGATACGACAATTCTGCAGCAGACGACTGAACATCTTTTGCCAAAAAATAGAAAATCTCTATAATTGAATAGATAACCTATAACTCAAAGTAGAAAACATTGTGGCAAAAGGAGAAATTGCACGTTTTGTGCAATTTCTCCTTTTGGCACTATGTTTTCAAAAAGCCGTCTGCTGCAGAGGCGTCGGAAAGTGGCTATATGAGGGAAAGGGTTAAACCCGACTCCAACAAGTCAGTTGTAATGCTAACCCCAAAACCCTGAGAGCCAAGCACAGGTCATTCATAACTACCATTTTTAAAGTCTTTGGTATGACCCGGCTGGGGATCGAACATGCTATCTCCCGCACTTGAGACGGATGCTATACCACTACACCAACGAAGAAATCCGAGGACCAATAGGACTCCACTGTCATTAGGAAAAATAAACCTACCGTCTGCTGCCTATGTCTTTAGTCAAATTAATTTGACTTCAGGAAACTGATAGGTCACATAACAAGAGCTGTCGGAGGACAGCGCGCTCGACTATTCCACCGCTTATTTAAGTTACCGAGATAATGGACTCTAATGTAGTTGCATGCAAAACATTAACCACAATTTCTTAGTGGGTGATAATTTGCATTATATGCAGGATAGTGTTATTTAACATCATTATTTTCATAGGTTTGATGGTTAGATAGGGTTGTATAACCTTTCAATGGAATGCATCAAGTAGTTACTAAGATATGGACTCTTAATGTAGTTGCACGCAAACCTTTAACCATAATTTCTAAGTAAAAAAAGGGCAACAATTTGCACCATATACAGGATAGAGTTATCTTAATTGGTTGTGTTTATAGTTGTACAATTGGGAAAGGTTGTATAAAGTTTCAATACAATTGTTCAAGTTGTTACTGAGATTACACTCTAAATGTAGTTGCAAAACTTTAACCAGAATTTCTAAGTCCAAAAAGGTCCATAACTTGCATAAAATGCTGGTTGGTAAGGGCTGTATAACGTTTCAATGCAATGCATCAAGTAGTTACTAAGAGATGGTCTCTTTATGTAGTTGCATGCAAAACTTTAACCAGAATTTATAAGTCCAAAAAGGCCATAACTTGCATAAAATGCAGGATAGAGTTATCATACTTGATAATCTACATAGGTGTGATAGTTGGGTAGGGTTGTATAAAGGTTCAATGCAATGCATCAAGTATATACTGAGACGTGGACTCTTAATTTAGTTGCACGCAAAACTTTAACCAGTATTTCTAAGTAAAAAAAGGGCCATAACTTGCATAAAATGCAGAATAGAGCTATCATACTTGATAATCTACACAGGTGTAATAGTTGGGTAGGGTTGTAGAAAGTTTCAATGCAATGCAGCAAGTAAATACTGAGATATGGACTCTTAATTTAGTAGCACGCAAAACTTTAACCAGAATTTCTAAGTAAAAAAAAGTGCCATAACTTGCCTAAAATGCAGGATAGAGTTATCTAACTTGTTAATCTACATAGGTGTAATAGTTGGGTAGGGTTGTATAAAGGTTCAATGCAATGCATCAAGTATATACTGAGATATGGACTCTTAATTTAGTTGCATGCAAAACTTTAACCAGAATTTCTAAGTAAAAAAAGGGCCATAACTTGCATAAAATGCAGGATAGAGTTATCTTAGATGATAATATACACAGGTGTGATAGTTGGGTAGGGTTGTAGAAAGTTTCAATGCAATGCATCAAGTAAATACTGAGATATGGACTCTTAATTTAGTTGCACGCAAAACTTTAACCAGAATTTCTAAGTAAAAAAAGGGCCATAACTTGCATAAAATGCAGGATAGAGTTATCTAACTTGATAATCTACATAGGTGTGATAGTTGGGTAGTGCTGTATAAAGTTTCAATGCAATGCATCAATTAAATACTGAGATATGGACTCTTACTTTAGTTGCACGCAAAACTTTAACCAGAATTTCTAAGTAAAAAAGGGCCATAACTTGCATAAAATGCAGGATAGAGTTATCTAACTTGATAATCTACATTGGTGTGATAGTTTGGTAGGGTTGTAGAAAGTTTCAATGCAATACATGTAGTATTTAAGAACTTGCATGCAAAACCTTAACCAAAGTGTGACGTGGACGCCGACGCCGACGCCAGGGTGAGTAGTATAGCTCTCATATTCTTCGAATAGTCGAGCTAAAAACCGAAGAGGTATTTTCTTAGGAGATCATTTTCTAGAGTTCACACTTTGGCAATAAAGGGTTAAACAGCCCCATCCCCTGACGACAATGTATTCTGATCAATATGGCGTGCAGGAATCAAGTAGAAGATGACCATTTAAAACAAAAAATATAAAATAACTTTTAAAGTATTCACCATAGCCATCAGAGGCAAAACAAGTAAATGCCTTTAATTGTAACAAGAGGGCCAAGATGGCCCTAAAACGATCACCTAATTGATAGTAAATTAGTAGCAAATATTTAACTGCAAATATCTGGGAAAATTTTATCAGGGAGTGTAAATGAAACTGCAAAGGAGTGGACACTTCTCAAGAAACAGCTTATCAGTAAAGGCCATTTATATCTTGAAATCTAACAAGAACTTTAATAAGAATGGAATTATAAAGTTTTTGTCATTTTGCACCTTTCCTGATGCCGCCTTGCTGCCCTGTTTTTCAACGAAATCAATATGGCTTCAACAATTTATTTACAGGGTCACTTAAGGAACATTTCTACCAAATTATCTTGCAATCGCACAAGTAGATTATGGAGGAAAAGGATTTTAAAATTTGGGTATTTTTCTCACTTTCTGATGCCGCAGCAACCAAAGTTATCAATGGAATTTAAATCTTTGAACAATTTTGAAAGAGGACCACCAAAGGAACATTCTTGATTCGTATTATATTTTCTTAAAATCAGACAAACACTTTCATAAAAATGGAATTTTCAAATTTTGTCATTTTGCCCCTTTTCTGATGCCGCCTGACTGCCATGTTTTTCGACCAATCAGTATGGCTTGAACAATTTTTATAGAGGGTCACCCAAGGAACATTTCTAACAAATTATATTTGAATCTGACAGGCAGATTCGGAGGAGAAGATTTTTAAAGTTTGGACATTTTGTCCCCTTTCTGATGCCGCAGCAACCAAAGTTCTCATCGGAATTTTAATCTTTGAACAATTTTGAAAGACGACCACCAAAGGAACATTCCTGTGATGTTTTGTGGAAATTGGTCTATTGGAATGGTAGGAGTTGGTTGTCATTTGTAGCTAAAAGTTCAATTTACCCCTTTTGAGATGACGCCTGGTTGCTATGATTGTGTAACCAATCAAAACGCCTTAATCAAATTAAATAGAGGATCATTACAGTAAGATTCATATTATATTTTCTTAAAATTAGACAAGCACTTTCATAAAAATGGAATTTTCAAATTCTGTCATTTTGCCCCTTTTTTGATGCCGCCTGACTGCCATGTTTTTCGCCCAATCAGTATGGCTTGAACAATTTTTATAGAGGGTCACCCAAGGTACATTTCTACCAAATTATATTTGAATCTGACAGGCAGATTCGGAGGAGAAGATTTTTAAAGTTTGGACATTTTGTCCCCTTTTCTGATGCCGCAGCAACCAAAGTTCTTATTGGAATTTTAATCTTTGAACAATTTTGAAAGAGGACCACCAAAGGAACATTCCTGTGATGTTTTGTGGAAATTGTTCTATTGGAATGGTAGGAGTTGGTTGTCATTTGTAGCTATAAGTTCAATTTACCCCTTTTGTGATGACGCCTGGTTGCTATGATTGTGTAACCAATCAAAACAGCTTAAACAAATTAAATAGAGGATCATTACAGTAAGATTCGTATTATATTTTCTTAAAATCAGACAAGCACTTTCATAAAAATGGAATTTTCAAATTTTGTCATTTTGCCCCTTTTTTGATGCCGCCTGACTGCCATGTTTTTCGCCCAATCAGTATGGCTTGAACAATTTTTATAGAGGGTCACCCAAGGAACATTTCTACCAAATTATATTTGAATCTGACAGGCAGATTCGGAGGAGAAGATTTTTAAAGTTTGGACATTTTGTCCCCTTTCTGATGCCGCAGCAACCAAAGTTCTCAATGGAATTTAAATCTTTGAACAACTTTGAAAGAGGCCAACCAGAGGAACAGTCCTGTGATGTTTCACGGAAATTGTCCTTGGAGTTTGGGAGGAGATGATGTTTAAAGCTAAAAGTTAACGCCGGACGGATGGACGGACGGACGGACGACGGACAAAAAGTGATCAGAATAGCTCACCTTGAGCCTTTGGCTCTAGGTGATCTAAAAACCTCTGAAGGTCAGATTTTGTGTAATTGGTTTGTTTGTATGATGTTTTACGCTGCTTCATCAATTTTTTTCTGATATATAATGGTTTTTCCTGGCAAGTTACCAGTACTTCTCAAGTCTTTGGTATAACCCAGCCCAGATCCGAGGTGCAGGCTCTATCACTACACTAACATGAGCACCGCGTACGGCACAGACGCTCGACTGATAGGGAGAAAAAATAAACAAGAGGGCCATGATGGCCCTATATCGCTCACCTGATTTAATAGAACTTCAATAGTTTTCAAAGTTTTTTACTCTATACATAAAGGAAAACAAGCAACCCCCTGGTGGCCATGTTTTTCAACGGATCAGATTAATTTGAACAACCTTGGTAGAAGGTTAACTAAGGAGCATTTGTGCCAAATAATTTTTAAATCAGGCAGGTGCTTTTGGTCAAGAAGATTTTTAAAGATTTTACAATGCACATATAAGGAAAACAAGCCCCGCCCCTGGTGGCCATGTTTTTCAATGGATTGGATTAATTTGAACAATTTTGATAGAAGGTCCCCCAAGGAAGATTTGTGTCAAATTATCTTTAAATCATGCCAGTACTTTTTGACAAGAACATTTTTAAAGATTTTACAATGCACATATAAGGAAAACAAGCTCCGCCCCCTGGCGGCCATGTTTTGCAATGGATCGGAAATATTTTAACAATCTTTGTAAAGGGTGACCTAATGAACATTTGTGCAAAATAATTTTCAAATCGGGCTAATACTTTTGGACAAGAATTTTTTTAAAGTTTTAACAATGCACATATAAGGAAAACAAGCTCCGCCCCCTGGCGGCCATGTTTTTCAACGGATCGGAAATATTTGAACAATCTTGGTAAAGGGTACCCCAAGGAACATTTGTGCAAAATAATTTTCAAATCGGACCAGTTCTTTTGGACAAGAAGATTTTTCAAAGTTTTAACAATGCACATATAGGGAAAACAAGCTCCGCCCCCTGGCGGCCATGTTTTTCAACAGATTGGAAATATTTGAACAATCTTGGTAAAGGGTGCCCCAAGGAATGAATGTATATTGTTTTATGGCGCATCGACAGCTAAGGTCATTTAGCGCGCAATTAAATTTAATTATTCATAATCCCTGGGTAAACAAACCAGTACTAGGCTAGAAAATGTGCCTTGCCCAAGGGCACTCCACCATGACCGTAGTGCCGCGACTGGGGATCGAACCCGGGACACCAGGTTTCGAAATCCCCGACGCTAACCACTCGACCACAGCGGATTCCTGCCCCAAGGAACATTTGTGCAAAATAATTTTCAAATCGGGCCAGTACTTTTGGACAAGAAGATTTTTAAAGTTTTAACAATGCATATATAAGGAAAATAAGGTCCGCCCCCTGGCGGCCATGTTTTTCAACGGATCGGAAATATTTGAACAATCTTGGTAGAGGGTAACCCAAGGAACATTTGTGCAAAACAATTTTCAAATCGGGCCAGTACTTTTGGACAAGAAGATTTTTTAAGATTTGGCAATTTTCCCCTTTTCTGATACCACAGCAACCAAAGTTCTACTTGGAATTAATTTCTTTGAACAACTTTGAAAGAGGACCACCTAAGGACCATTCCTGTGAAGTTATTTTGAAATCTGTCCGTGGTTTAGTAGGAGACGTCATTTGTAGGAAATTGTTAACAGACACCGACAACGACGACGACGGACGCCAGACGGTGAGTGATCACAAAAGCTCACCTTGCACTTCGTGCTTAGGTGAGCTAATAAACAAGAGTACCGCAAACGGTACATAATACGCCCGTCAGGAACTTCTTTGTAAGTTTCCTCTTTGTTTTGATAAATTGTTTGTTTGTAAAAAGTTAATAAAGTCGTTCAGGAATAAGTTGTTAAAGAATAATGGAAAACTATGAAAAATGCATAACTCATGCAGAAATTGATAAATATTCTAAGTCCAAAAAGGGGCATAACTCATTCAAAAATTGACGAAATCCCAGGAAATGTGAACTTGATCTGTGACACATGATTACAAAGCCATATACAAAATTTCAGGTCAATAGCTCAAAGTATGTAGGAAAAAAGTGCGCAAAACAAATATTCTAAGTCCAAAAAGGGGCATAACTCATTCAAAAATTGATGAAATTCGAGGAAATGTGAACTTGATCTGTGACACTTGATTACAAAGCCATATACATAATTTCAGCTCAATACATAAAAGCATGTAGAAAAAAAGTGCGGAAAACAAATATTCTAAGTCCAAAAAGGGGCATAACTCATGTAAAAACTGGCGAAATCCCAGGAAATGTAAACTTGATCTGTGACACATGATTACAAAGCCATATACAAAATTTCAGGTCAATACCTCAAAGTAGGTAGGAAAAAAGTGTGGAAAACCAATATTCTAAGTCCAAAAAGGGGCATAACTCATTCAAAAATTGACGAAATCCCAGGAAATGTGAACTTGATCTGTGACACATGATTACAAAGCCATATACAAAATTTCAGATCAATAGCTCAAAGTATGTAGGAAAAAAAGTGCGGAAAACCAATATTCTAAGTCCAAAAAGGGGCATAACTCATTCAAAAATTGACGAAATCCGAGGAAATGTGAACTTGATCTGCGACACTTGATTACAAAGCCATATACATAATTTCAGCTCAATAGCTCAAGGTATGTAAGAAACAAGAGGGCCATGATGGCCCTGGAATCGCTCACCTGATTTATTTTTTTCACTTTATATAAGCCCCGTCCCCTGACAGCCATAGTTTCCGACCAATCAACTTGGCTTGAAGGAATCTGATAGAGGGTCACCCTAGGAATATTTCTACAAAATTATTTGAAAATCGGCCAAACACTTTTGGAGAAGAAGATTTTTCAAGTTTTCACTATAGCCATATAATGCAAAATAGCCCTGCCCACTGGCGGCCATGTTTTTTTACCAATCAACATGGCTTAAAGGAATCTGAAAGTGGGTCATCCAAGGAACATTTCTACAAATTTATTTGAAAATCGGTCTGACACTTTCGGAGAAGAAGATTTTTTTAAGTTTTCACTATAGCTATGTAAGGCAAAATAGCCCCGCCCCCCTGGCGGCCATGTTTTTCGACCAATCAACTTGGCTTGAAGGAATCTGATAGAGGGTCATCCAAGGAACATTTCTACAAAATTATTTGAAAATCAAGCTGACACTTTCGGAGGAGAAGATTTTTTAAGTTTTCACTTTGGCCATATAAGGCAAAATAGCCCCGCCCCCTGGCGGCCATGTTTTTCGACCAATCAACATGGCTTGAAGGAATCTGATAGAGGGTCACCCAAGGAACATTTCTACAAAATTATTTGAAAATCGGCCGGACACTTATGGAGGAGAAGATTTTTTAAGTTTTCACTATAGCCATAAAAGGCAAAATATCCCTGCCCCCTGGCGGCCATGTTTTTTGACCAATCAACATGGCTTGAAGGAATCTGATAGAGGATCACCCAAGGAACATTTCTACAAAATTATTTGAAAATCGGCCTTACACTTTTGGAGGAGAAGATTTTTTAAGTTTGCACTATAGCTATATCAGGCAAAATAGCCCACCCCCCCTGGCGGCCATGTTTTTCGACCAATCAACATGGCTTGAAGGAATCTGATAGAGGGTCACCCAAGGAACATTTCTACAAAATTATTTGAAAATCGGCCTGACACTTTCGGAGGAGAAGATTTTTTAAGTTTTCACTATAGCCATATAAGGCAAAATAGCCCCGCCCCCCTGGCGGCCATGTTTTTCGACCAATCAACATGGCTTGAAGGAATCTGATAGAGGGTCATCTAAGGAACATTTCTACAAAATTATTTGAAAATCTGCCAACCAGTTTGGGAGAAGAAGAATTTTGAAGTTTTTTCGGTTTCGTTGCCATGGAAACCGGAATTCTGCATGGATCCCAAAAATTTGAAGGAATTCTGGTGAAGTCATCGAGAGGATGCTTTCTGTGAAGTTTCATCCCAATTGACCCACTGGTTACTGAGGAGAAGAAGTTGACGCACGACGGACGCCGGACAAAAGGCGATCACAATAACTCACCTTGAGCAAAGCTCAGGTGAGCTAAAAAGTGCGGAAAACCCGAACGGACGGATGGACGGACAGACGGACGGAGGGAGGGACATGACCATACCATAATACGTACCGTTTTTAAGAAATGGTCGTATAAAAATGAGCTAAACAAAAAAACTTAACCGGACGACCACACCGCCGACGAAGCCAGGGTCATGACATGTCGAGCTAACAAGGAGGTACATTTTGTGTGTGAATTGACCTATTTCTAACTTACTTTCTAGGAAGATTGCATACCAGTGCACCTGAGCATTGTGTGGTAGCTTGGCAACATAAAATGCGACTAAATCATGCTGCTTTTCTTTTATCAATGCTTCAACATAGGCTTCTAGAATGGCATTACAGGAGCTCTCCTGAAAATCAACAAAAAAGATAAATACATGTATACAATTACATGTTAACATGTCTGAAAACACCCTTGCTTGTCAACCCTTTCCCACATTCAGACATTTTCTGACACCTATGACGACTTCTGAAAACATTGTGACAAATGGAGAAATTGCCCATTATGTACAATTTATCCTTTTGTCATAATGTTATTAACTCTATCAATTAATTATACTTTCAATTATCAAGAACTACCATACTCTTGCATAGATATTAACAGCCTTCTGCTGCATATGTATGTGGGAAAAGGACATCTGAGCTTGAAGTTTGGGAGCAAATATCATTAAAATCTGACCTAGTCTTTGCTTCAGTAGCAGACCCTCATAATAGATCTGATGACTGCCTATAACATTTTGTCTCAGATTAACCCTTTCCCTCATATAGACGCTTTCTGATGCCTCTACAGCAGACAGCATTTTGAAAACATAGTGACAAAAGAAGAAATTGCTCAAAACAAGCAATTCTCTTTTTCCCACAATGTTTTCCACTTTTAGTCATAGGTTATCCATTATATTAAAGAGATTTTCTATTTTTTGACAAAATATGTTCAAAGTCGTCCTTTTGCCACTATGTTTTCAACTTTTAGTCATAGGTTATCCATTCAATTATAGAGATTTTCTATTTTTTGACAAAATATGTTCAAAGTCGTCTGCTGCAGAATTGTTATATGAGGGAAAGGGTTAACTTTGCATCAGCCAATCAAATTGTCGTCTACAAAATTGTTATGTATCAACAGGGGAGATATCCTATCTAAATAAAGGGTATAGAGAAGTGGTGATGGCCGAGTGATAGATGTATCATGCTTTATCATTGTACAGAAAAGTGACATGCTGCATTTGAATATTAAATATATAGGGTCAATTCACCACTACCTTTGCCCTTTGGTAAAAAAACAAAACAAATTATACCTTTGTATCTTGTCCCGCAGTTCTAAGAAAGAGAACAAAATGGGCCATGAACCTCAACACATGCATGGACATGTCTTGTCTGTGTTCTCTCAATCGTTCATGTAAAACTTCCAATAAACCTACAAGTATAGGAATGTTTTCATCAAAATTATGCTTCCAATTTTCTAAATGATACAAATTTTGATGCATCTGCAGTACACATTTGACAGCATTGTGGCAAAAGGAGATATTGATCATAATGTGTAATTTATCCTTTCATCACATTGTTTTAACTCCATTCAATAACTAAATTTATAGAGATTTTCCATATTTTTGCACAGATGCTTTTTATTTTTAGGCATAAAGTGTAAAACAGCCTGGCTACCGGAGGCATTGTCTATAGACCATAGGAACATTTCTGGAAACTTATTTGAACACCGGCCAAATCATTTTGAAGCTGAAGATTTTTCAAGTGTTTTTCTTGCATGGATCCAAAACATTTGAAGTAATTTAAAAGAAGACATTAAGGGGATGCTACCCATGAAGCTGCATCACAATTTGTGCAGTGGTTACAGAGAAGAACCATTAAGAAGCCAAAAGGTAACACATAGACAGACCCATGACAGAAGCTTGACTGGCCATTTCTCAGTCTAATGCCTACTCTACAAAAACAAGCACTGGCCTGATCAATATCTGTACTGTTCCAAAATTACTTAAAAAAGAAGCTTCAGACAGTGTACATTTGGCTAACATTGCATGTATACACAGACAGGTGTACACTTGTCATAATATCCTAAGGTTGGTTGACCATGAACATGTTTCAACTATACCTCTAGTATCCCCAAGTATGATGTGTTTCTGAATGATGTGATACATTTCTTGTGCTTCTTTAGTGACACCTTCATTGGCTTCTATCTCCTTAAATATCATCTTGATGTCTAAACTGTAACAAAAAACATGGGATTTTTCAGTCGGACGGTTAAGGTTTATGCTTTTGCAGTTTTGTTTCCTTTCTCACTCAGGAATTCTTCACTAGCATAATTGATTTTTCTGTTCAAACAATGTTTCTATTTTTTTTTATTTTTTTTTTACCTCATATATTTTTATAACTTGACCCTTTCCCAAATATAAAAAATCTGCAACATGACTTAGAAAAAGTCTAAGCAATAAAATGAAAAACTTCTGTAAATGAAAGATTGATATTTGAATAGGGTTGAAAACATTGTGGCAACAGACGAAATTGCTCATCTAAAGCAATTTCACCTTATGTTACCATGTTTTCAAAAGTTTTCGTCTGCTACAAATATCTGCAAGTAGCAAAGGTTTTAACCCTTTCCCTCAACAATTCTGCAGCAGACGACTTTGAACATATTTTGTCAAACAAGAGGGCCATGATGGCCCTGGAATCGCTCACCTGATTTATTCTTTTCACTTTAGCTATATAAGCCCCGCCCCCTGGCAGTCATAGTTTCCGACCAATCAACTTGGCTTGAAGGAATCTGATAGAGGGTCACCCTAGGAACATTTCTACAAAATTATTTGGAAATCTGCCAGACACTTTTGGAGGAGAAGATTTTTTAAGTTTTCACTATAGCCATATAATGCAGAAAATAGCCCTGCCCACTGGCGGCCATGTTTTTTGACCAATCAACATGGCTTGAAGGAATCTGAAAGTGTGTCATCCAAGGAACATTTCTACAAAATTATTTGAAAATCGGCCTGACACTTTTGGAGAAGAAGATTTTTTAAGTTTTCACTATAGCCATAAAAGGCAAAATAGCCACGCCCCCCCCCCCTGGCGGCCATGTTTTTCGACCAATCAACTTGGCTTGAAGGAATCTGATAGAGGGTCATCCAAGGAACATTTCTACAAAATTATTTGAAAATCGGCCTGACACTTTTGGAGGAGAAGATTTTTTAAATAGCCCCGCCCCCCCCCCCCCCCCCCCCTGGCGGCCATGTTTTTCTACCAATCAACATGGCTTGAAGGAATCTGATAGAGGGTCACCCAAGGAACATTTCTACAAAATTATTTGAAAATCGGCCCGACACTTTCGGAGAAGAAGATTTTTTAAGTTTTCACTATAGCCATATAAGGCAAAATAGCCCCGCCCCCCTGGCGGCCATGTTTTTCGACCAATCAACATGGCTTGAAGGAATCTGATAGAGGGTCATCTAAGGAACATTTCTACAAAATTATTTGAAAATCTGCCAACCAGTTTGGGAGAAGAAGAATTTTGAAGTTTTTTCGGTTTCGTTGCCATGGAAACCAGAATTTTGCATGGATCCCAGAAATTTGAAGGAATTCTGGTGAGGTCATTGAGAGGATGCTTTCTGTGAAGTTTCATCCAAATTGACCCACTGGTTACTGAGGAGAAGAAGTTGACGGACGACGGAAGCCGGACAAAAGGCGATCACAATAACTTACCTTGAGCAAAGCTCAGGTGAGCTAAAAATAGAAAATCTCTATAATTGAATGAATAACCTATGTCTAATAGAGGAAAACATTGTGGCAAAAGGAGAAATTGCTCGTTTTGAGCAATTTTGCCTTTTGTCACTATGTTTTTAAAAAGCTGTCAGCTGCAGAGGCGTCAGAAAGCGTCTATATGAGGAAAAGGGTTAATATCATCAATAGTGTCCATAGAAACATATGTTGCCTAGCAATAACTAGTATACATAACTAAGCAAGTCAAAAGTGATAAACAAACAGAAAAACATTTGACAGAAAATTTATCTTTACATATTATGATCACAACAATGCAGGTGTCAGAAGAAGCATCTACTTATTTTTTTATTTATAAGTTATGTAAAAATACCTATTTGTTAATGAATAGAGTTGTCCTTGAGAAATGACTAAATATCCTATGACAAGTTTTATAATTCCGTTTTCCTGAGATTTAAAAACTCTAACATCAACAAGCTAACTTACTTTTTATCCCAGTAGTCACCAGACAGAGGTTCTAAAGATCTGTCTACATAATGTCGAAGATCATCTTCAACTTTTGTATCCACAAATACACGGAAATACGCCCACATGAAATCGGTCCACGATTTACAAACTGGTAGAATACTCTTCAGATTTCCACTTAATACAGCATAAATGGCTTTTTCGTTGGTGTTAATTTTGGGCTGTTAACAGTTAAAAGAAGAAGAACACCTGATGTTAAAACATGTTATTTTCTGGCAAGATAGTATTACCCTTAAATTACAGACACATGTTGCACATGTCGGACAAATCCATTGCCCGGAGTTCGCAGGCTACCTGATTAATTGCTCGGGCTACTGATAATTCCTGTGTCTGGTAGCCCGGCCTTATTACTTACACACATGTCATGTATAAATAGTGGTATTTGACAGTATATTACATGCGATAAATCACTAGCTGTGACCATAACAAGAGCTGTCGGAGGACAGCGCGCTCGACTATTCCACCGCTTATTTAAGTTACTGAGATAATGGACTCTAATGTAGTTTGCATGCAAAACATTAACCACAATTTCTTAGTGGGTGATAATTTACATTATATGCAGGATAGTGTTATTTAACATGATTATTTTCATAGGTGTGATGGTGAGATAGGGTTGTATAACCTTTCAATTGAGGCTATACAATTGAATGCATCAAGTAGTTACTAAGATATGGACTCTTAATGTAGTTGCACGCAAACCTTTAACCATAATTTCTAATTAAAAAAAGGGCAACAATTTGCACCATATACAGAATAGAGTTATCTTAATTGGTTGTGTTTATAGTTGTGCAATTGGGAAAGGTTGTATAAAGTTTCAATACAATTTTTCAAGTTGTTACTGAGATTACTCTCTAAATGTAGTTGCAAAACTTTAACCAGAATTTCTAAGTCCAAAAAGGTCCATAACTTGCATTAAATGCTGGATAGAGTAATCATACTTGATTGTTTACATAGATGTGATGGTTGGTAAGGGCTGTATAAAGTTTCAATGCAATGCATCAAGTAGTTACTAAGAGATGGTCTCTTTATGTAGTTGCATGCAAAACTTTAACCAGAATTTATAAGTCCAAAAAGGCCATAACTTGCATAAAATGCAGGATAGAGTTATCATACTTGATAATCTACACAGGTGTGATAGTTGGGTAGGGTTGTAGAAAGTTTCAATGCAATTGCATCAAGTAAGTACTGAGATATGGACTCTTAATTTAGTTGCATGCAAAACTTTAACCAGAATATCTAAGTAAAAAAAAATGCCATAACTTGCATAAAATGCAGGATAGAGTTATCTAACTTGATAATCTACATAGGTGTGATAGTTGGGTAGAGTTGTATAAAGGTTCAAATCAATGCATCAAGTATATACTGAGACGTGGACTCTTAATTTAGTTGCACGCAAAACTTTAACCAGTATTTCTAAGTAAAACAAGATGTGTTTGTGAAACACTGATGCCCCCCAATGGCAACATCTAGGTCAAAGGTCAAGGTCGCAAGGTATACACATGTGAAATATGGTAGCATTACCTGTTATTGTTCAAAAGTAGTGGGGAAGGTTAAAAAAAAAATTGAGAATGGCAACATCTAGGTCAAAGGTAAAGGTCGCAAGGTCAAAAATGTTGGTACTGACAGAAAGGTCATGTCACAAGGAATACACATGTGAAATATGGTAGCCGTATCTGTTATGGTTCAAAAGTAATGGCCAAGGTTAAAGTTTTTTTCGAGAATGGCAACATCTAGGTCAAAGGTCAAGGTCGCAAGGTCAAATATGTTGGTACTGACATGTGAAATATGGTAGCCATACCTGTTATGGTTCAAAAGTAATGGCCAAGGTTAAAGTTTTTTTCGAGAATGGCAACATCTAGGTCAAGGTCAAGGTCGCAAGGTACTGACAGAAAGGTCATGTCACAAGGAATACACATGTGAAATATGGTAGCCATACCTGTTATGGTTCAAAAGAAATGGCCAAGGTTAAAGTTTTTTTCGAGAATGGCAACATCTAGGTCAAGGTCAAGGTCGCAAGGTAAAAAATGTTGGTACTGACAGAAAGGTCATGTCACAAGGAATACACATGTGAAATATGGTAGCCGTATCTGTTATGGTTCAAAAGGAATGGCCAAGGTTAAAGTTTTTTTCGAGAATGGCAACATCTAGGTCAAAGGTCAAGGTCGCAAGGTCAAAAATGTTGGTACTGACAGAAAGGTCATGTCACAAGGAATACACATGTGAAATATGGTAGCCGTACCTGTTATGGTTCAAAAGAAATGGCCAAGGTTAAAGTTTTTTTTTAGTATGGCAACATCTAGGTCAAAGGTCAAGGTCGCAAGGTCAAAAATGTTGGTACTGACAGAAAGGTCATGTCACAAGGAATACACATGTGAAATATGGTAGCCGTATCTGTTATGGTTCAAAAGAAATGGCCAAGGTTAACGTTTTTTTCGAGAATGGCAACCTCTAGGTCAAAGGTCAAGGTCGCAAGGTCAAAAATGTTGGTACTGACAGAAAGGTCATGTCACAAGGAATACACATGTGAAATATGGTAGCCGTATCTGTTATGGTTCAAAAGTAATGGCCAAGGTTAAAGTTTTTTTCGAGAATGGCAACCTCTAGGTCAAAGGTCAAGGTCGCAAGGTCAAAAATGTTGGTACTGACAGAAAGGTCATGTCACAAGGAATACACATGTGAAATATGGTAGCCGTACCTGTTATGGTTCAAAAGTAGTGGTTAAGGTTAAAGTTTTTTTTGTGCAGACAGACAGACAGACAGACCAACAGACCAACCAACCAACAGACAGGCCAAAAACTATATGCCCACCGCATCGGAGATTCCGGGGGCATAAAAAGGGCCATAACTTGCATAAAATGCAGAATAGAGTTATCATACTTGATAATCTACACATGTGTAATAGTTAGGTAGGGTTGTAGAAAGTTTCAGTGCAATGCATCAAGTAAATACTGAGATATGGACTCTTAATTTAGTTGCACGCAAAACTTTAACCAGAATTTCTAAGTAAAAAAAAGTGCCATAACTTGCCTAAAATGCAGGATAGAGTTATCTAACTTGTTAATCTACATAGATGTAATAGTTGGGTAGGGTTGTATAAAGGTTCAATGCAATGCATCAAGTATATACTGAGATATGGACTATTAATTTAGTTGCATGCAAAACTTTAACCAGAATTTCTAAGAAAAACAAGATGTGTTTGTGAAACACTGATGCCCCCCCAATGGCAACATCTAGGTCAAAGGTCAAGGTCGCCAGGTCAAAAATGTTGGTACTGACAGAAAGGTCATGTCACAAGGAATACACATGTGAAATATGGTAGCCGTACCTGTTATGGTTCAAAAGTAGTGGTCAAGGTTAAAGTTTTTTTCGAGAATGGCAATATCTAGGTCAAAGGTCAAGGTCGCAAGGTGAAAAATTTTGGTACTGACAGAAAGGTCATGTCATAAGGTATACACATGTGAAATATGGTAGCCTTACCTGTTATGGTTCAAAAGAAGTGGGGAAGGTTAAAAAAAAAATTGAGAATAGCAACATCTAGGTCAAAGGTCAAGGTCGCAAGGTCAAAAATGTTGGTACTGACAGAAAGGTCATGTCACAAGGAATACACATGTGAAATATGGTAGCCGTATCTGTTATGGTTCAAAAGTAATGGCCAAGGTTAAAGTTTTTTTCGAGAATGGCAACATCTAGGTCAAAGGTCAAGGTCGTAAGGTCAAAAATGTTGGTACTGACAGAAAGGTCATATCACAAGGAATACACATGTGAAATATGGTAGCCGTACCTGTTATGGTTCAAAAGTAATGGCCAAGGTTAAAGTTTTTTTCGAGAATGGCAACATCAAGGTCAAAGGTCAAGGTCGCAAGGTCAAACATTTTGGTACTGACAGAAAGGTAATGTCACAAGGAATACACATGTGAAATATGGTAGCCGTACCTGGTATGGTTCAAAAGTAGTGGTCAAGGTTAAAGTTTTTTTCGTGCAGACAGGCCAAAAACTACATCTAGGTCAAAGTCGCAAGGTCAAAAATTTTGGTACTGACAGAAAGGTCATGTCACAAGGAATACACATGTGAAATATGGTAGCCGTACCTGTTATGGTTCAAAAGTAGTGGTCAAGGTTAAAGTTTTTTTCGAGAATGGCAACATCTAGGTCAAAGGTCAAGGTCGCAAGGTGAAAAATTTTGGTACTGACAGAAAGGTCATGTCACAAGGTATACACATGTGAAATATGGTAGCCTTACCTGTTATGGTTCAAAAGTAGTGGGGAAGGTTAAAAAAAAATTGAGAATAGCAACATCTAGGTCAAAGGTCAAGGTCGCAAGGTCAAAAATGGTGGTACTGACAGAAAGGTCATGTCACAAGGAATACACATGTGAAATATGGTAGCCATATCTGTTATGGTTCAAAAGTAATGGCCAAGGTTAAAGTTTTTTTCGAGAATGGCAACATCTAGGTCAAAGGTCAAGGTCGCAAGGTCAAAAATATTGGTACTGACAGAAAGGTCATGTCACAAGGAATACACATGTGAAATATGGTAGCCGTACCTGTTATGGTTCAAAAGTAATGGCCAAGGTTAAAGTTTTTTTTGAGAATGGCAACATCTAGGTCAAAGGTCAAGGTCGCAAGGTCAAACATTTTGGTACTGACAGAAAGGTAATGTCACAAGGAATACACATGTGAAATACGGTAGCCGTACCTGTTATGGTTCAAAAGTAGTGGTCAAGGTTAAAGTTTTTTTCGTGCAGACAGGCCAAAAACTACATCTAGGTCAAAGGTCAAACATTTTGGTACTGACAGAAAGGTCATGTCACAAGGAATACACATGTGAAATATGGTAGCCGTACCTGTTATGGTTCAAAAGTAGTGGTCAAGGTTAAAGTTTTTTTTGTGCAGACAGACAGCAGACAGACAGACAGGCCAAAAACTATATGCCCCCCGAATCGGAGATTCCGGGGGAGCATAAAAAAGGCCATAACTTGCATAAAATGCAGGATCGAGTTATCTTAGATGATAATCTACACAGGTGTGATAGTTGGGTAGAGTTGTAGAAAGTTTCAATGTAATGCATCAAGTAAATACTGAGATATGGACGCTTAATTTAGTTGCACGCAAAACTTTAACCAGAATTTCTAAGTAAAAAAAGGGCCATAACTTGCATAAAATGCAGGATAGAGTTATCTAACTTGATAATCTACATAGGTATGATAGTTGGGTAGTGCTGTATAAAGTTTCAATGCAATGCATCAATTAAATACTGAGATATGGACTCTTACTTTAGTTGCACGCAAAACTTTAACCAGAATTTCTAAGTAAAAAAGGGCCATAACTTGCATAAAATGCAGGATAGAGTTATCTAACTTGATAATCTACATTGGTGTGATAGTTTGGTAGGGTTGTAGAAAGTTTCAATGCAATACATGTAGTATTTAAGAACTTGCATGCAAAACCTTAACCAAAGTGTGACGTGGACGCCGACGCCGACGCCAGGGTGAGTAGTATAGCTCTCATATTCTTCGAATAGTCGAGCTAAAAATCAATAACAGTAGGCGGAGTTACCCACCAGTCACATCGAGTGGTTTCAGCCAACCGAATTGCGTCAGTAATAGTCAATTAGCGTGGTATATAATTATACACTTGATAAGTTGTTCTAATCAATAGTGACAATTATGAATGCTAGCGAATTACCAATGGTCTCATTAAAATATTCCCTTAAATGAATTTTGATCCATATTTATACATTCGGTATGCGATGTTTGCAAACTAGTGCAAACCGGTCAGAAAGACTTAGAAGACAATTTTCGCCATGCAAAAGTTAATAAAATAAATTTGATCCAAATCAAAGACAATATACGACGACTTCTAGAAATTATCTTGCCGTTTATCAAATATTATTACCTTCATGATCAACATAATATTCGTAATATCAGGGACACTAGTGTCCCTGGTAATATCAAAGAAAATTGTTTGGAATGAAATCTATAAATCATTCCCCGAGAATGATAAATGCCCAATCACGGCTTTGTTCACCAAAATTAAGAAAACAAGAGGCCCAAGAGGGCCAGTATCGCTCCACGGCCATAAGGCAAAAATAAAATCTCCAAACAGCCCTGCCCCCAGGTGGCTATTTTTTTACCAACCACCATGGCTTAAAGGAATCTTGTAGAGTGTCACGCAAGGAATGTTTCTGCAAAATTATTTGAAAATCGGCCGGACACTTTCGGAGGAGAGGATATTTTAAGTTTTCACTATAGCCATATAAGGCAAAATAGCCCCACCCCCTGGCAGCCATATTTTTCAACCAATCAACATGGCTTGAAGGAATCTGATAGAGGGTAAGCCTAGGAACATTTCTACAAAATTATTTGAATATCAGCCAAACACTTTCGGAGGAGAAGATTTTTTAAGTTTTCACTATGGTCATATAAGGCAAAATAGCCCCGCCCTCTGGCTGCCATGTTTTTCGACCAATCAACATGGCTTGAAGGAATCTGATAGAGGGTCACCCAATGAAAATTTCTACAAAATTATTTGAAAATCGGCTGAACACTTTCGGAGAAGAAGATTTTTTAAGTTTTCACTATGGTCATATAAGGCAAAATAGCCCCGCCCTCTGGCGGCCATGTTTTTCGACCAATCAACATGGCTTTAAGGAATCTGATAGAGGGTCACCCAATGAACATTTCTACAAAATTATTTGAAAATCGGCTGAACACTTTCGGAGAAGAAGATTTTTTAAGTTTTCACTATAGCTATGTAAGGCAAAATAGCCCCGCCCCCCCCCGGCGGCCATGTTTTTCGCCGAATCAACATTTCTTGAAGGAATCTGATAAAGGGTCACCCAAGGAACATTTCTACAAAATTATTTGAAAATCAGCTGAACACTTTCGGAGAAGAAGATTTTTTAAGTTTTCACTATTGCAATATAAGGCAAAATAGCCCCGCCCCCCTGGCGGCCATGTTTTTCAACCAATCGACATTTCTTGAAGGAATCTAATAAAGAGTCACCCAAGGAACATTTTTACAAAATTATTTGAAAATCGGCCTGACACTTTTGGAGAAGAAGATTTTTTAAGTTCTCACTATTTTTTTTCTTCGGTTGCCATGGAAACCAGAATTTCGAATGGATCAAAAAGATTTGAAGGAATTTATTAGAGGACATTGAGAGGATGCTTCCCATGAAGTTTCAACCAAATTGGCCAAGTGGTTAGGGAGAAGAAGTCGTTTAAAGGAAAAAGTTTACGCACGCACGCACGAACACACGACGGACAATTCGCCATGACATAAGCTTGACTGGCTTTCAGCCAGTGGAGCTAAAAATCATGACTAAATAGTTGCTATTTCATTGGATGAAATGAGAAATTGGGTCAATGACGTTCACGACCTGACGACCCCCGATGTTTACATTCAACGCTGTTTACCGATTTCTAAATCTCAAAGTAGGGAACCGTGATTAACATTGCGCAATTATCAAAATGGCAGCTATGTTGCGAATAATACTCTAACACATGAAACAAATTTAACGTTTTGTTGTCTGTCATTATTTTTGACAATATCTTTCGATTTAATTACTACATTGAACCTAAAAATTTGACTTTTGGTTAATAAAATGGATTTTAATGTCTTTCTTTGTAAAACTGACAGAGTGACAGTATGCCTGTTTCGTTGAGGGACCTGAATCGGTGACCTTTTTATTTTGTTATCTTCAATTTGAAGAGTTCTATTGCATCATTTGATTATGTGGTCTCAATTTTAAACATTTCTGTCGATAGTTTTTGCATCTTTTGTAAATATGGATAAAATACATACATTTTATGCAGAATATTTCAAATAACTTAGTGAAGAATAATCTTGAAAAACTTAGTACCAATTTTCTCCAATCTCTTTTCCAAATTATAATTGGACATTCAATTTTATTGCAATGTCTAAATTAACTGTCTAGCGGTCTAAAACGCTCATTTCACTCTTTTTCAATTTGTCAATTTTGTACGACGTAGTGCAACGATTAGCTCCCATCACCTGTGACTTTGTTGATCATGCAACCAGTACACCGGATTTCAGTATACAAAATTGATACATGATTTTTTGACATAGAAAAAAGTTGTCAATACGCAGTTAATATTGATTGAATTGAGTTTGGTTTAGGACATAACAAGAAATATGTGAGCTACTGCTCACTAGTGATACCCCCGCTCATGTTTTGAAAGACATATGTGATGGTGGGGTAAAGGGCCATAAATCCGTGAAAAATCATCCAACCGGAACGCAAACACGATATGCGCATCTACACTTGGTGGTGATCCTTCCTATGAAGTTTCATAAAATTCCAAAAAGCGGTTGCAGAGAAATAGCCCGGAAATGAATTTAGTCATACATAGCCTGATGGTGGAGTAAAGGGCCATAACTCCGTGAAAAATAATCCAACCGGAACGCAAACACGATATGCGCATCTACACTTGGTGGTGATCCTTCCTATGAAGTTTCATAAAATTCCAAAAAACGGTTGCAGAGAAATAGCCCGGAAATGAATTTAGTCATACATAGGGGTAAAGGGCCATAACTCCGTGAAAAATAATCCAACCGGAACGCAAACACGATATGCGCATCTACACTTGGTGGTGATCCTTCCTATGAAGTTTCATCAAATTCCAAAAAGCGGTTGCAGAGAAATAGCCCGGAAATGAATTTAGTCATACATAGGGGTAAAGGGCCATAACTCCGTGAAAAATAATCCAACCGGAACGCAAACACGATATGCGCATCTACACTTGGTGGTGATCCTTCCTATGAAGTTTCATCAAATTCCAAAAAGCAGTTGCAGAGAAATAGCCCGGAAATGAATTTAGTCATACATAGGGGTAAAGGGCCATAACTCCGTGAAAAATAATCCAACCGGAACGCAAACACGATATGCGCATCTACACTTGGTGGTGATCCTTCCTATGAAGTTTCATCAAATTCCAAAAAGCGGTTGCAGAGAAATAGCCCGGAAATGAATTTAGTCATACATAGGGGTAAAGGGCCATAACTCCGTGAAAAATAATCCAACCGGAACGCAAACACGATATGCGCATCTACACTCGGTGGTGATCCTTCCTATGAAGTTTCATCAAATTCCAAAAAGCGGTTGCAGAGAAATAGCCCGGAAACGAAAGTGTTACGGACGGATGGACGGAAGGACGGAAGGACATGGGTAAAACAGTATACCCCCCCTTTCCTTCGGAACCGGGGGTATAATAATATGATACACAGGTCTTGAACAATGAATTGAGTATCCCGAAATTTAAATGAGTTTTGTTACGCACAGTCACTGATTTGAAATTAATTGGGTATTTGACAGTTTTAATTGAGTTTTTACCCAAATACGCTGCTTATCTGTAGCACTGTCACTGAACTTGTCAGATAAAAGAAACTATCAAGGCAATTTCTTGTTTTTCCTAAATATATTAAAACATGCTCAAAGCATGGTAAAGAGGTAATTTTCAACATTACAGTGCACTTACATCTTGAGTCATGTTCCAGCATACTTTTTTCCAGATATCTCTGTTTGGGTTTCCTTGGATTCGGGACTGTTTACATTCAGGACCGAGCTCAAAGAAGTTAGAATCATGGAAGAGTTTCCATCCCTCTAGAGTGGCTGCTCTCCAGGGTTGTCCACAGTCTATACACATTTTCTGCGCCTTGAAAAGTAAAAAATTCAATGTTAACTCTTTCCCAAATACAAAAGCTTTCTGACGCCTCTGCAGCCGACGACTTTGGAATGCGATGTTGCAAAAGGATAAATTGCACATAATGAGCAATTTCTCCTATTTTCACAATGTTTTCAATTTTATTCAATAATTTTTCTTTCATTTATAGAGTTTTCCTTCTTTACCAAATGTTTTCAAAGTCATCTGCTGCCGATTTGTAGTACGTTGGAAAGGGTTAAACAGTTCTTGCTGAATTTTCTTATTTGATTATTTTAAAACTTGAAAATATTTCCTGCATCATTTGTTCAACTGATGAAAGGCAAGTCTACTCATTTGCAGAAACTTTTCCCCACAAACTTCAATTCTGCAGCAGAAGACTTTAAAACGATCTGCGCAACATATGAATGAGCAATGACAAAAGAGTCTTTAGAAGTCTGCTCAATTGGATTTTTTTAAAAACTTTTCCAACATACTACAAATCTGCAGCAGAAGACTTTGAAGAGATCTGTGCGAAAGAATGAAGAATGTATCTTTATTGAATAGGGCTAAAACTTTGTGGCAAAGGAGATAGTGATCAATTCCATGTTTTGCCACAATGTTTTCAAAAGTTGTCTGCTTCAAATGCATTAAAATGTGTATGCTTGAGGGAAAAAGGTTAATATTCACATGCAAATTGCTATGGGCTAGTCTACATTTGTACTGCCCTAGAAACTACTTTAATAATCAATTTACTCAGTCGTGAATAATGTCAGATTTGCATATTTACAGATTACTCTGCATTTACATTATCCTGCACAAGTACCTTGATTTTAACATGGAAGAAACAACCCCTACATTGATCACTTGTTATGTGCTTGACAAACACTGGATTACCTTATCTATCTGTCCAGCTCTCAAACATACTAGTATATAATTTAACAATCTATCTTCATCTTCTTTGTCTAAATCATCCAGGAGCTTGTTTTGTCTTGTTGGTGCATCTGGGTCCTGTAAACACATTGATTATTTCTTCTTTTTTATTTTTTTACACAAGTTATCATTTATGAAGTTGCATTTATATGGTTTTAGATGTTAAATATAGTTTAGAGTTTTTTTCAGCACAGATAATTCTAACATGATTTTCTAATACTTGTTGGGGGGAGGGGTTAGAGTGTTAAATTGGGGAATCATAATTAGGCTCAATAGGTTGGCATATATTGGTATATATGAGTTGATTGAATAAAATGGTACTTGTAGAAATAATACTGTAGCATCAATTATTCTTCTTTGTACAAGATTGGGTTCAGGGTTCTACTTATAATTTAGTCATGGAAATTATTATAAATGTGATTATTTGTATCTCAACTTACCAGTTCTGTTATAAGAGGTCTCTCTGATCCCATTGGAAGGTCTGGTTGTCTGTTTTGTAATCTATGTCGAGCATTTTCACTGAAACACATCACTAAACAATGTCAAAAAAGTTTTTATAATGAACATTATCTGGAGAAAGCATTCATATTGTTTTACTTTTGGTAGCTGGTTTGTATGGCGATTTAATCTGCTTTCAGCATTTGTTCAGGTATATCACTGTATTTCAAGGGTAAGTTACCCGTAAAAGTTGTCCTTTTATTCTGACGACAGCAAGTCAGTCATAATTCTATCCCAATGAGGGAAAGCCATCATCACCATTTTAAAAGTCTTCAGCGTGACCTGACCAGAGATCAAACCCACGACCTCACACACTCAAGCCGACACTACCACTACACCACCAAGGCTGTTCATGTTGTTTACAACCTTTTTCATAAACTTTTTGTAAATGATCATCTTTAGATACGGTGAAAATGTCATGTTTTATAAATCTTATATTATACCTTTACACCTATGCAAAGACCTATGCTGCAGTTTTCATAAAAATCATCCCATTGAAATTTGGCCATCCATGCAGAGGTACAAGTTGGCTTTTGTGAGATCAAGATCAGCATGGGCATCTGCAGTCTGATCAAGAACTACACAATTCACAATTTAATAACATAAGCTTGTTAGAAGTTTTAGTCAACTTGTGTAGATTTTCATAACATGGGAGTAGATGCACAGACTGATCTGATTTGTTATATTAAGGTCATAATCCATTTTCTACACTAAAGCTACATCACAATGACATTTCACTTATTCATGATCCCTGGGTAAACAAACCCATACTAGGCTAGGAAATATGCCTTACCAAAGGACACTATACCATGAACGCCACAACTCAAGAGGATTGAATCTTGGACGCCCAGTTCCAAACCCCCAACACTAACCACTCCGGATACCTAACCATGGAACTAGATAAGGACTAGATAAGGATCAGTAAACAAATATCTCTCTTAACCCTTTCCCTCATATAGACACTTATTGACGCCTCTGTAGCAGACAGCTTTTTGAAAACATAGTGACATAAGAAGAAATTGCTCAAAACAAGCAATTTCTCCTTTTGCCACAATGTTTTCCACTTTTAGTCATAGGTCATCCATTCAATTATAGAGATTTTCCATTTTTTGACAAAATATGTTCAAAGTCGTCAGCTGCAGAATTGTTGTATGAGGGAAAGGATTAAGACTCAACTAAGCTCTATGTTGTGGGTAATCAAATGAATCATCTCACTAAGACGATTCTTATGAGTTCCAACAACATAGGGTTTGAGCGTCATAAAAGGATTTGGGGATGTGAAATACTTCTTATTCAGAGCTGTCTACATGTATATCTGAACCTACACTGTTCAGAACAGAAATGACAATGGATTGATTTATATCATGTTAGGAGTTTACTACCCCCTATTTAGACCACTTTAATCATTGTGATAATAATCATTAGTCCACAAAATTGTAGGTAATATATAGAAAGGCAGCCAGCTTCCTTTGAAGATTATTTTGGGACTTGCATATTCGCGAAAGCAGAAAAACATGTGTAAGTGAAAAGGCTGTTATGATATGACTAAGATACCAAGGAAAATGGAGTTTAACCCTTTCCCTTATATAGACACTTTCTGACGCCTCTGCAGCAGACGGCTATTTGAAAACATAGTGACAAAAGAAGAAATTCCTCAAAACAAGCAATTTCTCCTTTTGACACAATGTTTTCAACTTTTAGTCATAGGTTATCCATTCAATTATAGAGATTTTCTTTATTTTGACATAATATGTTCAAAGTCGTCTGCTGCAGAATTGTCGTATCAGGGAAAGGGTAAACACTAATAAGTCTACTTCAATGGTAAATCACTACTCACTATCCAACAGCTCTGTCAGAGAAAAACTGGATTTTTTCTGCAAACATCTCAATACCGTCTTGAGCACAATTCTCTAGCCAGTCAACAATAAGCTGTAAATAAATACAGACAGTAGGTATTTTTTTTTTTTATTTAATTTATGAACAAAAATAGAAAAGTACATCCCAAAAGATAAATGTGTTTTTCTTCATTCTTCACAAGTCCTTTACTCATAACCCGAGAGAACTGCAATTCTATATATCCACAGATATAATTTACATATGGAGACATGTAGACCAGTGGGACCCAATGTTCTTATGTTTATTCTGTAAGTATTGTTAAACATTTGCTCTATATGTAAATGCGTAACACATGTCACTAATAATAAACTACTACTTACTTAAATAATCATTTGGAAAGGACACTAGAATGTTTAACCCTTTCCCTCATATAGACGCTTTTAGACGCCTCTGCAGCAGACAGCTTTTTGAAAACATTGTGACAAAAGAAGAAATTGCTCAAAACGAGCAATTTCTCCTTTTGCCACAATGTTTTCCACTTTTAGTCATAGGTTATCCATTCAATTATTGAGATTTTCTATTTTTTGACAAAATATGTTCAAAGTCGTCTGCTGCAGAATTGTCATATGAGGGAAAGGGTTAAAAGAACACATGTGCCGCCTGCCAATATATCAGTACATGCAAGTAAAACCTTGAGGGACAGACACATTGGGAACTGGTGATCCCTATGTGTTACCATGCCAAGGCTGGTGATAGCAAATTGTTAACACAGTTTTTCCCATGTTTTCATTAACTACATGTAAAACAACATGATCAGATTTTCTAATATATCTCAACCTACATTAAGTTATACTGAATTGTAGTGAAATTGTCACAAATGGCATTATTTTTTTTATTCTTTATACTATGTGAATGATCTTACAGGAGACAATTATGGAAAAGGAGAAAACAGTTATTGCTAATAGTCTCTTTTTCTCATTTGAGATCATTTAGGCTAATACAAGAGGCCCACAAGGACCAGTAATGAGCATAGCTCCACTGCCTCAAAGCCAAATAACCTACAACATATGTTTTCTGTCTTTTGTCAAATGAATATGACTTAGAAGGTCACCAAAGAAATGTACATGTCATTGTCAGTATTTCAAAGTCAGACACTTAGTTTCTTAGGAAATAATTTTCTAAATCTTACACTCTGGGCATAAAGGGTAAACAGCTCGAGTGCCTGAAGGCCGTATTTTTTTTAATAGAGGGTCACCTAAAGAACATGCCTACAAAACCATTTGGAAATTGGCTAGATACTTTTGGTGGAGAAGATTTTTTTAAGTTTTCACTATAGCCATATAAGGCAGAACAGCTCTGCCACTGATGGCCATATTTTCTTTACCAATCAACATGGCTTACGTAAATCTGATAAGAGGGCCATCCAAGGACAATTTCTACAAAATTATTTTGAAATAAGCCACATGCTTTTTGAGGAGAAGATTTTTAAAGTTTTTACTATAGCCTTATAAGGGCTGTTCCATTAAAATATATCTGGGGGAGGAACGACCACCAATTTTTAGGGTACCAACTAATTTCAATTTTAATTAAAAAAGACCCACCAAATAAAAATAGCTCCTTGTTCCTCCCACCTAGCCCCACCCTGTCGGCCATGTTTTTCGATCAGTATGACTTGGAGCAGTCTGATAGAAGATCACCAAATGAACATTTCTATAAAAGTATTTGGAAATCAGCCATATCCTTTTCAGAGAAGAAGATTTATAATGTTTTCACTAGAGCCATATAAGTCAAAACAGCCCCAGGGCCCGCGCTGTCGTTCGCCACTCTCGCCAAATACGAAGATTATTTTAAAGTGGCGAAGTTATTTCATGAGTGGCAAATGTAAGTGGCAAAAGGTTTTTATCATCAACATTTACCTGTTTTGGATATCAGTTTACGACATACAGTGATGTTTCTGTTAATCTAATATAATGCACCGCCATTTGATTCAATGTCGGGAACCAGTGACCAATTTATGACATTTTTACAACACCCGTTTTTATCATTTTGACAGCTTGTGTATTTCACACTTGTTTTATTGTTGTGAAGTGTTAATTCAGCCTTTTAATCCGACCGACCAACAACTCTGAGCGATATTGATACATTAAAGACCGTACATATGATAATTGGCAATAACTGGCAATTATAGATGCATTAAATATATCGGCAAGCTTTTTGAAACAGGTTTCGACGATCGACGTAGTAGGCCTTTCATGATTTAATGACAATGTAAGTTTGTCATTTTTGATTTGGAAAAATCTATTTAATTATGGGCGACTCCAAACAATTAGTGCTATCATTGATGAGATATATAATTATTTCTTCTCCTCTCCGTTTATCCCTGAAATTAAAGAAAATTGGCGAACAAATGGCTAAAATATTTGTTAAAAGTGGCGAAAATGAATGGCTCCTAAAATTCAAAAGTGACGAATTTTATTTCAATGTGGCAAAAGTGGTGGCGAAAGAAAAATTCAACCGAGAGTAGGCCCTGCAGCCCTAATTCCTTACAGCCATGTTTTTCGACCAATCAAATATGGCTTGAAGGAAATTGAAAGAGGATCACCCAAGAAACGTTTAACAAAATTATTTGAAAATCAGTCCTTTGGTTTGGGCGGAGAACTTTTTCTTCTTGTTTTTCTTTCGGATGCCATGGAAACCAGAATTTTGCAAGGTTCAACAAGTTTGAAGGAATTTTGGTGAGCACATTGAGATGTTGCTTTCTGTTACGTTTCATCCGGTCACTGGTTACAGAGGACAAGATGTTGACACACAACAGACAAAGGGCAATAAGAACTCACCTTGAGCACTTCGTCCACATGTAGGAGCTAAAAAAGACTTTATAATATTTTCCTAATGCTGCCTACATAAGATAGTTCGGGCAAGCCAAAAAAAGAAAATTAAGACCATTTGAATACCACGCATATTACATCTATTTCATTCTTGTTTGAACCTTCCCTTAATGCAGTCACATTTTGATGCAACTACAGCAGATTAATGTTGAAAACACTATGGTAAAAGGAGACAAGATGGCCATGATGGCCCTATATCGCTCACCTGATTTAATAGAACTTCAATAGTTTCAAAGTTTTTTACTCTATACATATAAGGAAAACAAGCAACCCCCTGGTGGCCATGTTTTTCAACGGATTGGATTAATTTGAACAACCTTGGTAGAAGGTTAACCAAGGAGCATTTGTGCCAAATAATTTTTAAATCAGGCAGGTGCTTTTGGACTAGAAGATTTTTAAAGATTTTACAATGCACATATAAGGGCAAGCTCCGCCCCCTGGCGGCCATGTTTTTCAACGGATCGGAAATATTTGAACAGTCTTTGTAAAGGGTGCCCCAAGGAACATTTGTGCAAAATAATTTTCAAATTGGGCCAGTACTTTTGGACAAGAAGATTTTTAAAGTTTTAACAATACACATATAATGAAAACAAGCTCCGCCCCCTGGTGGCCATGTTTTTCAACGGTTTGGAAATATTTGAACAATCTTGGTAAAGGGTGCCCCAAGGAACATTTTGTGCAAAATAATTTTTAAATCGGGCCAGTACTTTTGGACAAGAAGATTTTTAAAGTTTTAACAATGTACATATAAGGAAAACAAGCTCCGCCCCCTGGCGGCCATGTTTTTAAACGGATCGGAAATATTTGAACAATCTTGGTAAAGGGTACCCCAAGGAACATTTGTACTAAATAATTTTCAAATCGGGCCAGTACTTTTGGACAAGAAGATTTTTAAAGTTTTAACAATGCACATATAAGGAAAACAAGCTCCGCCCCCTGGCGGCCATGTTTTTCAACGGATCGAAAATATTTGAACAATCTTAGTAAAGGGTACCCCAAGGAACCTTTGTGTTAAATAATTTTCAAATCGGGCCAGTACTTTTGGACAAGAATTTTTTTAAAGCTTTAACAATGCACATATAAGGAAAATAAGCTCCGCCCCCTGGCAACCATGTTTTTCAACGGATCTGAAATATTTGAACATTCTTGGTAGAGGGTACCCCAAGGAACATTTATGCAAAATAATTTTCAAATCGGGCCAGTACTTTTGGACAAGAAGATTTTTTTAAGATTTGGCAATTTTCCCTTTTTCTGATGCCGCAGCAACCAAATTTCTACGTGGAATTAAACTTTGAAAGAGGACCACCTAAGGACCATTCCTGTGAAGTTATTTTGAAATCTGTCAATTGGTTTAGTAGGAGAAGTCATTTGTAGGAAATTGTTAACAGACAGCGACGACGACGGACGGTGAGTGATCACAAAAGCTCACCTTGCACTTCGTGCTTAGGTGAGCTAAAAATGCTAAACCTACCTGGCCTTCTCGGACTGATTGTTCTCTGTCAAACAAAGCATCTGCTATCTTCTGATCGCTTTGATGTACACCCTGAATAAAAACCACATAAAAACTCATTGTAATGACAATGATAAGAAGTTCCAATATTTTAACCAACCACAAACTTTTTTTCTAAAAAATAAGTTGTCAGCATCTCATGGTATTCTGAACATTCTTTAAACCTAAAAGTTTATGGTTAACATAATCTCCAAAAAGTTTTTTTGCTAAGATGGGATGATACCTACGACTTTTACACTCCTTTCTACTATTCATGTCATTACACTGCAATACCTGGGTAGGTAACAATACTGACACCCTTTACTACCAATTTTTAAATCTTTGGTATGAACTAGCGGTGAAAAGCACATACAACCTCCCGAGGCAGATGTTTTAACACCACAAAATTGAGGTGTTTTTTAAAAAGTAGTATTACCTTTCTTGAAGTTTTAAAAGAGATCAAGGGCAGTATATGTTTACCCTTTCCCACTTGCATGCACATTTTGATGCATCTGAAGCAAATATCACAATAAAGATAAAAGAAAACAAGAGTTGTCGGAGGACAATATAGCTCGCCTATCCGGGCCATCTTTTATAAGGGCCTACTTCAGAACGGTTATAGCATTAGGTAAAGTCACACAGTATCACCTATTGCAAGATAAAACACCTTTTTAATACTTGCATGCAAATGTTAACCAAGTCCATACAGGCCCTTTTGGGCCTTTTAAATCATATAATGACCCTAAATAAGTGTGTGAAGTTTCAAAGCAACAGCTTATACAGTGTGTGAGAAAAGGCCTTGCACGCAAAGGTTTGACCAAAATTCTAAGTCCAAAAACGGGCACAATTCAGTCAAAATCCATTCCAGAGTTATGGGACTTGACATACAAGGTCATCTAATGACCCTGAATAAGTGTGCAAAGTTTTAAAGCAACAGTATACACAGTGTCTGAGAAAAGGCCTTGCACGCAAAGGTTTGACCACAATTCTATGTCCAAAAAGGGGCACAATTCAGTCAAAATCCATTCCAGAATTTTGGGACTTGACATACAAGGTCATCTAATGACCCTGAATAAGTGTGTGAAGTTTTAAAGCAACAGCATACACAGTGTCTGAGAAAAGGCCTTACACGCAAAGGTTTTACCAAAATTCTAAGTCCAAAAAGGGACACAATCGGTAAAAATCCATTCCAGAGTTATGGGACTTGACATACAGGGTCATATAATGACCCTGAATAAGTGTGCAAAGTTTTAAAGCAACAGCATACACAGTGTCTGAGAAAAGGCCTTGCACACAAAGGTTTGACCAAAATTCTATGTCCAAAAAGGGGCACAATTCAGTCAAAATCCATTCCAGAATTATGGGACTTGACATACAAGGTCACTTAATGACCCTAAATAAGTGTGTGAAGTTTCAAAGCAACAGCATACACAGTGTCTGAGAAAAGAACTTGCACGCAAAGGTTTGACCAAGCTGGCAACGCCAACGCGGACGCCAACATGATTACATAAGCTCCCCTATTTCTTCGAATAGGCGAGCTTAAAACCGCTCATCATTTTAAGTAGTTTCTCCTTTTCCCACACTGTTAATAAATATCTTCTGCTGCATGCAGAGGTATTACAAGGCTTCTTTATCAAGGAAAGGGTTAATCACCTGAGGAGGTTGGTCCCCTGCTTCATCCTCCATCATCATATCTTCCTTTAGACTGGTTTCCATTCTATCTTTATACAAACTCTTGGTCAACTTCCATGTAGCCTCTTCCGCCTTCAGTAGATGAACAACTTGGTAAGTTTT
This sequence comes from Serripes groenlandicus, assembly GCA_031761405.1. Taxonomy (NCBI): domain Eukaryota; kingdom Metazoa; phylum Mollusca; class Bivalvia; order Cardiida; family Cardiidae; genus Serripes; species Serripes groenlandicus. Next base: position 33,251,547 of record JASEVX010000009.1, read on the forward strand.
GTTAAATCTGGGGGAAATAGAAAAACATGTCACTTTATTCAACATTATTGAGACTTCGACACTTACTGTATTCAAGGTTTAATTTCAAATGAATTATGGCGACCAATTTGTCACATGTGTTATCTGGCTTTATCAGACCTGTATTTCATACTACATACTTCTCTGGAAAATGTATCCTTTCCCACATAGACTATTTTTCTCCTTTTTGATTAAGAATAAATTATGTTGGTTTCATACAAAATACTTGAACATTAACCTCTTTGTGTAGAATAAATGTATTCAAAAAGAAAACCAAATCCGTACTTATCATCCTGGCTTGCAGCATGGTTCACCAGTTTATTCAACATTATGCTTTGTTCCCGACATCGCAGTTCATATTCCTCTACCAGACTAAATATATCACCCTGTGAAGCATGGCTTTGTAAACACTCCAGAAACCCTTCATACAGGCCCCTTGATCCTGAAATGAGTAAAAAATCGTTTTGTGAGGGATATTTAACCCTTTCCCACATACAGACGTTTTATGACGCCTCTGCAGCAGATGTCTTTTGAAAACATTGTGACAGATGGTTGATTGATTGATTGATTGGGGTTTAACGCCGTTTTTAACAATTTCTCAGTTATATCACGGCGGCCAGTTCACCTACTCATGCATTTCCTGGTTTTCTCACACCAGTACTCCACACAACAATCTTCCCAAGCAACTGGCTGCTTTTCCACATAGACTTAGCCCATTGGTGGAAGAAGAATGACGCATGTCGCACTGACTTTTGTCAATCCTCGGAAAGAAAGTCGGCCGAGCTGGGATTCCAACTCACAACCCCTGGATTGACAGCCCGCGTCGCTACCGGGGCTCGGCCTTGTGACAGATGGAGAAATTGCTCATAATGTTTGAAATAATTTTACTCACATTTATGGAAATTGTTCATGTTTTTGTAAATTTGTACTCAAATTAGTCCGCTGCAGATTTGTTGTATGTGGGAAAGGGTTAAAAATCACATGACGCACATTCTCTAATATTGTAATATCCGACTACGTAACAGATTAGATATTGGTGAGATGTAACTATATAGAACGCTTCTCAAAATATTTTGAGCAGTGTACTTGACACTCACAACAGGAGCCAAACGCTGCATACATGGTGCTTACGGTTTCTGACGCCTCTGTAGTAGACAGCTTTTTGAAAACATAGTGACAAAAAGAAGAAATTGCTCAAAACGAGCAATTTCTCCTTTTTCCACAATGTTTTCCACTTTTAGTCATAGGTTATCCATTTAATTAAAGAGATTTTTCTATTTTTTTGACAAAATATGTTCAAAGTCGTCGGCTGCAGAATTGTCGTATGAGAGAAAGGGTTAACTTTTAATACCTGAGATACCAGGGTCCTCTTCAAGGAGTAAACCAATATTGGTTGTTGTTAAATCTTGTGTTGGTTCCTGGAAATACACACAGTTAAATGTCCTTACAAGAATCGTGTATGCTAAACCTTTCACCTGATATGATATTTTTTTAGTCGTCTGCTTTGAAAACCATTGAGGAAAAAAGTACAAAATATCAGGACAAATGGGAGTATAATTAGGGAGTTGATATTACTGGTAATTTTCCAAGGAATGCTTTGATATAACAAGAATACTCTTACAAATGGCCTAAAACATGAATCAACAAGAAACCGCTGAAGACGGTAAGGCCGGATTGTTGGCAATTTGACCTTGAAAATCGACAAACCAAGGTCAAGGTCAAAGAAATTATAGAAATCAATAGAACTTGCTGGTTACCTTCAGGCAAAGTTTCAAGTTTGTAACCCTTTCCAGTGCTGAGATTTTGCCTCAACCTGAAACTTTAACCAAAATGTTGACGGACATCGCCAATCTATAGACCGGAATTGCTAGAGCAATCCGGCCAACAAAATAAAACAAATATTTGTCACAGACCAAATGCCGAGTATAAAATTACCAAAGGCCGGGTCAAATGTGATTGTCACTGTTTGAATGTATTTTAAACACATTTTCCATAATATTTCCGAAAATGGTCTGCTGTGTAGTATGTAATGTTTTTAAGGCATATTTTTACAAAGTGGTTTGTGTAATAACATGGCACCAATGACCCTGATATATACAATTTTAGATAAACCAACAACAGATAACTTTTGAAAACATAGTAGAATAAGAACATGAATTGTAGACAATTAATAACTAAACGGACATTCTTTCAGAATGATTGCATAACAACCCCAACTTCAACTTTATCTTCATGTCAATAAACATTTAAAATTCATCCCTATCTCTTAAACCTTTCTCAACTCTATTCATTGACTTTACTTTCCTTTAAAGAGATTTTCCATATTTTTGCCTATTTTCAAAGTCTTCTGCTGTAGATTTGTTGTATGTGGGAAAGGGTTAATTCCCTTTGATTTACATGCATAGTTTCAGGAGCTTCTATCAAAATACTTTAATGGTTATTGCATTATTTATATATTCAGATGTGCCAATAAACTGAATATTTATTATGTTCTGCTGGAAATGTCTCAAGTAATTCATTTTAAAGACATACAGTCAAACCTGTGCTGAAAACCACCTTTGTTTAGCAAATCCCTGTGTATAGAAACCCCACTTTTAATTGCCCAATGACTCGTTTTCTGCATAAATGACCCTGTTATCTAAGACCAGATTGTTTGCTTACAATGGGTGGTCTTTAAACACAGGTTGGACTGGATTGTTATTTGTACATGATAAATTTACCTCAGGAAAAGCACTAAGTACTGACGTTCCATGATAGGCTGTTTGAAAGCTCTCTTCTTGAAATGACTGAAATAATGAAATAGCATGATCAAAGATTAATTGTAAATATATATATATATATATAGAAGTTTTATTTACACACTCCAACCATTACATAAAACATCAGCACTTCTATTATTCAAACACTGTCAGTGCAATTCAAACATTTTAAACCTTTCTTAGTAAGTTGGTACAGCTTATTGTGAATCCAACAGCAAGTGTATGAATATGGCATGCTTGACAACATTTATCTCAATTCTTTGTCCGTTACAAATGAAATTCATTTACATTTCAAATAACATATTCAAATCGATGTGTTCATGTGCAATTCTGTTAATTGGGATTTTTAACAGTTTATACTCTTTTTCTCTAAACTATAATCAAACATTAATTTATGTACTAGTTGGTCCCCATCATGCAGAGACAAACTTTTCTAGGGCAGCTAACCAGAGGAAAATCAAAATTTGATTGCTGAAGTTCCTATGTTAAACCTTTACACGCAACAAATATGCAGAAGACGACTTTGAAATGATATTGGCAAAAACATAAAAACTCTCTATAAATGAAAGTATAATTATTGAATCCAGTTCGAAACAATTTCTCACAAAGTTTTCAAACATCATTTGTCTTCATGTGTAAAGGGTTGTTTTGTTTACCCTTTGAAATGATCTGTTTCCCTGTGGGGTTTTCTTGGGCGTTGGGCCCATGGAAACAGAGACATCAAACTTGGAGCTGGTTGCCTTTGATCTTGGTGTATCTGAAACCAAACATTTTTTTCACATAGCAATTTTAACATGACAAGGTTTGTGTAATATGAGTGAGGGAAAGAGAGAACCTGCTGCCTAATAATATTAAACAGTTGTATTGTATGAATAAAATTTAAGTATTCAGTTAACAAAATGTGAATAAAAGATAAAAGACTTGTTACGAGGGCTGTCCCACTAAATCGTAGGTAAAGACAATACGTGTAATGAGTAACGTAAAATTGGTGTGCGCCGGGTGGAGGTTTCCATAGAAACATATTATAGGTATAATATGAATGTAAATGCACTAATTTTACATTTATTTCATTCCATGAAGACCAAAGATTGTTTAACGTTAATAACAAGTAATTCTATCTGTTAAAACAAAACTTATGAGAAAAGTCCATGAACTTCTGAGACACCTCTCGTATATCTTGATTAATATTAGTATAAGTTTGCTGCAGGATTGAACACATTCTTTTTCTCTACAATGTTTTCAGAGGGTGTCTGCTTTAGTGGTATCAAGTCATCCACGTCAGGAAAAGGGTCAATCTGCATGTAATTCTGACATAATTGCACAGACACCTGAACATTAATAGAAGGTGTCATCACCATATGCCACTTGAAGTTACTTTTTGGGGCATAAAACTAATAAATGCTGATCTAGTACAAAAAGTAGAAATGTTAAATATAGAAAAAATAATGTTTACTATGTATTGTCATATAAATGACGTATCGAATTCTCACATACAGACAAGAAACATGTTTAAATGTTTGCCAAAATGTTACTTTTCAAGTAGCAGATTTTTAACCTTTTTACAACATACAGAAAATCTGCAGCAGACTTTAAAAAATATTTGAAATCATCTAGGCAAAAATAAAAGATTTATTTTAATGAAAGTATAATTATTAAATGGAGTTAAAAACTGTGACAAAAGTAAAAGTTGCTAATCATGAGAAGGTTCTCATTTTGTCACAATGTTTTCAAAGATTGTCAGAAGCATCAGAAAGCGCCAGTATATTGGAAAGTTGGAAAGGGTTATCTTACAGCTGCTATGTCTTAGACTGCCACCCGGTGTCCTCACAGATCTGTTTATTGGTGACCCAATACTTTCATCTAAAAGTTGTATTGCTGTTCAATAGTTAAGGCTACAACCCAGAATGTGTCTTACTGCTTGTGACATGCAAAGCAGGTTTCCAAAAGATTAGTTTGAATAGTGTTTTAAACTACTTTCAACAGTATTTCTGTTATATCACTGTGTTTCTTTGTTAAATTTTCAGTAGTCATTGTATTATTTACACTGACACTGATGCATCAGTCCTTAACCCTTTGCTCATGTAAACGCTTTCTGCCGCCGACGGCTTTTTGAAAACATAGTGACAAAAGAAGAAATTGCTCAAAACGAGCAATTTCTACTTTTGCCACAATGTTTTCCACTTTTAGTCATTTATCCATTCAATTATAGAGATTTTCCATCTTTTGACAAAATATGTTGAAAGTTGTCTGCTGCAGAATTGTCGTATGAGGGAAAGGGTTAAGCTGTCCCCACAAACCAGAGTGCCATGAAGTAAAGGCCATTACTATCAGTTTAAAGTATTTTGTATGACATTGCATCACTGATTACATTTAGTAAGTCTCACAGTATGGCGAGACACAAAAATAAATCTTTACCAAATCAATTAATGTTGGTATTGTCTGACCTTTTACCTAGTACAGATAAATTTGCAAACATGTCCAGCAGGCAACAAGATACCTTCTAGCTTTCAGAATTCATGAATGGTTAAGCCAAGATTTAAAGAAATCGTCGTCATTATCGCCAAATCAAGGGCCAACTTTAAACAATATTTCAGAAACATCATATTATTCAACAGTTCCAGGGTGAAATACCAGTGCTTCTGGTGCATTTATTGGCACATTTGTCTAAACATCAACTCTGGGTGCTATGAAGCAGTGTCCCTTTAATCCGAGGACACCAAAGTTATCAATCCAGCTGTACCATGGGACAATACTTTTTTTTGTATAATTGATTTTACTTTAAAAAACCCAAAGGCCTTTCCCATATGCAGGTGCATTTTAACACATTAGTAGCAGATAACTTATAAAAATATTGTGTTAAAAAAAAATAATGCTGATACTGAGCAAATTCTGCTTTTGCTTCCATGTTTTGATTGTCAGATTGATTGATTGATAGGGGCTAAACGCCATTTTCAACAATTTTTCAGTCATTTCATGGCGGCCAGTTCACCTACTCATGTGTTTCCTAGCTTTCTCACACCAGTACTCCACACAACATACTTTCCAAGCAACTGGCTGCTTTTCCACAAAGACAGCTAGCCCATTGGTGAAAGACGAATGACGCTTGTTACAGTGACTTTTGTCAAACATCCGAAAGAATGTTGGCCGAGCTGGGATTCAAACTCACAACCCCTGTATTGACAGCCTGCATCGCTATTGAATGAGCTACCAGACCTGGGCTGTTTTCAACTGAATTCAATGGTTCAATTTAATCCATATTTGTTTACAAAGTCATCTGATGCATATGGGTCAATAGGAGGGAAAGCTGAATTTCTTCCAACATCAGACAAAAGAAAGCTATTGTTTAAACAATTTGAAGTCTTTAGTTAGACCAATCCAGTGATCCTATCAGGACTCTACAGGGGCGCACAAATGTTTAGATTCAATATCTACAGTAATTGTCTGCGGACAAAAGGATACACTTTTTCACATTAAGAGCTCTGTTCCCTTGAGTCACAGACTTGTTAAGTGGCTCATTCCGGGCTGATGGTGAGGCCAAACTGCTGTCCAACATACTGTCAACCGTTTGTAGACTCCTGAAGAGAAAATGGCAGACAATGATTTGTGAAACTTGATCTGTTTAACTCATTCCAATTAATATTCCTGTTATATACTTACCAGGGTATTTGTAACAGAAGAAAGCCTGGCATTGACACTTTCCCATATACAGCAAATCTGTAGCAGACGACTTTGAAAACGTCTACATAAATACATGGAAATTCTCTATAATTGTAAGTATAATTACTGAAAAAAATTGAAAATATTCTTCTCCTTTTGTCACAAGGTTTTGTGAATTTTGTTTGTTAAATTGAGATATTGCTCATGATGGACAATTTCTCCTTTTGCCACAATATTTTCAACTTTATTCACTAAATGTTCTCTCATTTACAGCGAGCATCCATTTTTTTGTGAAGATGTTTTCAACGTTGTCTGCTGCAGATTTGTTATATGTGGGAACGTGTCAAAATTTAATATTCACAGACTGATTGAGGTTCTACGACATTTTCACTTGTATTTCAGCTTTTTTTGCCTTTTTAGCTCAATGTCTACCGATTCACCTGAACACATGCATTTTGGCATTAGTTCTGACACTAGTAATCCACAATTCATAGCCTTTCCTTGGAATTAACATTTAGCCAACTGATGTAACTTGTAAGACTTAAGACAAACAATACCGTCACAAATGACTATTGTCAATTGGCAAAATATGGATGCAATAGCCTTATAGGGAATGTTGCAACTAATATGTCTAGAGATAAGTGGATAACACAATGAGCATCAAAGAGGAATTATCCACCATAATATGATTACAAGATTGTCAAACTGTTTGAAGGAACAAATGATTCGCCTACTGAGACAGCAGTTGAGAAGCGATCCGTAACCCTTTCCCGTATGCGACAATTCTGCAGCAGACGACTTTGAACATATTTTGTCAAAAAAATGGAAAATCTCTATAATTGAATGGATAACCTATGACTAAAAGTGGTAAATATTGTTTCAAATTGAGCAAATTGCTGGTTTTGAGGAATTTCTTCTTTTGTCACTATGTTTTCAAAAAAGCTGTCTGCCGCAGAGGTGTCAGAAAGTGTCTATATGAGGGAAAGGGTTAACTAAACCCTGCCAATCACTTGTTAGACACTAAAACATTAAAAAGATGGACCATTCAAAGATTTAATACCTCCTTCCTTGTCTGCCAAAAAGAACAGATTCATCTCTTGAAAAATCCTGTAATATAAAATGAACTACGATTATTATATTACAAAATAAAATAAATTGCTCAAAACAAGCAATTTCTCCTTTTGCCACAATGTTTTCCACTTTTAGCCATAGGTTATCCATTCAATTATAGAGATTTTCTATCTTTTGACAAAATATGTTCAAAGTTATCTGCTGCAGAATTGTTGTATGAGGGAAAGGGTTAAGTACTTAAAGGGAAAACAAAATCTTAACATATATCACATCATTCACATGTACCAAATCAATCAATAATGAATATTAATAACTACGGCTTCTGAGTCTTTTATTATTATGTAATTATACAGTCATCCTGAAGGGAAAAAAAACATGAAGTAAATGAATGACTTTTGTTTGTTTATCCCTTTCTCACTTGCAGCTGTGTTTTGACGCATCTTTAGCAGACAACTTTTTGAAAACATTGTGACAAAAAGAAAACAATAATTTCATCTTTTGTCACTATTTTTTCAACATTATTGATAATTCAATAATGGATTATTGAGATTTCATCTAACTACCATAACTGATAATATAGAGTAAATGGGGAAGAGATTTCGTCTAACTTATCGATTATAATAATACGGGTAAACAAATCGACGGCAAAGCCGGCGATGTTTCCCGTCAATAGGTTATGTGTATGAACTTTGCAAAAATTTGCTATACCGTCTTTCCAAAAATTGTGTCCAGAATGGATTTTTCGATGCAGTCACGATTCTGCTACAGTGCTACGTTTTGATTGGATTTAAAGAAAATATCGAAACAAAAAAAACTTCTAGAGAAAATAATTAAATATGATAATACGTACTCGATAAAGGAACGAGCACAAGTAATTTTATGTGTGATAATTTCCGTTTAATAACACTCGTCGTCTATTTCTAAAACGAGTTCAAATATTACTCGTAAGGGTTTTTTGACCTTTGACTTTCCAGAAGTTATAAATCCAAATTCCTGTAATGTGACGTCATTCTATTAGTGGTGCAGAGGTAGAGCGTCGGCCTCTTGTATCAAAGGTCCGTGGTTCGAGTCCCGTGATGAGCGGGATTTTTTTCACACAAACGGCGCGAGTACTGGTTAAGTCTCCAGGAAGCAGACATCGAGCGTGATTAATATAAGCTGAAAGCTTGTTTTTGTTTCACTATCGATGTAAAATAAATAAGTTTTAACTAAATGAACCAAAAGGAAAACGACAGAAATTATAGGAAACGTTAGTTTGACTTGTCACAAATGTAGTTCCGTGAATTATGGAATCGTTTTATTTGAAGTATTTTATGAAGGGCAAGTTGATTATTTGTTGTACCTGTCATCATAATTTCATGGATGTAAAATCTTGGCTATATTTTAAAGTTAAATATAATCTTAACCTGGTGATGATTTTTTATTTTCTTTGCTTAAGTCGGTAGGACTCGTAATTGACGTAAATAACTGATCGTGCAGGAAGCAAGGGGCTAACTGCAGTTCGCGGGGAATTATGTTTACCCGAAATAGGTCGTTACAGCGAAAGTCTATACGAATTTGTCATTTTTGTCTATACAGATTTGAACTGCCGTAAACCGTCGCAAAGAATGATTTTCAGCATCCTCTGTAGCCACTGAATTCCAAAACAGCTAAATTAAGCATAAACATCTTTACGCGTCTGTATACAAATTTGAATTTGATTTTACCGTACAGATTTTCTAAATTCTGCCAAATATAAGTTGAAAACGGTCTATATAGATCTTACGGGACACTAGTTACTCGAGAGATAGTAAGTGCGTGTCTACACAGATTTATATCTTACTTCGGGTAGTCTCTTGATCTATAATATTAGTGTCTATACATATTTGATTTTTATTTATTTTCTACCGGTTCCATTTCGACAGTGTTTCTATACAGATTTAAACCTCAAATCGGGTATCCTCTTGTTCTATAGTATTAGTTGAAAACTGTCTATACATATCTTACGGGACTTAGTTATTCGCGAGTTATGCGTGTCTATACAGATTTAGATCTCACCTCGAGTAGTCTCTTGGTCTATAAGATTAGTGTCTATACATATTTGAAATATCTACCAGTTCGACAGTGTGTCTATATAGATTTAGATCACACCTCGAGTAGTCTCTTGGTCTATAAGAAAAGTGTCTATACATATTTGAAATTGATATTTTCCTATCAGTTCGACAGTGTGTCTATACAGATTTAGATCACACCTCGGGTATCCTCTTGGTCTTTAATATTAGTTAAAAACGGTCTATACAGATCTTAATTAAGGGACACTAGTTACTCGCTAGTTATAAATGTGTGTCTATACAGATTTAGATATCACCTCGGGTGGCCTCTCGATCTATAATATTAGTTGAAAATGATAGTTTTACAGGTTCAACTGTGTGTGTCTATACATAGTTGATTTGTTATGTCTGTCTGCCTGTGTGTCTGTCTGTCTGTCTGTCTGTCTCTCTCTCTGTGTTGTGTCGCTCTGTCTGTCTGTCTGTCTGTCTGTCTGTCTGTCTGTATAGACACACATTTTAAAATGACTAGCGAGTAACTAGGGTCCATATAGATGTATATAGACAGCTTTCAACAAATATTAAAGACTGACATGAAGTCGAACCTTTAGTAAATTGACACATTCAAATCTGTATAGACACACGGTCGAACCTATGGAAAAATCAAATTCAAATCTGTATAGACACACTGTCGAACCTATGGAAAAATCAAATTCAAATCTGTATAGACACACTGTCGAACTTATGGAAAAATCAATTTCAAATCTGTATAGAAACACTGTTGAACCCATTGAAAAATCACATTCAAATCTGTATAGACACACTGTCGAACCTATGGAAAAATCTAATTAAAATCTGTATAGACACACTGTCGAACCTTTGGAAAAATCACATTCAAATCTGTATAGACACACTGTCGAACTTATGGAAAAATCTAATTCAAATCTGTATAGACACACCGTCGAACCTGTGGAAAAATCACATTCAAATATGTATAGACACACTGTCGAACCTATGGAAAAATCACATTCGAATATGTATAGACACACTGTCGAACCTATGGAAAAATCACATTCAAATCTGTATAGACACACTGTCGAACTTATGGAAAAATCTAATTCAAATCTGTATAGACACACTGTTGAACCCATTGAAAAATCACATTCAAATCTGTATAGACACACCGTCGAACCTGTGGAAAAATCACATTCAAATATGTATAGACACACTGTCGAACCTATGGAAAAATCTAATTCAAATATGTATAGACACACTGTTGAACCTTTGGAAAAATCACATTCAAATCTGTATAGACACACTGTCGAACCTATGGAAAAATTAAATTCAAATATGTATAGACACACTGTCGAACCTATGGAAAAATTAAATTAATATGTGTATAGACACACTGTTGAACCCATTGAAAAATCAATTTCAAATCTGTATAGACACACTGTCGAACTTATGGAAAAATCTAATTCAAATCTGTATAGACACACTGTTGAACCCATTGAAAAATCACATTCAAATCTGTATAGACACACCGTCGAACCTGTGGAAAAATCAAATTCAAATCTGTATAGACACACTGTCGAACCTATGGAAAAAATCAAATTCAAATCTGTATAGACACACTGTCGAACTTATGGAAAAATCAATTTCAAATCTGTATAGAAACACTGTTGAACCTATGGAAAAATCACATTCAAATCTGTATAGACACACTGCCGAACCTATTGAAACAAATTATGTATATACACGCATTTTAAAATGACTAGCGAGTAACTAGTTCTATATAGACAGCTTTCAACAAATATTAAAGACTGACATGAAGTCGAACCTTTAGTAAATTGACACATTCAAATCTGTATAGACTCTCGGTCGAACCAGTAGAAAAATCAAATTCAAATCTGTATAGACACACTGCCCGAAACTGTAGTAATATGAAATTAAACTATGTATAAACACATAGTAAAGGCATGAACACAGCATGTTTAAATAACAACACTAATTTAATGGAGACAAAATAATGTTAACGACAATAAACTGCTTTTACGACATTCAAATTAGTATAGACTTTCGCCGCAGATTTCAACCAAATCTGTATAGACTTTCGCCGCTTCCTTGGCTGACTTGTCACAAATGTAGTTCCGTGAATTATGGAATCGTTTTATTTGAAGTATTTTATGAAGGGCAAGTTGATTATTTGTTGTACCTGTCATCATAATTTCATGGATGTAAAATCTTGGCTATATTTTAAAGTTAAATATAATCTTAACCTGGTGATGATTTTTTATTTTCTTTGCTTAAGTCGGTAGGACTCGTAATTGACGTAAATAACTGATCGTGCAGGAAGCAAGGGGCTAACTGCAGTTCGCGGGGAATTATGTTTACCCGAAATAGGTAGCACCTATACTCATATTATAGAATCTAAATCGATATGAAGGTGTTAATTGACCGATTATAGTGAAAGACAACAAATAATTTCAATTACTTTGAACATTTTATGATTTTAATTTGTAATTTAATTTGTATTTTATATCATTTAATTTGATATTTACAGGTAATGTTCATTACATCCCTTGGAGATTTTGTCCTCTCCCTTCAATGTTTTCAATCCTTTTCCCACATAACTGTATTCACATTTTTATTTCCTATCTACTTGTTTCTTATTATTATTTACATATATTTAACTGAACATATTAACAATCATTATAGGAAAAACAGAAGGCGTTAAGAATTAGCTACTGCTGCTTTTCTATTCTGTGCAAAGCGCCGGTAGCAACACAGGCTGTCAATCCAGGGGTTGGGAGTTCAAATCCCGGCTCTGCCAACTTTCTTTCCGACGTTTGACAAAAGTCAATGCGAGTTGTGTCATTTGTCTTCCACCAATGGGCTAAGTATTACTATGTGGAAAAGCAGCCAGTTGCTTGGGAAGACTGTTGTGTGGAGTACTGGTGTGAGAAAACCAGGAAACACATGAGTAGGTGAACTGGCAGCCGTGATATGACTGAGACTAAAGGCGTCGGGAACTGATATTTTGAAAAGATCTTCAGGAGAAAAAGAAAGTGGTTTTAAGTGTCATTGGTTTTCGTGTACTTAATAAAATTGAATAAAAGCAATATTTACGTACCATGTTATACTTATTATAGTAGTGTCCTTAAATCATTTATTAAAAAAGAACAAATTTATTCTTTTTCTGGCAACTATTTATTATCAGTTAGTCTTCAATCAAAAGATTTAGACTACAATATTTTTTCATAGCAAGCGCCATTTCATTTGGTTCTCAGTTTCTGAAATTGCGGGGAACCATATTGATATCCAATCTGATTGGTCAAAAATCTTTTGCTTGTGTACAATATGATGTGTATTGGATTTGTTCATCGTGTTCAACATTTCTTGTTAAACCTACATATCGTAGCGGAATAACAGTATTTTCGGGATAAAAATCTTCACAAAATGACGACACCTCAGAAAGTTGTATTGCTGGCCTGCGGGTCCTTTAATCCACCAACAAATATGCACCTACGAATGTTTGGTAAGAGGAATTAATATTTTATGTTAATGATGGAAAACGAAAGTAGACTGTTTTCGGGAATTTTATGAAAAAAAACCATTTTCGTTTATTTGGTCATAGTCAATTATTTCTGAAACATTATTTTTTCCCCTTAAATATTATCTTTATAATAACCTTTTTCCATAACTATTATCTTGTTAAGCAATTTTTTGTAATCCTTATGCTCTATTTATGCTCATAAAAAGTTGGTCACTCATGGATACGGCACTACATTCTCATACATTATTTTACACACATATTAAAGCCGAGCCCCGGTAGCTCAGTCAGTAGCGACGCGGGCTGTCAATCAAGGGGATGTGAGATTGAATCCCAGCTTGGCCAACATTCTTTCCGATGTTTGACAAAAGTCATTGTGACCTGCGTCATTCGTCTTTCTGACACCAATGGGCTGTTTAACAGTATCTGGAAAAGCAGCCAGTTGCTTGGAAAGTATGTTGTGTGGTATACTGATGTGGGAAAACCAGGAAAGGCATGAGTAGGTGAACTGGTCACCGTGATATGACTGAAACATTGTTGAGATTGGCGTTAAACCTCAATCAATAAATCAATACACACAGATTAAACAGATATTGTTATGTCTTGATGTCCTTTATGAACTCTACTAAATAAGATTAAACTTGTTTAATTTTGCATAATTTCTCCAGTTTGAGTCTAGGACTCATTGGACTAAGAAGTACTGTTCTAGAAATTGTGCCTTGCCATAGAATACTCCAAAATGGTCGTAGGCACACAGTTTGAACCCGGGATGCCAAGTTTCAAAAGCTAGTGTGCCAAACAGTTGATCTGTCATCAGTCGACAATATAGTCTCAATATATCGCCGTTACATATTGCGAACAGTCAAAATAAAAAATTGCATTCCTAGTACAGAAACCTGGACTATCGACAATGCAGATCCTGTTGGTTCTCAAACATACTTTTTACATTATAAGTCTCATAACTTTAGTACCCACAGCTTAGTATGTAGTTGAGTTACAGAATTGATATTATGGTGCATAGACATTGTTACCCTCCTAGTCTAGTTCCTTGTTCCACATTCAATACAATAACATTTGTCTGGTTTCAGAACTGGGACGAGATTACCTACAGAGATGTGGTAAATACAATGTCATCGCTGGTATAATGTCACCTGTCAGTGATGGATATAATAAAAAGGTAACACTATAATATATAGGTCTGTTTAATTTTTTCCTGAATTTAAACAAATTTTCATGCATCTGCAGCAGATCACTTTTGAAAATATTGTGGTAAAAGTGGAAATTACTCAAAATAAGCAGTTGCACATTTTGTCACAATGTTTTTAACTAATGGGAATCAACGAAAGAGATACTCAAATTAAGGATACTTTAGTCAATTGAAGTGATCCTGAGCAGTACCCAGGCTATTGTACAATATATGTTAGTTTGAATTGCCTCGGTACTGAGGATGGTTGAAGTGATGTCCTTCACAAACAATATTGAATACTTTACTAAATTCCTTTTTTAAAATATAATGTAACAAAAATCTGCACAGAACTTGCAATGAGTTAATTCTCTTTGTCAAGTGGGTCATAACCCCTTTGCTTATAAACTTTGCTTATACACATGACTTCTAAAAACCATTGAAGAAAATGGAGAAATTGTTCTAAACAATGAATTACTCTTTTCCCTTCAATGTTTCTTCTCTGTATCACTTTTTTGTTAACGAAGATATTTTTCAAAGCAAATGATTTTAGAAAGACCATAACAGGTAACACTTTCTCACATACTGCATTTCTGCAAAAGACAACTTTTAAAACTTATTGGGAAAAACTCAACAAAAGAAAGTCTTATTATTAAATAGAGTTGAAAACATTGTGGAAAGAGGAGAAATTGCTCATTTTTCCTTTTACCACAATGTTTTTAACAGACGTCTGCTGCAGAGGTTTTGGAAAGCATCTATATGAGGGAAAGGGTTAAAAGCATACTTAAGTTGTCATTTGATCAAACTATCATAAAACTAATTGAGTCAAGTCACATAAAAAGTTACCATGTGGGACCGGCCGGTTGTTCAAAGGTTGGATAACTTTTGCACTGAATAAGTCTTATCCCCTGGGTTTAAGTTATCTACATTGGTTAAATATCAATTGCAGTTAAGATCAAAGTTGTGCAGTCTTTCAACCCTTTCCCACATAAAACAACTCTGCCACAGGCAACTTTGAAAAGTCTAGGCAAAAAAAGAAAGAATCCATCAAATGAAAGAATATTTGTTTCACCATTTCCCTGATACTGACACATTTTGACGTCTTTGCAGCAGATGATTTTTTGAAAAATTGTTGCAAAAAGAGAACTGCTCCAGGAAAATCAACGGAATTTTACCATTATATGTATTACAAGTGTATCTGTCTGATCAGATTGCATCATGTTTCACAGACAGATCTTTATATACACTTGATAATAAATAAAAGGATGAAAGTGAATAACTACAGGCACCGTACTTGTCATACATATAATATAAATATTTGGATGATTGTTCTGGAGCCTAGCTCATTTTCAGTCGTTAACCCTTTCCCTCATACGACAATTCTGCAGCAGACGACTTTGAACTTATTTTGTCAAAAAGTTGAAAATCTCAATAATTGAATGGATAATCTATGACAAAAAGTGGAGAACTTTGTGGCAAAAGGAGAAATTGCACGTTTTGTGCAATTTCTTCTTTTGTCACTATGTTTTCAAAAAGCTGTCTGCTGCAGAGACGTCAGAAAGCGTCTATATGAGGGAAAGGGTTTATTGTAAAGAAGCAGATGTTTTGGGGTTGTTTTTAAGCAAGTGTTATAATATCAGTTTCCTCTGCTAATATTATAATGTAAAAGGCTTTTAAAATAATTATTCCTTTGCACATTAATTTTCGTTTATACTTTTTCCAAATTGAAAGTGAGCACCCAGTATGAATATTAGTGAAATCTGCACAGATGAAATAAGTCTCAAATGAAGCAGACATCTGGAAAACATTGTGGGTAAAGAAGAAATTGCTCTTTGTTAAATGATATATATATCCTTTACTTCATAAATGTTCTCTTCTACTGCAGAGTTAACAAAGATCAGTGCTATGACAGCCTTTTCCATTAATAGACACTTTCTGCAGCCTCTGCAGATGACATTTGAAAACATTTGACAAAAGGGGAATTTTCTCTTAATGAGTAGTTACCCCTTTTGCCACAATGTTTTATCTTGTGTCAGTAATTATACCATAATTTATTTAAAAAATAGAGATTTTCAACATTTTTGCCAGTATGTTTACAAAGTTGTCTGCTGCAGATTTGTAATATACATGTGGGAAAGGGATAATGATACACTAGATACACCAACTCTAACATGTTAGGCACTGTCTGTCTGGGGGCAGACAATTTGTAATGGATTTTGACGGTGAAAGTATTGATCTGGCATTGTTATTCTCAATATCATGATCCTTCATTATTGCTGCACTGCTAGTTTATAAATTGGTTAATTGAAATACGATACAGAAAGGTTTTGATTTATCTTGGAAAAATGAAATATTTTATAAATTGGTAAATTGAAATCATTGCCTGATGATACAGAAATTTTTAGATTTGTTGTGGGAAAATTAAATATTGCTCACAGTGCGCACTTTCTACTGTTTGCATTTAACCCTTTCCCTCATACAACAGTTCTGCAGCAGTGACTTTGAACATATTTTTTTCAAAAAATAGAAAATCTCTATAATTGAATGGATAAAAGTGGAAAACATTGTGGCAATTAAAAGAAGAAATTGCTCGTTTTGGGCAATTTCTTCTTTTGTCACTATGTTTTCAAAAAAGCCGTCTGCTGCAGAGGCGTCAGAAAGCGTCTATATGAGGGAAAGGGTTGAAAACTGAGACACATCAGGGTTGTTCAACTTCAATACACAGACTCGGCCTCACCCTGGATACATACACCTTTCTTTTGACATAGATTAGAAATTGATTGATTGATTGGGGTTTAATGCTGTTTTTAACAATTTCTCAGTTATATCACGGCGGCCAGTTAACCTACTCATGCATTTGCTGGTTTTCTCACAGCAGTACTCCACACAACAATCTTCCCAAGCAACTGGCTGCTTTTCCACATAGACTTAGCCCATTGGCGGAAGACGTCAATGACGCATGTCGCATTGACTTTTGTCAATCGTCGGAAAGAAAGTTGGCCGAGTCGGGATTCGAACTCACATCCCCTGGATTGACAGCCCGCGTCGCTACTGACTGAGCTACCGGGGCTCAGCTATAGATTAGAGAACTTTAATACACTCACTCTGGACACATACACCTTTCCTTTGACATAGATTAGAGAACTTTAATTGTTGGGAGAGATATTGTTTTAACCCTTTCCCTCATACAACAATTCTGCAGCAGAAGACTTTGAACATATTTTGTCAAAAAATAGAAAATCTCTATAATTGAATTGATAACCTATAACTAAAAATGGAAAAGGTTGTGACAAAAGGAGAAATTGCTTGTTTTGAGCAATTTCTTGTTTTGTTACTATGTTTTTAAAAAGTCATCTGCTACAGAGACGTCAAAAATCGTCTCTATGAGGCAAAGGGTTAAGGCTTATAATAAGACCTTCCAACAATGCTTTTAGAAATTGTCAAAATACTGCTGTATTAGTAATCTTTATAAGTTTAACGTTTTCTGACCTGTAATTTGAGCATGCTTGGGCCTAGCAACTTCAAACATAGTGTGAATGTTTTTTTCTTATTCAGCATTAGTTCTTTTTGGTAAATAGGTCTGAAGTTCTCTACAGGCTTTCTGATAATAAGTAAACTAACAAGGAATTGGAAACTACAGACAATTATTGTGGTCATGATCAGTCTTTCACTTTTGACTGGTCTTTTCCCAGCTATATTTCTTTTATCATTAACAAACCCTTTGTTGCGGGTACTCAAAAGAATTGTCAACAACATAGGGTTTGAGTGTCAAATAAGGCTTTTGGTTCTTTTGGAATTTGAAATACTTAGGTAATGTAGAAGTTGGGTCTTTTTTTAACTCACCAGAGCACATGTGCAAAATGCTCAAAGTGAGTTATGTGATTGCCTTATGTTCTCATTCAGCGTACATTGTCCCTCTCCCGCCATACGTCAACATTTTCTCCTCTGTAATTTTGTAAAAATGTTCCTTGGGTGACCCTTTATTAGATTCCTTCAAGAAATGTTGATTGGGCGAAAAACATGGCCACCAGGCGGCGGGGCTATTTTGCCTTATATAGCTATAGTGAAAACTTAAAAAATCTTCTTCTCCAAAAGTGTTCAGCAGATTTTCAAATAATTTTGTAGAAATGTTCCATGGGTGACCCTCTATCAGATTTCTTCAACCCATGTTGATTGGTAAAAAAACATGGCCGTCACAGGGCGGGGCTTTTTTGCCTATATAGCTAAAGAGAAAACCTAAAAAATCTTCTCCTCGAAAAGTGTCAGGCCGATTTTCAAATAATTTTGTAGAAATGTTCCTTGGGTGACCCTTTATTAGATTCCTTCAAGAAATGTTGATTGGTTAAAAAACATGGCCACCAGGGGGCGGGGCTATTTTGCCTTATATAGCTATAGTGAAAACTTAAAAAAATCTTCTTCTCCGAAAGTGTTCAGCCGATTTTCAAATAATTTTGTAGAAATGTTCATTGGGTGACCCTCTATCAGATTCCTTCAAGCCATGTTGATTGGTCGAAAAACATGGCCGCCAGAGGGCGGGGCTATTTTGCCTTATATAACCATAGTGAAAACTTAAAAAATCTTCTCCTCCGAAAGTGTTTGGCTGATATTCAAATAATTTTGTAGGAATGTTCCTAGGCTTACCCTCTATCAGATTCCTTCAAGCCATTTGATTGGTTGAAAAATATGGCTGCCAGGAGGTGGGGATATTTTGCCTTATATGGCTATAGTGAAAACTTAAAATATCCTCTCCTCCGAAAGTGTCAGGCTGATTTCAAATAATTTTGCAGAAACATTCCTTGGGTGACACTCTACAAGATTCCTTTAAGCCATGGTAGTTGGTAACAAAAATAGCCACCAGGGGGCAGGGCCGTTTGGAGATTTTATTTTTGCCTTATGGCCGTGGAGCGATACTGGCCCTCTTGGGCCTCTTGTTCAAATAGTTTTGTAGAAATGTTCGTTGGATGATCCTTCAAGACATGTCTATTGGTCATGTGTCAACATGGCTAAAGTGAAAACTTAAGATTTTCAAAATAATTTTGTAGAAATGTTTCTTGGCTGACCCTCTATCAGATTCCTTCAAGCCATGATCATTGGTCGAAAAACATGGCCGCAAGGTGGGCTGGGCTATTTTGCCTTATATTGCTATAATAGTGAAAACTTGAAAAATGATAGACTTCTCCTCCGTAAGTATCTGGCCGATTTTCAAATAATTGTGTAGAAATGTTCCTTGGGTGACTCTCTATCAAATTCCACAATGCCTGATGATGTTGATTGGTCTTAAAAAATGGCTGCCAGGTGGTGGGGCTCAGTTAGCCTTATATTTGCTTTAGTGAAAATTTAAAAAATATTATGCTCCCCAAGTTATTTGGCCGAAGAAATGTTCCTTGGGTGACCCTCTAAGAGATTACTTTAAGCCATGTTGATTGGTAAAAATAAATGAGTAATTGTGGATGGCATATTGAATCACATTGCATTACTCAGGTGATTGATCCAGGGCCATCCGATAGGCCCCTTTTCTTTTGATGTTCCCTTTAGCTCACAAATTTGCAGGGTTTATTATTAGTATGGATTTAACCCTTCTTCTCATGTAGACACTTTCTGACGCCTCTGCAGCAGATGGCATTTTAAAAATAATTAGTGACAAAAGAAGAAATTGCTCAAAACAGGCAATTTCTCTTTTTGCCTCAATGTTTTCCACTTTTAGTCATAGGTTATTCATTCAATTATAGAGATTTTCTATTTTTTGACAAAATATGTTCAAAGTCGTCTGCTGCAGTTGATGTATGAGGGAAAGGGTTAAAGGAATCAATCCTGTGCCTCCTTTCTAATTATCAGGTTTTTTTCATTTTAGCATTTAACCCTTTCCCACATAATTAGACACTTTCTTACACCTTTGCAGCAGACAACATTTGAAAACATCATGATGACCAATTTCTCCTTTTGCCACAATGTTTTTAACTTTATACCTTTGATCATTTAAAGATGATTTCTATGTTTTTAGTAGATGTTTTCAAAGTCGTCTGCTGCAGATTTGTTGTTTGTGGGAAAGAGTTATAGATGATTAAATTGCTTTTATGATGGTCATCAATATCCCTATTTCAGAATTAATCTATTGATGAAGGTTTGGTTTTTCATATACCCTTTTGAAAACGAAAAAAAAGCATTTCTCAGTATTAAAGAGAAATGCACAAAAGAAACCATGTTATCATTCTTAGAAATGGCTACTTATTGCGCAATTATATTTAATCCTTTCCCGCATACAACAAAAACGCAGCAGAAGACTTTGAAAACATCAAGGCAAAGATTTTGAAAATATCTTTAAATGAAAGTAGAATTATTGAATAAAGTTAAAAACATTGTGGCCAAGGGACAAATTGCTGAGCAATTTCACGATGAGCAATTTCTCCTTTTGCCACAATGTTTTCAAAAGGAGTCTTTAGCAGAGACATCTAAGTAAGCGTCTGTATCTCCTGCAGATGACATATATAGGCCAGTTTAAATTTGGCAATAGAAGGAATTGCTCATAATAAGCAATTTCTCCTTTTGCAACACTGTTTTTAACGCTTACCAATTATTAAACTTTCTCTTTTAGATGATTTTAATATTGTCTTTAGGAGAGTTGATGTATGTGGGAAAAGGTTCAAGCAATTTAGGAGTCTATGGATATTCTGTCACAGCAATATATCTGGTCATTTAGTGTCATTAGCTAGTCTAATGATACATTATAAGCGAGAGATTTATGGCCACAGGGGAATTTATGATAACTTGGCTTGCTTTGTGTTGAACTTATATTCTGATTAAACACATATTTGGGGAACCTAGTAATTGCCACTGGCCTAGATAAGGCTGTGAAAACTGATCTTTGCAGCATAATATCTCTCTTATTCCATTCCCATATACAGATGCTTTTTTATGCCTCTGCAGCAGACCACTTTTGAAAACATTGTGACTAAAAGAGAAATTGCTCAATACAAGCAATTCATCCTGTTATCACATTGTTTTCAATTCTATTCAATATTGATACTTTCGTTTACCGGTATATAGATTTTCCATGTTTTTGCCTTGTTGTTTTCAAAGTTGTTGGCCAAAGTCTATATTTGGTATACTTTAAAATATAATGGTCTAAGTGATTTGTCTTGATGTTTTCAAAGTTGTCTGCTGAACTTTTGTTGTGTCTTTTACTGAATCTGAAAGTCTATATTTTGCGTACAAAAAAGAAAAGTCTTATTGAGGCAACAAGCTAGTGATATTTAATGATATGAAATTGGTCTTAAATCTGAAATGTGTTTGTTGTCATAATTTTTGGCAATGAGATTAGCATTTTGGCAGGAACTGCAGAGTGATTGATGCAGGGGATTTACTTTGCATGTTCCAAGCTTATGTCATGGAGAATTGTTTGTCATGAGTTAATTTAGGCTTCAAACAACTTCTCCTGGCTGTAACCACTTTGCCAATACGGATGAATCTTCACAGAAGGTATCCTCTCAATGGTCTCTCCTCAGTTCCTTTCAGCGAAAGTATGTAGCCTAATTTCAAATAGGTTTGTAAAATACATCCTTTGGCGATCCGTTATCAGATTCCTAAAAGCTGTGTTGATTGGTAAAAAACCATGGCCACCAGGTGAAGGGGCTGTTTTGCCTTCTATAAAAGTATCCAGTCGATTTTAAAGAATTTTGCAGAAATGTAGCTTGGGTGACCCTGTATCCGATTCCTTCAAGCCTTATTGATTGATCGAAAAACATGGTCACCAGGGGCTGTTTGGGGCTTTTTCGCCTTATATGAAATCTTTTAAAAATCAACTCCAACTTAGGTAGTTCGCCGATTTCAAATAATTTTGTAGAACTGTCCCTTGATTAACCCTTCATGAAATTCCTTCCAAGTTATGTTGATTGGTCAAAAACCATATGGCCTGGTCGTGTTTTGCCTTATAGTGGCATATGTGAAAAGTTCAAAATCGAGCCAATTTAATTTTTTTTTTGAAGAAATGCTCCTTCGATGACCCTGTTTCAGATTCCTTCAAGCCTTGTTTGAAAAACATGGCCACAAGAGGGGTTCGGTTCGGCTTTCTTGCAGATTTTTTTTTTTTTTGCCTTAAATGCCAATTTAAAAAAAAAATTGCTCTTTGGGTGACAATCTATCAGATTCCTTCATGCAAAATACATTGGTCAAAAACCTGGCCACCAGGGGGCAGGGCCGTTTTGCATTATATGACTATTGTGGTTTAATTTTTGCCTAATGGCCCTCTTGTTTAGTAATATCACGACATTTTCTAGGTAAGTTACCAGGACCACTGATCAATTTTTGATGAGTCAGTCGTATTGCTAACTTCACAATCCTGAGTCCAATGGAGGGAAAGCCAATAACAGACATAACAGACATTTTAAATGTCTTTTAGTATTAGTCAGCCAGGGATTGAATCTGTGACCTCCCACACCCATACCATGACACCGCTGTAAGGGATTTAGCACTGGGGGTCCCATGTGTAATCCCCATCAACTTTGTTGCAGTCATGGTTGCATACATTTGAGCATAGCAATTCCCTAGTACTGATTTGTCACCTATAGATCATGAATAAGTGTCCCGAAATGTGGTTGAAAATAGCGTAAAATCCCAATAAAAGGATAAAACAACATTTTGGCATTTGTGTGGAACTGCATGTATCATCCAATTTAGTAATGCAGTTTTGATCTGTTACGAATTATGTTAGATGGTCATTGATAGCTACCTTATAACATAATTGTTTTATTATTGAAATGATCTGATTGTGTTGGTTTTATGACCACTAGGGACTTATTTTATGTCTACTATTGTGTATTATTACAAATGTAATATTTTCACAGCTTAGTCTGCTTCAGTTATAAAGTTTTCAGGGGATTGTCATAATGTGGTTCTTTGTGTTGCTTGAACACATATTTTAATCTATTCCCATATAAAGCAAAGATGCATCATATGACTTTGAAAACAACGCGGCCAAAATTAGTAAAATACCTTTAACCTTTTTCCCTCATACGCCAATTCTGCAGCAGACGACTTTGAACATATTTTGTCGAAAAATGGAAAATCTCTATAATTGAATGGATAACCCATGACTAAAAGTGGAAAACATTGTGGCAAAAGAAGAAATTGCTCGTTTTGAGCAATTTCTTCTTTTGTCACTATGTTTTCAAAAAGCTGTCTGCTGCAGAGGCGTCAGAAACCGTCTATATGAGGGAAAGGGTTAAACATCGAGGCCAAAATAAGAAAAATCTCTTTAAATGAAAGCGTTATTATTAAGTAGAGTTGAACAATTTCTGGCAAAAAAGGTGAAATTGCTCATTGTGAGAAATTTCGCCCTTTGCCACTATGTTATAAAAATTAGTCAGTTGTCAATGCATCATAATTAAAACATCTACATTTGGGAAATGGTTAATTAAACATTATGAGTGAACTAATTTGACGATTTATCGTTAACCCTTTTCCCACATACAGCAAATCTGCAGCAGACGACTTTGAAAATGTCTACTCAAAAATATGGAAAATCTCTATAATTGTAGGTATAATTACTGAACAAAGTTGAAAATATTCTGGCAAAAGCCTTATGTCATGATGTTTTCAAAAGTCGTCTGCTGCAGATGCGTCAAAATGCATCTATAGGTGGGAAAGGGTTAAGAGAGCTGTATTTGACATTGCTTTGGATAACCTTAGCATTAAGCACTCAAAGTGAGAAATTGTGATGTTAATCCTTTTCATTATGTTGACAAATCTGCAGCTAACAACTTTTGAAAACATCAAGACAAAAATCAGAAGGAAAACTCAATAAACGAAAGGTTATAATTCAAAGAAGTTTTGAGTTATTTTGACAAAAGTCTTCTCAAACAAATGTATCTTCATTGTGGAAAGGGTTACTTGTCCATAAGACTATTGTTGTCCTTCTCAAACAATTCCCGTATTCCTTAAACCTATTATTTTTGAAGTCACTGCAAAAGATGACTTTTGGTAACATTGTTTAAAAGAAAAATATTTAGGGTTTTATTATTTGACTCTGTATTTGAATCAACCTGAGACATATCTGGTTGATGCATTTATTTTTGACGATGATTCTAATCTAAAACATGAAAATATCATATATCAGGTAAACAGTCAATTCTACCGCCATACTAAGAGTTAGGTAACCTGAGGTTAAAAATCAATGGTTGGTCAACATCATATCCTGTGGGGTTTCCTGAAAATCATTCAGGTCTTTCGATAATAATCACTCCATAATTCACAATTACAATGCAGGTCATCCACATACTCACTGCCTGCTACGCCCACTTTTCCAGGGATAGGTTTTACAGATTACAGATCAATTGTTGGTTGACAGACAGTTTCACCTATCTGAGTATCTTTATAACCATAAAGTTCTGAATTTAACAACGAAATATAAACACTTTCCCACATGTGGATGCCTTTTGAGGCCAAATTGCAGCCAAAGAAAAAGACTTTAACCCTATTCAATTATTATACCCCCTCCGAAGAAGGGGCCATATAGGAGTCACTGTGTCGGGCTGTCTGTCTGTCGGTCAGTCGGAAGCCATATTTTGTCCGGCCTATTTCTTACAAGCCACTAGGTGGAATTCAATAAAATTTTACATAAAGCTTCTATACCAAGAGGAGATATGCATATCCTAAAGGGGTTACAATTGCATGTTATTTTACAGAGGTATGGCCCTTTTACTTATTAAGTTATGGTGTAGGTCAAGGTGCTGTTTAGGGGGTATTTATCATCTTCAGTGATAGTTCTAGTTATACTTTCATTTACACAAATTACACAGATTTTCAATACTTTTTGGCAAGATGTTTCTAAAATCGTCTGCTGCAGATTTGTTGTATGTGAGAAAGGGTTTAACACCATTTCTGCGCTTCTGAAATTTATATAAAAAGTATCATGACACAGATGAATTTGAGTTATTCGATAGATTGATAGCCATTCACCAGTTTTATCCTTCTTATCCAGGAATCAGGTGTTGATGAGTGGTTACTGCACAGGAGTTTAAACCAACTGTCCTAGGTTTGCTCCTAGAGTTAAGATCACTCCCTAATCTACCTGGTATATTAAATGGCTAGTCACCCAGGGAGCCCTTGGAAGAATGAAATGTTGCTGTGATATAACTGAAAATAAAAGGCTGCCAACCACATCAATCTAAAAAAACACTAGGCTTCTTATGTAGGGATTGACACTTTTATTATCTGTTTGACTTATGTGGGGAATCCGCCGTGGCCAAGTGGTTTGCATCCAGGATTTGTAGTCGGGCAACCCAGGTTCGATCCCCAATTCGCGGTACAATGGTCATGGTGGAGTGCCCCTGGGTAAGGCACATTTCTTAGCTTAGTACTGGTTTGTTTACCCTGGGGTCATGAATAAGTGAACTGTCGCCGTGATATAACTGAAATAATGTTGAAAACGGCGTAAAACCCCAATAAAACAAACAAACAAATTGACTTCTGTGACCAGTGTATTGCCCAAGGAGCAGAAGCAAACACAGCTAGCCAATAGTAAATATTTGCACTGTGTCCTCTATTGATTACTGATTGGTCTGGAAGGTACAAAGTTACACTTACAATATTGACTCCTGATTTGAAGAAATGTTATTTAATATTAACCATTTCCCACATACTAATTTTTTTTTTTTTGTAATGGCTGTATAAATTTGGTTGATCCCTGACTGTTGTACACCAAGGAGAGAAAATAAACAGTGATAGTCCATTTTCAATGTTTATTTTTTGTGTCTTGTTTTGATTCCTAGTTGTATGACTACAATATAAAGTGCTTTCCATTTAAACACTATCCTGATGATGACAAAAAACAAGTTTTTCTAACAGGGCAAATACACTTGTTAGTATGGACTGATTTAAAGAGTGCTCTCCCGGAAAACTAACCATACATCATTTGCAAATAGTGTAGATCCAATATCAACGCAGTTTAATCTGCTTGTCCTCCAATTAAAAACAGAGAGGTTTCAAGACATTCTGACAAATGTGTGTTTTTTCAGCACACCTTATCAGAAAACACTTTTGGTGACAGCCGAAAATGCTTAGGGTGACCGTTTGTGATAACTTTCCCTCAAACAAATTCTCCTTTAAACTAATCTACAAATTTCAAAATAAATGTACGGGAATAAGGTAACTTAAGGTAACTTAACCTCAAAACTTAACCTTGGTTATATCTCAGCAACCCCTTCTGGAATTTTTCTGAAACTATGTCATATGTATTGTTGGCTCATGGAACATCATTCAAGGTCAAAGTCATAATTTGCCTTAATTTGGAATAATCTTCTGAACACTCTAGAAGTCTCTTTCTTCATTCAGTCCTCACGATATAAACCACTAGATTTGTTTTCATCAAATCTAGGTCAAGTTTACAAATAGGTCACAAGGGGTCAAAAACTAGGTCACTAGGTCAAATGTTAGAATAACCTTGTGAAATCAATTTTTTTTTTAATCTTCATGAAAAGTTATTATATTACACATCTTGATCAAGTCATAACTGGGTAATGGGGTAGGTCAACACTAGGTCACTAGGTCAAATTTCTTAGAAGGGCAAGACACCCTCAACCCGAGGTCTTGTTCTTAGTAACCATTCAAGGTAAAGATTTGAAACTTGAAAAGTTGTTTTATATTATAGAAGCAACAACAGGTGCAAGTTCCATATTTTTGTTACTGTATTTTGTCAAACTTATGCCCCTTTTTAAGTCAGAGTTTTGGATAACTTTTGGATTAACCCTTTCCCTCATATAGATGCTTTCTGACGCCTCTGCAGCAGACGGCGTTTTCAAAACATAGTGACAAAAGAAGAAATTCCTCAAAACGTGCAATTTCTCCTTTTGCCACAATGTTTTCCACTTTTTGTCATAGGTTATCCATTCAATTATGGAGATTTTCTATGTTTTGACAAAATACGTTCAAAGTCGTCTGCTGCAGAATTGTCGTATGAGGGAAAGGGTTAAAGTC
This sequence comes from Serripes groenlandicus, assembly GCA_031761405.1. NCBI lineage: Eukaryota > Metazoa > Mollusca > Bivalvia > Cardiida > Cardiidae > Serripes > Serripes groenlandicus. The sequence goes on from JASEVX010000009.1 coordinate 33,278,784, forward strand.
ACTTTCATGCAAACTAACCAAGATATCTCTTTGAAACTTGAAATACCTATTCACTACTACAGTACAATAGAATGAAGGAAGACTTATACAAGTTACATAACCCTGCCATGTTTTTAGACTGGATTATTGCTCTTCTTAACTTAGAAAATTTAAAACTCACTAATAATACACAATAGTTTTGTATTAGTAACTAAATTTTGTTTGTGGTAACTATTTAAGAAGATATTTAATGAGATTGTGTTTTGGGACTCCTTGGGTCAAGGTCACTGTTACTGAAAATAGATAAAAGGTAATACATTGTATATTCAATATTTTAAGTTATATTTGACGTATTGTAACTAAATTTTGTTTTGTATTACGCATTTAAGAAGATTTTCAATTGGTGTTGTGTTGCGGTTAGTGGGGTCAAGATTATGGTCACTGTTACTTAAAATATAAAACTGTAATTTCTCGCTAAACAGAAGAGCATCAGGCACCCGCAGGCGGGGCTCTTGTTACCCCACTTGAAGCAAAAGCGTGTCCTGATCATATTTCCTATGCTGTTAAACTCATGGTACAAAATGGTATGGACATACATCTTTGGAAGAGTTACCAAACTTGGCGCATTCTTACATCTGTGATTACAGTGCTCAGTACCACAATTGGGACAATTCGATGTTTAGAGAGTGACCATGCTTGACCTTTGATATCACTCGACAAAATATTTGTCAATGTCATAATATCTTGGACCTCAATATAACCAAAACAGTAAACATAACTTGTCAACTACCAGAGCTCTAGATAAGGGGAGTTTTGCATGTTCTAAAATCCTTATAAGACCCCTTAACCCTCAGTGAGAAGATTCTTTTGAGTACCCACACCATAGGGTTTGGTTGGATAATAAATGAGATATTGTGGGGAAAAGAGCTGTATACCCTCCTTATCTGACCCTCTGCTTTTTCTTCTATAATCAAAATTTGCTTGTTATTTTCAGGATTTAGCACCAGCCAAAAACAGATGTAACATGGTAAATTTAGCCCTGAAGTCTTCAAAATGGATCAGGTATTTAGTTATTTTTGAGCCTACATGTAAAAAAATTGAATATTTGATTTTTAAATTACAAAAGAAGAGGTGAAGATCGTGAAAACACACAACTTCATAAAACCTTGAAGGATTTTCTATTCAAAAAAGCTTTTGTCCTTGTGAAATACTATATACTTGCCGGTATGTAATTTAATCCTGGCACTCCATTTCTTAGCTATAATGTGTTCAACCCTTCCCAAACATGTAGTGTGGGTTGTCTAAATCATTGATGTTTTATTAACCCTTACTCGCTAGCAGTAGAATTTTGAAGCATCCACAGCAGACTACTATTGAAACCATTGTGGCAAAAGGAGAAATTGTTCAAAACATGCAATGTTTTCCATTATATAGATTTTATTTATTTAGCTGAGATGTTATCAAAGTTGTCTGCTGCAGATTTGTTGTATGTGGGAAAGGGGGCTTAGCAGGCAAATCTTAAATGTTATTATCTTGTTAACCCTCTGATGCCTCTGCAGCAGACGGCTTTTTGAAAACATAGTAACAAAAGAAGAAATTGCACAAAACGTGCAATTTCTCCTTTTGTCACAATGTTTTTCCACTTTTAGTCATAGGGTTATCCATTCAATTATAGAGATTTTCCATTATTTGACAAAATATGTTCAAAGTCGTTTGCTGCAGAATTGTCGTATGTGGGAAAGGGTTAACATGACTAATGGTGATTTGACCCTTTTTCTAAATGTAAAATAGATGATACCCTTGCAGTAGATGAATTCTGACAATATTGTGGCAAAAGCAGTAATTGCTTGAAATATGTTGTTTTTGGACTAAGTGTCTAATTTTCCACTACAAACCAGAGATGAGCACTTTATCCATTTGCCTCAATGTTCCACTATTGACTTTCCATGGGAAAGGTTTTACTTTGTTTATGAATGCCAAAGATAACCTAAACAAATGAAACATGTTTTTACAACAGAATGTAAAATGTTTATTTTTATGTTTTCAAATGACAACTGCTGTTGACAAATATGAAGTTATCTGTATCTTTGAAAGTTTTGATTCTTTCCCACAAATAACAAATCTGCAACAGACAATTTTGAAAACATTTAGTCTAAAAATGGTGAAACGCTCATTAAATGAAAGAAAAATATTTGAATAACGTTTAAAACATTTTGACAAAAGGATTTATGAGCAATTTTTCCTTTCGTCACAATGTTTTCAAATTTGTCTCCTGCAGAGGCGTCAGAAAATGTCTATATGTGGGAAAGGCTTAAACATATTGAATTATTTATCTGGTTTGAAACAAAAAATGTATAAGACAAAAAATTATTCAGACCATTTTGATATCCCCTAAATGACAGATTGGACAAATGGGAATGTGAACAACCAACATGGACGGAGACCGAGAAAGTGTTGTCACATCACAAACAAGTACTGGATAACCAGTCTAAAACATCGGTCAAGGCCACGCCATCGAAAAAGAGGAGAAAAGACAAGAAAAATGAAGGTTGGTATTATAGTAGCATGACTTCTTGCATCTGAGTTTCAGATAGGGGTTCAGGAGTGATGGGCTGGAACTGTTTTTTAACCTACTGAGACGATTTTTTTCTATAACATAGGGTTTAACCCATTTTGATGTCTCTGCAGCAGACGACTTGTGAAAACATAGTGTCAAAAGGAGAAATTGCTCATATTGAGCAATTTCTCCTTTTGCCACAATTTTTTGACTTCAATTGTTATTCTTTCGTTTACATTGATTATTTCATATTTTCACCAGGATGTTTTCAAAGTCTTCTGCTGCAGAATTGTTGTATGTGGGAAAGTGTTTATTGAGGTATGTGAGCGGTATTTATTGGTAAATTATAAATTTTCTCTGCCTCATCTAAATATCTGTACATATGTTACCAATTATCAATGTATTCAAATTGTGTAAAGATAATATGAAAATGGAATACATTTTTTATCCCTTTTGCCATCTACCATATCTGGAAGGACCATACTACTTGACTGTATAGCTATTATAATTCAAACCTTCGACCATTCATTCCTACAGATACCTTCAGCAATATACTATCAAAGCATAATAAAATATAGTTAGACAGTTATAAAAACTCCATGGATTGAAAGAGTTACAATTCCGCTTCTTAATAATAGCCTTTAGATAATTATTAGGCTGTTAAATATATCAACCTATGACCAGGTACAACAGCAGCAGACAACTTTAAAAGCATCTAGGCAAATCCATGGAAACAGTCTCTAAATGAATAGAGTTGAAAACATTGTGGCAAATGGAGAAATTGCTCAATTTCTCCTTTTGCCACGATCTTAGCAGAAGACTACTGCAAATGTAACAGAACTAGTCTACATGTGTGAAAGGGTAAACATGGTCTTTTAAAACCATACACAGGGTATTAGAGACCAGAGACGATCCCTCTCGCTCTACACTGTTCACCAATAAGTGATAGGAGGCTCCCACGTAGCTTCTGACAGACATTTGGATCAGATTGCACGGATTTGCAGGCAGATCATACTTAACACTTATGACAAATATCTTAATCCTTTCCAGTATGTAGACATATTTTGATGCCTCTGTAGCAGACGAATTTTGGAAAAATGGATAAAATGAGCTATCTCTCCATTTTCCAAAATGTTTCCAACCTTTTTCAATAATTAAACCTACATTTATACAGATTGCCCATGTTTTTGCATTAAACTTTTTAAAATGTTTGCTGCAACTTTGTTATATGTGGGAAAGGGTTACCCCTATCCCACATGCAGATATATGATAGCTCTGCAGCAGACGACTTTTGAACAAATTGCGGTAAAAGAAAAAATTGCTCACAATTAGAATTATTTCCTTATTCAAAAATGTTTTCAACTATATTCAATAAATATACTCTCATTTAAAGAGTTGTTTACTATTTTTACACCCAAGAGGTGTTGAGCCATGAACATCTATAGAGTTTTCAAAGATAAAGGTTTGAGTAATTAATTATGATATATATATATATATATATATATAAAGGTTGCAGTAATTAATTATGATATATTCCGTATTTTGCTAATAAGAATGCTATTTATATGAGAGCAGTAATAATAAATAATCAACTATAACCCTTTCCAACCTACAGATGCAATTTGACACATCTACAGCAGATTGCTTTTGGCGCCATGTTTTCAATTCCATTGAATGATTATTCTTTCATTTATAGAGTTTTTCCTTTATTTTCCCACTTGGGTGTTTTCAATGTCTTCTGCTGCACAATTTCTTCTTTTGTCACTATGTTTTTAAAAAGTCTTCTGCTGCAGATGCGTCAGAAAGCGTCTATATGAGGGAAAGGGTTTAGGTTGTTTTTGCTGGATCATGGCTCAAAAATTCTTGTTTTTATGTCTCTATTCATTATCCTAACCATGTATTTCAGATGAGTTGGACAGAAACAATGAGATTAACACAATGAGAAACCTCAGTCGAGATGACACTGACAGTGTCCAGTTAAAACTTCTGTGTGGAGGAGATTTACTCGAGTCGTTTTCTGTTCCTGGACTCTGGGCAGATGAAGATGTAAATATACATTCTTTGTGTGACATAAACCCTTTTCCTGACACAGACAAATTATGGTGCCTTGCCAACAGTTGAATTCTAAAATCATTGCAGGAAAAAGATGAACTTGCTTAAAACAAGCACTTTTCCTTTGAAAGCTTATGACTTGTATTCTCATAGCAAACGATGTAAATAATTACAGACCAATATCCATACTACCAACACTTTCAAAATTAATTGAGAAACATGTACATGATTTGTTTATTACTTATCTTAACCATTATAAGTTATTATGTAAATCACAAAGCGGATTTAGAAAAAAACATAGCTGTGAAACTGCTCTTGTGCATATGATAGATAACTGGTTGAAGTCATTAAATAATGGTGAAATTGTCGGTGTTGTAATGCTTGATTTTTCAAAAGCTTTTGACTTATGTTCGCACGATATACTATTAAAAAAGTTAAAAATATACAAATGCAGTAACATTACTATTAAATGGTTTGAATCTTATCTCACTAATAGAACACAGTCGGTAAGCGTTAATGGTGTTATTTCAGATAAACAAATCACTACCTGTGGAGTTCCACAAGGATCCATTCTAGGACCACTATTATTTCTATTATTTATTAATGACTTGCCGTTGTATGTACAAGAAAATGATTCTAATGTAGATATGTATGCAGACGATACCACTATATATGATATAAATTTATCGAAAACAGTAGTTGAAAGAAATTTGCAAAGAGCTTTAAATAATGTTAGTAACTGGTGCTTAGATAATGGTATGGTTTTAAATGCTGCTAAAACAAAAGTCCTATTAATTACTACGCCACAAAAACTTTCTCAATTGGTAAATAAAAAATTATCATTACACTATAAAGATGTTAATTTAGAGCTAACAGCAGGGGATAAAATTCTTGGAGTTCATATTAATGAAAATCTTAAATGGGACAATCACATTACCTTCGTTCGGAAAAAGATTTCCACAAATTTATGGCTCTTATCAAGAATAAAATTGTTTCTGCCATTACATTATAGGATTCTGTTTTATAAGGCATATATACAACCACATTTAGATTTCTGTAATATTATTTGGGGAAGTACAAACAAATCAAACATTCAAATTCTTATTCGATTACAGCGGCGGGCATGTCATATTATCCTAGGTGAGCAATACACTAACCTAAATGAAGCTTTATTGAGTATTAATGTACTTAGTATTGAACATAGAATTTTACTTCAAAAGGCAAAATTTATGTATAGGGTATTTCAAAATGCCACTCCGTCTTACATTCAAAACATGTTTCAGTACAATAATAATAATCACAGAAACTTAAGGTCATCAAACCATTTAAATGTTTTAATACCGAAACCAAATAAAGAATTATTTAAAGGAAGCATGTCTTACTCTGGGGCTAAAGTATGGAATAGTATCCCAGATTATATTAGACTCTGTCCTACAATAAACAGTTTTACTTCTAATTTTATCAAGTGGATAAAGTCGGGATAATTTTCATACTCGTACTTCTAATTTTAAATAAAGTTTAAAAGATTAATCATTTTAACTATAAAAAAATTAAAAAATTGGTGTTTAAATAATTTCAAAACCACTGCCTCTGCTTGATCTCTAATGCTAAATGTTCTATATTTGAATGTGTCGTGTATTGCTATTTTATATCTTAATTACAGGGAAAATGCTTTAACTTTTACCATCATTAAACTGATATATTTTGATCTCTATTATTATATGATATTATTTTGTTAAATCACTGATTATATTGTTAATGTGTTTGTATGTATGTATAAATATGTGTTTTATTCAGAGGGCCCCAAGGAAGATTAGCTAATGTTAATTGGGTCACCCTCTTAAAATAAAGACTTTCATTCATTCATTCATTCATTCATGCATTCATTCATTCATTCATTCATTCATTCATTTCATTCATATTCTCTAAAATAGCTTAACTTTGAGGGGTAAACAATTCCTTATTCTACGTTCTAAGGAATGGCAGCTAAATGTCAACTCTCCCTGTCTAATGTTGTTAGTACTAAATGTTTTTTTATTTAATCTTTGTCAATCTAGATATATATTCATACACTGTTGAATATTCAAAAATTGAAAAGAAATGAATAATAAAGATACAATATTGATTGTTGATGTAATATATATTTAAATTTCAGATAGAGAAAATAGTCCTTAATTATGGGTTGGTGTGTATAACAAGAAACGGATCAGATCCAAGAAAATTTATATACGAGTCTGATATTCTTACAAAGCATCAGGTAGGATGAAACTGTTTTTTGATTCAGAGGGGACTAAAGGTTTGTCCATCATGTATATACCAATCAATATGTCTGTCTGTCTATGCCTTTTAGGATAGTGGTAGAGCATCTGCCTCAGGTGTGGGGAAGTTGGGGTTCGATTCAATGCCAGGTCATACCAAAGACCTTAGAAATGGAAGTAATGGTTTAACCCTTTTCCTGCAGCAGATGACTTTAAACATATTTTGTCAAAAATTTGAAAATCTCTATAATTGAATGGACGATGACTAAAAGTGGAAAACATTGTGGCAAAAGGAGAAATTGGTTGTTTTGAGCAATTTCTTCTTTTGTCACTATGGTTTCAAAAAGCTGTCTGCTGCAGAGGCGTCAGAAAGCATCTATATAAGGGAAAGGGTTAAGGATAAATGTTTCATTAGTACTGCTAACTTACTAAGGAAATGCTGTGATATAACTTTATAAATTGTTGAAAGCGGCATTAATCATTATACAAACTTTGTATAATTAATGAGCATTGTAGGTTTTTTTCCATAACTCTTCACAATCAATCAAATCGACACCTATACATTTGGAATCATTCTTCTGACATTTTATTGATTTATGTGCAATAATTATTGGTTGATGTTTAATATTTTAAGGACAACATCCATATAGTGACAGAATGGATACAGAATGAAATCAGTTCTACAAAAATAAGGTACTAATTATTAGATATAAAACTGTTGTGTAAAGGAATATCAGTTATTAGTTTAAACTTATTTATTTTACATTGATTGCGAAACAAGCCACTAGCTTAGATTAATCACGCTCGATGTCTGCTTTCTGGAGACTTAACCAGGTACTAGCGCCGTTTGTGTGGAAAAATCCCAAAGTCAGGACCCGCTCATCACGCGACTCAAACCAGGGACCTTTGATACAAGAGGCCAATGCTCTACCTCTGCACCACTGTCTTCATACAATCATATGATACATGTTTAATGGACCTCTGAATCCATCTTGAAGGAAAATCTTATCAGAACTCCATCTCTTACAGTATAACTCTTTAGATTCTGAACTTGGTGTACAATATATCTAGAACTGAGTAATTATGGCATACTAAATTAGGTCACTATGACTGTGACCTCTGATCCCAACTTGAGCTCCATCTCTTACAGTATAACTCTTTAGATTCTAAACTTGGTGTACAATATATCTAGGACTTAGTAATTGTGACCCCTGCAGTAGGTGACTTTGAAAAGTTGTAAGCTAAGAATTGGAATATCTCCATAAATAAAAATATTATTTTTGAATAGAGTTGTAAACATTGTGTCAAATAGAGAATTTGTTAATTATGTCAAGCTGGTTTAACCCTTTCCCTCATATAGATGCTTTCTGATGCCTCTGCAGCAGACGGCTTATTGAAAACATAGTGACAAAAGAAGAAATTGCTCAATACGAGCAATTCTCCTTTTGTCACAATGTTTTCCACTTTAAGTCATAGGTTACCATTTAATTATAGAGATTTTCAATTTTTTGACAAAATATGTTCAAAGTCGTCTGCTGCAGCATTTTTGTAAGAGGGAAAGGGTTAAAATAAATCTGCTTCATATGCATGACAAAAAATACCGACAAAATGCACCACTTGGTGTCAAAGGGGTTAAAGAATTATTTTTGTCCATGCCATATTTCTGATATTGTATAGCAAACTAAATATGGATGTTCATCTTGGATAGAGGTTGTGTAATAACATAAGGTCGCTGTGACTGTGGGATTCTTTTTCTTTATTCAACAGGAGAGCGTTACGGAGGCGAGAAAGTGTGAAATATTTACTTCAAGATACTGTGATAGAGTATATTAGAGAGAATGAGTTATATGGATATACCAGTGATAAGTAAGAAATGTCGTCTCACATCACCATGACATGCATGTTTCAAACTTCTGTTTTTCGTCCTAGATGTCAACTGTATGCATATTTATGTTTGGTTTTGTTCTACTTCTTTCCCTGATATTATGTTTTAACCCTTTCCCTCATACAGCAATTCTGCAGCAGACGACTTTGAACGTATTTTGTCAAAAAATAGAAAATCTCCATAATTGAATGGATAACCTATGACAAAAAGTGGAAAACATTGTGGCAAAAGGAGAAATTGCACGTCTTGTGCAATTTCTTCTTTTGTCACTATGTTTTCTAAAAGCCATCTGCTTTAGAGGCGTCAGAAAGTGTCTATATGAGGGAAAGGGTTAATATCATCTGATGCTTTGACGTTTTACCACATGTATACGCTTTCTGATACCTCTGCAGCAGACGTCTTTTAGAAACATTGTGGCAAAAGGAAAAAATGGTCAAATAAGAATTTTTCTTTTTATCACTATGTTTTCAATAAATGACCTTTCAATTATAATGATGTTTTTGCATTTTATGTTATCAAATTCGTCTGCTGCAGATTTGTTGTATGTGTGAAGAGGTAAACAAATCTGCAGCAAACAACTAGACATTTAGCAAAAAAATATGGAAACTTTATACCGTAATTAAAAGAACAATTATTGAATAAAGTTGAAAACAATGTGGTAAAAGTTGTATGCTGCAAAGGCGTCAGAAAGCGTCTGTATGTGGGAAAGGGTTTAAATTAATTTAATTAGAAAAGTGATTCATATGTATAGTCATCAAAACAAATCTATATCAGGTATCTATTTGAATGCTTGGCCTAAGTATATAAGCCCTTTTCTTTTTATCATTGTATAACATTTATTTGTAGAATTTCTGAATGCTAAGAAGAATGCTTTTATTGCGTATTAAATCAAATTATGTAATTACAGTCTCTTTCACATTAAAAGGAATGATCAAAATGTAATAATAGATAAATTGCTATCATTGGACGGAGTAGAAAACATTGTCTGCAAAAAAGGAACTGCGTCTGTGCACAGCTTGTAAACTTTTTCTTTTTTTTGCTCAAAAGCGTATTTGTTTACAACAGCAAAATGCATTTTATAACATTTGCAAATAGTTTATCAGTTAAGTGTTACAGACTAGTAGATGTACTTAGAAGGGGGCAAGTTTATGAATTTGGTTGAGATAATCTGTGAAAAACCATCACATACTGCAAAAAGATAAAAAACAAGGTAGGCTGATAAATAGGGAAAATATTGATAGGCCTACTTCAATGATTTGCAAACATGTATTATTTTATGTACTTTATTCAAAACTTTTTCATGTAACATATCTTTTGTCAAGTATCAAGAAACTTCCGTATAAGGAAGTAAACATACAGTATTGTGACTTGCATGTATATACCAAAGAGTATTCTTGATGTTGTATTCTAGTTCATCAGCTCTAAGTGTGTCTCACTCATTCCAGTAAAGAAATATGCAAGATTTAACCCTTTCCCTCATATAGACACTTTCTGACACCTCTGCAGCAGATGGCTTTTGAAAACATTGTGGCAAAAGAAGAAATTGCTCATAATGAGCAATTTCTCCTTTTGCTACAAGGTTTTCAACCATAATTAATGGTGATATATTGGGGAGTTTTTGTGATCATCTGTGAACTCTAGAAGTCATTTTTATTATCCAATATTCAGGAAAGTTCATCAGAACATGTGACTCCAACGAATCTCGGTCAGGTCTGAAACAGGATCCTATTGGATAAAAACTAGGTCCCTAGAACACATTTTAGAAAAACCTTGTGAATATTCTAGAAGCCAGATTTTTCATCTCATTTTCATGAAATGTTATCAGAACATTCATTTTCATGGAATACTGGTCAAGTTTGAAACTTGGTCATGTGAGGTCATAAGGTCAATTTTAGAAAAAAAGATTGTTAACACTTAGGGTCCACATTGTTTATCCAATGACTTTAAAAAGTTCATCAAAACATTTATCTCATATAAATTTCTGTCAACTTTGAAAATGGGTCACTTTGAATAAAAAACTACGTCACATGGGCCCGGCCGGGTAGCTCAATTGGTAGCGTATCTGACTCGTGATCTGGAGGTCACAGGTTCGATACCCGGTTGCGGCGACATTCTTTCGGGCGATGTTTTCCATTGCCTCTCACCTCTGATCTATGTGAGAAAGTAGTCAGTGGCTTCGAAAGAATGTTGTGTAAGTACTGGTGTGGGAAAGCCAGGAAAACATGGGTAGGTGCACTGACCGCCGTGATATGACCAAAGCTGTTGAAAGCGGCGTTAAACTCCAAACAAACGTCACATGGTCAAATCTTAGAACAACTTTGTGAACACTCTGGGTACTGCATTATTATCTGACCTTGTGTAGAGTTATCAGAGCATCTATCTCTATAAAACCTAGAGTCCTTTTTTTGAAATATGGTTGCTATAAATTAGGTCATTAGGTCAATATCCAGGTGAGCACTTCACGGTCATCATGACCCTTTTGTTACATTCATATATGGGCGAAGATTCACAACAATAAAACTGACCATAGGAGCATTTGAAAAAGATGACTATTTAGATCAGATGGCATTATTTTGTTACATAATTCTTAACAGGAATGATCCTATATGAGAAAGGGTTAACACTTTTCAACTTTGATCTGCAACAAATCTTCATCAAACAACATTGAAAACATCAAGATAAAAAATGGGGAAAATATCTATAAATCAAAGCATAATTATAACATAAAGTTGAAAATGTTGTGGTGTAATGAGGAATTCACATTATGAGCAATTTCTCCTTTTGCTGCATTGTTTAAAAAAAGTTGTTTTCTCCATATTCATCTAAATGTGTCTGCAATTGGGAAGGGTTAACCCTTGCCTAATACAACAATTCTGCAGCAGACGACTTTAAAACATATTTTTTTCAAAAAATAGAAAATCTATATTTTAATGGATAACTCAAATTGGAAAACATCCAATGCTCGTTTTGAGCAATTTCTTCTTTTGTCACTATGTTTTCAAAAAGCCGTCTGCAGCAGAGGCGTCAGAAAGCATCTATATGAGGGAAAGGGTTAAAGAGCATATTGCAATTACTGAAACCCTTATTTGACCACCAAATGCTATAATATACTATTATGAGTACTGAAGAGAATCCAATCCCATCACTCAGATTTTTCTTTTAATCCTTTCCCACATACAGCAAATCTGCAGCAGACGACTTTGAAACTGTCTTCTTAAAAATATGGAAAATCTCTATAATTGTTGGTATAATTACCGAAAAAGGTTGAAAACATTATGGCAAAAGGAGAAATTGCTCGTTTTGAGCAATTTCACCTTTTGTCACAATGTTTTCAAAAGTTGTCTGCTGCAGATGCTTCAAAATGCGTCTATAGGTGGGAAAGGATTGAGTACCCACAATATAGTGTTGTTTGGTTAGAGAGCTCCTTATCTAGGCATCGTACAGTATTGTTAATGTATTATTGTTTTATTATTTACGGTTTTTGTTCAATTCTTTGTTAACTTTTCTGTATTATGTATCATCACTATACACTTAAAAGCTTTACTATGACAAGCCTTCCTGATATTTATTGTCCTTTTTGAACCTGTTGATGTGAAAAGATCTAATTTTGCTTCTATAAATACTGTTGGCTCTGATTAGCACAGTGCAGTTTTAGCTCTCTATGGAACAAAGTGCTCAAGGTGAGTTATTGTGATCGCGCTTTGTGTGCCATCAATAGTCTGTCTGTCAACATCTCCTCTGAAACGAGTGAGTTAATTTGGATGAATATTAACAGCAAGCAACCTCTCAATGTCCTAGCCAAAATTCCTTCAGAGTTTCCATGGCAACCAAAAGAAAACAACTATAAAATGTTCTTCTCCTTAACGGGTTGGCCAATTTTAAAATAATTTTGTAGAAATGTTTCTTGGGTAACACTCTTTTAGGTTCCTTATAACCATGTATATTGGTTGAATAATATGACCTCCTGACTGTTTGGACATATATGGCTATAGAAACAAAAAATATATATCCTCCTCTGAAAGTGTCAGGGCAATTCCCAAATAATTTTGTAGTCATGTTCCTTTGGTGACCATCTTCCTGATTCCTTTAAGCCATATTGAGTGGTCAAAAGACATGGCCACTAGGGGCTAGATATGTTTTACCCTTTATGCCCAGAGTGTATGATTTAGAGGAGTATCTCCTAAGAATATAAATATCTGATCTTTTAATACTTACTAATACATAAATATTTCTTTTGTGACTTTCCAGCAATTTTCTCAAGTCATATTAATATGGCAAAAGACAGAAAACATAGGGTTGGATTATTTTGCATTGTGACAGGTGAGCTATACTGGTCCTCTTGTATTAGCTTACCTGACTGCAAAATGAGTTATTATTGTTGATGGTGTGGCTGGCATGACATATTACATTGTATAACTCAGGTGAGCGATTCCAGGGCCATCAAGGCCCTCTTGTTCTTTATTTTTGTCTTTTAGAACAGTACATGATAAGCTTCTGAAAATGTGTAAATCTTTATGAAACTGTACTGGTTTGTAGACTGATCTTGATCTATACTGCAAGCATAGGTCAGATTGTATCTTATTTTGCTGAGGCAGACGTATTTAATCTCCACAAATGTGCTATGGGCTTCACCATCTATAGCAAACTGAATTGAGAAATGTCTAGTGATTTTGGGGTCTTAATGCAACTGGGTACAGTGAAAACTCAGGCATGCCTTTGCAATTATGCAGTCTCATCGGAGTCCTCACTGCATGTTATTTGTTTTGAAATGCATCCTTTGTGGTGTAGTCCCATTATACGCCAATTTTTCTTTATATGATCGCGTTACAATGACTCATTTTGACCTGAAGTCGCCTGATGAAGCTTAATTGTATGATGTTGTAGGCTTTAAACAACACTGTAAATGAGGGAATTAACTGTTTTCCACATGCATACACATGTTGATGCATCTGCAGCTGACAACTTATGAAAAACATTGTCACAAAAAGAAGAAATTGCTCATATTTTTTTTTAAATTGTAATTTGATTTCAGAAATTTCCACATTTTCCCTCTAATGGCCCTGATGTTTTCAAAGTTGTCTGTTGCAGATTCTCTCTATGTGGGAAAAGGTTAAATCTTATTTAAGATGGAATCATACCTTTGAAAAAACGTCGTTTTTGACGTCAAGACGTGTGTTTTTGTGACAATGATAGTGTGGTAAAATATAACCGTCATCATTTTCTCGTTTGAAGTGGTGTTCGGATTAATTAGACGACAGACAGTAGGGAATAGAATCAATTCAATACATCTGCCATGACAAATTAGATAACTAAATGCGAATGAAAAGGAAAGTTTCGCAAACATATTTTAAGAGTAATAAGATTATTTCTGATTTATCAAAAATTCGCCCAAGAGATTTTTTATGAAAAAGTTATGTTATTTAGGACACATGTGCGTTTGCCATTTTCCGAAATTTCAAGAATATCTATTGAGCTGATTTTTAATAAATTACAATGCAGTAAAATGTCTGTTGCACGTCAGACTGTACAGTGCAGAATTGTAGCTAGATACGCATCCAAGTTAATAAAATGAATACACATGTTTTCATTATAATCATCAATTTGAAACTGGGTCATGTGGGGTCACAAACTAGGTCATAAGATCAAATTAAATGAAAATCTTGTTAACACTGGTAGCCACATTTTAAACTTGAGCATGTTGAAACTTTGTCAGAATGTTTGTCTTAGGCCAAGTTCAAATATAGGTTATGTCTGGTCAAAAACTAGGTCACTAGGCCAAATTGAAGGAAAATCTTGTTAACACTGGAAGCCATGTTTTTAATGTCAACATGTTCAAACTTTACTAGAATGATTATCTTGATGATATCTAGGCTAGGTTCCAATCTGGGTCATGTCAAAAACTAGGTCACCAAGCCAAGTTTGAGAAAAACTCTAGAGACCTCTTTTTTGACTTGAGCAGCTTGAAACTTTGTCAGAAAGTTTGTCTTGATATCGAGGATAAGTTTGAATATATAGGTCATGTTGGGTCAAAAACTAGGTCACTATACCAAATTTAAGGAAAATCTTGTTAACACGCTGGAAGCCACATTTTTGGCTTGAGCATGTTTAAACTTTTCAGAATATTAGTCTCGGTAATATCTAGGATAACTTTGAATATGGGTCTTGTCAGGTCAAAGACTAGGTCACTAGGCCATATTGTAAATAAAGTATTGTAAACACTATAGTGATCGCATTTTTAGCTCTACTGGCCAAAGGCCAGAAGGTCTTATGTCGTGGTGATTTGTCCGTCGTCCGTGCGTGCGTGAGTGTGTGCGTGCGTGCGTCCGTAAACAAATTCTTGTTAACACGATACAGTCTCGGTTCCTTTCGAAAACCAGCCAGATCTGCCCATGCATAAACTGTTTAAAAAATACTATTCTTCCAATCTGTGTTTCATAGTAATTGATTGATATTTTGTTTCTCGTAAAATGATCAAATTTGCAAATTCACAATGCATACAACGATGTTATAGCACCACAGCGGACATATCGGGTTGTTACCAACATTCATTTGAAACTTGTTAACATGTACTGAATATCACAACTGCACGACAATAATAAAGTAAATACCTCCCCCAAACAAACTAAAACATTATAAGGGATAAATTGTCAGAAAACGTTGCATCAGACAAATAAACAATATAACGCCGAAGGTTGCATTTTACGAGATAGCGAGGAAGATATTCCCAACAATATCATTATGTCCTATCGTAGGAATTGTGCATACGTAATGCAACCATATAAAACTTTCGTGAATTAATGAGTAGTGACGGATTGATACTTATTCATGCGAAGATAATTACATTTCAGGTAAACAACAGTTACACAGCAAAATAGATGTGTCGGTATATACGAGGGTGATCCAGAAGTTATAGGAATTTTGTTATAATTTCGAGATAAATCAAACTTGTAGAAAAAAATCCTTATTTTTTGTTCAACAGTCATCATTTCTTACATACATGACACATGTCGAATGACAAATAACACACGGGCCACGGTAATAACGTCACTCTGACGTCGCCGTTTAAAGGGAAAATCGTGAATGAACATTTTAACAACAGTCATAGCAACTCAATTGTTGCATCAACTTCCCTCAGAAGCCATTGATTAAAGACATTCCATAAGCTTTGTTCAACGAAATTCGTAACATGTGATGTGTAATAAATGACAAGTATTATGGGGAAATTACACTAAGAACTGGCTCTCATTTGAGTGACATTAGTTTTCCACTGATTTCTGCCCTCCAACCATGAAACTATTTGTATGTATAGTGACTGCTTGACTCCTGGTGAACTCCACTGAATAGACATTTCAAACTCTTAAGTTGTGATATAATATTACTATTAAGCATTTTTCATGTGTTCATAGACGTCATTTTGTACGTGACGTTCTTGCACGTCGCTAAACAACTTTACAATTTCGATGGTTATTATGGAACAAAAACATTAAACCCTTGTTATTAGAACAACATCTTTTGTTTATGTATATGTGAAATATTTACAGCTTAAACTGGTACTAAAATTACGCTGTGGCCCGCCTATGTCTCGACTCGTTGCTAAGACAACGATTTATAACTAAACTTATGACAATATTAAAATTATTAAGTCGCCATAAGGTAGAGCAAAAACAAATACACATATGACATATGGTATGATTTAAATATGTATTTACTAATACAAAAATTACTAAGATGTCCTTTTACTTTTGGATCCCCCTCGAATATATATTATATATATATATATATAAACAGATTTCCAAGTATGATTATCCTGTATTACGTCTGTTTATATACTGTATAATTTGAAATGAAATAACTAATAGGAAAGAATTGAATTAAAATATCCATTTTATCTAGGGAGTAGATTTCATGATACCATAAAATTGATGATTATTGTGAAAAAAAGTTTGTCAATTTTAAACTGCGTTTCAGCTAAAATATCGCAATGTCCGTTCCGACGCGCGACATCTGTAAAACGGCATTCTGATTTACTAAAAATCGCCACCACAGATGTTCTTGGAATTCTGATAACTTGTAGTAGAAAGGGTGATTGATCGTAATGACATGTACTTCTTAAGATATATCTCGGGTAAATGTTTAGTAAATTTAAAATTATGTAATTACTTTGAAAATATTTCAGCGGACATTTTCATTAAACATCGGGTATTTTTAGCTCACCTATGCACGAAGTGCAAGG
Organism: Serripes groenlandicus; assembly: GCA_031761405.1. Taxonomy (NCBI): domain Eukaryota; kingdom Metazoa; phylum Mollusca; class Bivalvia; order Cardiida; family Cardiidae; genus Serripes; species Serripes groenlandicus. The sequence continues at coordinate 33,295,748 of JASEVX010000009.1, forward strand.
TGAGCTATTGTGATCACATTTTGTCCGGCGTCCGTCCGTCGTGCGTCGTGCGTCGTGAACATTTCAGCTTGTTAACACTCTACAGGCTACATTTTGCATCCAATCTTCATGAAAGTGTATCAGAACATTCATCTCCATAAAATCTTGGACAAGTTCGAAACTGGGCCATATGAGGTCAAAAACGAGGTCACTAGGTCAAATTGAAGCGAAATCTTGTTAACACTCTGGAGGCCACATTTTCAACTTGAGCATGTTGAAACTTTATCAGAATGTTTGTCTTGATGATATGTAGGTCAAGTTCGAACATGGGTAATGTCGGGTCAAAAAGTAGGTCACTAGGCCAAATTGAAGGGAAATCTTGTTAACACTGTAGAAGCTTCATTTTTTGCTTCAGCAGCTTGAAATTTAGTCAGAATGTTGAGCTGAATGATATCTAGGTCAAGTTTGAATACGGGTATGCCGGGTCAAAAACTAGGTCACCAGGCCAAATTGAAGGGTAATCTTGTTAACACTCTAGAGGCCACATTTTTAACTTGAGCATGTTGAAACTTTATCATAATGTTTGTCTTGATGATATTTAGGTCAAGTTTAAATATGGGTCATATTGGGTCCGAAACTAGGTCACTAGGCCAAATTGAGGGAAAATCTTGTTAACTCTGTAGAAGCCGCATGTTTTGCTACAGCAACTTGAAATTTGGTCAGAATGTTTAGCTGAATGATATCTAGGCCAAGTTCGAATATGGGTCATGCTGGGTCAAAAACAAGGTCACTAGGGCAAACTGAAGGAAAATCTTGTTAACACTTTGGATGCCGCATTTTTTGCTTAAGCATCTTGAAATTTGGTCAGAATGTTTGTCTAAATGATATCTAGTTCAAGTTCGAATATGGGTCATATGGGGGTCAGAAACAAGGTCAATAAAGGAAAATATTGTTCAAACTCCGGAGGCCGCATTTTTACTTTGAGCAAGTTGAAAATTTGTCAGAATGTTGTTTTGATGATATCTAGTCCATGTTGGAATATGGGTCATATCAGGAAAAATAATTTATAGATCACTAGGCCAAATGAAGGAAAATCTTGTTAACACTGGAGGTTGCATTCAGAATAATTGTCTTGATGTGTTTTGCATAACAGTACATTGTATAATTAAGGTGAGCGATCCAGGGCCACCATGGCCCTCTTGTTTATCTAAAAGGTCATGGTAGATACATGTAATTTATATCATTACACAGGTTACTTTATTCATTATAATTCGGTGTTATTGGTGTTTGAATATCAATTCAAACGAGACAGTAGTAGCGATTTATTTAACCACACTGTTATTGTCACAAAAACATACGTTTTGACGTGGAAAACGACGTTATTTGAAAGGTATCAGTATTCCTTCATTCCTGTGGTGATCTTTTAACCCTTTCCCTCATACGACAAATCTGCAGCAGACGACTTTGAATGTATTTTGTCAAAACATAGAAAATCTCCATAATTGAATGGATAACCTTTGACAAAAAGTGGAAAACATTGTGGCAAAAGGAGAAATTGCACGTTTTGTGCAATTTCTTCTTTTGTCACTATGTTTTCAAAAATTTGTCTGCTGCAGAGGCGTCAGAAAGCGTCTATATGAGGGAAACCCTTTACCTTATACAAACAACTGTTGATGGTTTTTTTTCATCTACATCAGTTGACTTAATATTGTAAAGAAAAGGGAAATCTGCGCATGGAGAGCATTTTCTTCTTTTTCTCAAGGTTTCCTACAATGGATCAACATTAAAATACCTAATGTATTGAAGGAAAATATTTCCATAGATGTATTCCTAGTCGACAACTTTAAAAATTAGCATATCAGGTCAAACGTTTGTATAGTCCAAAGACAGTTAGTAATCATTGTTGTTAAATTTATCTGCTGCAGGCACATCAAAAGAAAGAAGTTATGTTTACATGACTCTGAATACATATTCATAATAATATGAAAAATCTCTATAAAACAAATTACAATTTCTTAATAGCGTTGAAAACTTTGTTACAAAAGATAACATTGCTCATCATGAGCATTTATCGTTTTGCTACAATGTTTTCAAAAAATTTATAATGTTTTAAGACAGAGTGTTGAAAGCATTCTTTGAAAAGGAGAAATTTCTTGTCTCCCTGAATTAATGGTTGTTTGAAATTATATATTTGTTTGTATTTTACATTTTATTTTATTATAAGCATGGCTTTTGATTGCTTAGACAATTGGTAGATAGGTATAGTTCCATGGAGTATTGAACACAATTAATGAATAATATCCTTAATTATTCAAATGTAATCTTTAACCCTTTCCCACATACAATACATGTAAAACAGACGACTTTAAAGCGACTGAAATCCAGATGGCACGAAAAAAACCACCAAAAAACAACAACTCGAATTCGCCCTAAATGTTATTCTTTATGTTATCCAAGTAAACCCAGGGTAGAAAATGTATCGTTTTTTATCAATAAAGTGAACTTGAGTCGTTTTCAATTGTCCCGATGAAGGGGTTTCCTATTTAAAAATACTTACCCCGTTACTGACAGGGTAGAATTTGCGATGGAAAAAGTATCCAAAACAAGAAAATCTCACCGATTATAGGGGTATGTAATATGTCAGTTATCATATTTTAATGCCCCAAATACAAAAATAACACTTATTTTCTTAAAATTGGAAATTTTTATTTATTTTTCGACAGTTGGGTATCTGGAGTTCAGTCGCTTTAAAATGATATAGGCAAAACTGTGGAAAATATCTTTAACTCTTTCAGCGCCACAGGCATTATTGAGGTTTTTGCAAACAATGCAGATTCAGGTGAGTCAGCTCGTGACGAGCTGTCTCACCTGAAATCAGCATTGTTTGCCTTTTAGTTACCAAAATAGTCCAAAACTTTCATAAATTGATAAATGGACACACCCGATTTTGAACATGGAAGAGTCTACTTTAAACAATTCGGCGCTGAAAGAGTTAAATACAAGTATTTTTATTGAACACAGTCAAAAACATAGTGGTACAAAGTGAAATTCCTCATTATTTATCCTTTTGTAACTATGTTTTCAATTGTTGTCTCTAGCAAACATCAGTATTATGTTAACCCTTGCATGTATCTAATCTTAACCTTTCTTCATGACAAAACATTTCTTTATTTAATGACTAATTATATATTTTTAGTGTGGAAGTTGTCTGTTTTTCCTTGAATTATCAGTTTCGATTCGCTTTGTGTTACCAACAACCTAGAGTATAAAAGGCTAAGTTTCACATTTTAGCTCAAGTGAGCAAACTTCTCAAGGGAAGGTATTGTGATCACACTGTGTCCATCGTTGTCAACACTAGCGCTGGTTTAATTTTAATAAAATTTGATCGTTATATATGACCATCTACAACAGTTGTTCAAGTCAAATTGATTGGTAGAAAAGCATGGCCACCAGGTGTCTACAAAAGGGGGTAAAATGATTTAAGTAGAAATCACCTGTAAAATAATCTCGAAATCAGACAAGCACTTTCAGAGCAGAAGAATTTTAAAGTTGTGCCATTTTACCCCTTTTCTGATTCCAGCAATGGCCATGTGTTTTAGCGGTCAACATGGATTGAATAATAAAATTATAGGGTCGCCCGCTCGTGTAATACGGTCGAGTAATCTTGACATTAGACAAGGACTTTCCGAGCAGAAATGTTTTTAAAGTTTGCCTCAAAAGTTTGAAATTTATCGGGAAGCGTAAAACGGATGCAGGATGAAGGTTCTTATATCAAAGATGTTTACGGCATTCGTTTCATGTAGAATGCATGAGGTTTCATGTTCATTGCATGCGCTAAGGCTGCTTTGTGTTATAATCACATGTTATCTGGTCTTTGTAGAATGCTGTGATGTTACATAATTAGAGGTCATAATTTTTTTTTTGCAGTTTGACCTTGACTTTCGTTTAACCCTTTCCAATTTGCAGACAACGTTTGAAAAGATTGTACCAAAAGAAGAAATTGCTAATAATGATAATGTGTATAATCCATACTTTGCCTTGATGTTTTCAAAGTCGTCTGCTGCATATATTTTGGGTATATGGGAATGGGCTAATGGGTCGTATTCACATTTGAGCCATTGTATTTTATGTAGTACTTAACTATTTACAAACCAGTGAAATAGTTATAATGTCCACCGATTATACAACAAGGTTTGCAGAAAAATATTATTTAATTATTTCTGTTTTAATTATGATTTTGAGTAGTTTCTCCCTTTCCCATAATTATTCCAAATGCTGTCTGCTGCTACATCGAAAGTAAACTGTGACTGGGTTAGAACAAGATAACAACAGTTACTGGCTTTTTCTCTCCAAATTGTTATGTATAGACCATAAACAGATGTCAAAGATCTTGATAATATTCACTGTTTGTAAAAGCCAAGTTACATGTCGAAGTTCTATGCAGATGGTAAAACATAAAGCGATTGCCCAACATATCTTTTAATGGTGTGTAGTTCGTGTTAAAAGACAATTTCTTTGGTGTAAATAGCATGGCTGATTACCTAACCATCTGTCAGAAGGATATAACACGATTATCTGTCACGAATATTAATCCTTTCTCACTTGCACCAAATATTCAGTCGACAACATATAGAAAACTAAAAAAAATCTCAATAAATGAATGTATAGTTAGTGAGTGCATAGAGTTTAAAACACTATGTGGCAAACAGGAAAATTGCCACAATTCTTTTTTTTTTAATCAACTGCAGCCGTTTTCCCCAAACATGCCGCTGCATTTGAGAAATAATTATGCATTGTGCCCTAATTCCATCATTTCCATTAATCAACCATACCGTTATTCAAAGTGGAGAATGTCGATCATTCTAAGTCGATTTAACGCCTGTCAACAGGATAGGAATGCGACGTTTGTTAGGTTGTAAGACTTAAGTTTATCATTATTTTACATGGACTGAGAAACTATTTATTATAACCAATGTTAATCATAATCGATGTTTGCTTCTTGGGTACGCAACCAGTTCCCAAGCCGGATGTGTTGCAAGATCGAACATGTTTGATACCGTTCTTTGAATCGAACCCAACTTACCTTCTAAGCGAGACCGTTGTCTCCAACAAAGTACTGGCTAAGTCTCAAGGAAGCAGACATCAAACGTGATCAATAAAAGCTGAAAGCTTGGTCCGCAATCGATGTAAAATAATTAAGTTTAAACTAAACTAACTATCCAACAAAGTATAAGATTTCCAGTGACCTGTGAACTTTATTTTTTCAACAAACTGATGTAAAAACACGTAACCTTTCATTTTGTGTCTCTTATCCGTTAGGGTTGATATACATTATATTCGTATTACCAACCACAACATTCAGTGCATACCAAAATGGTATAAACCCTTGTATACATTCATCATATATGCATTAGACGACTTGAAACACATACACGGCAAAACTGTGGAAACACAAAATGCACCTTCATGTTGAAAGGGGTTCACTGCATTCCTTTTCTGGCGCTCATTGATACAGTTACAACTTTTTGAATAATTCGATGATGTCCGCTTAAATATACCGTGAACTGTATTACTGGTAGAATCTGTGAAAACACAATTCATTCTCTATAGACAAAAACAAGCTAAATAACTTTGAAGACCTATTTCATTACAATATGCTACTTTCTATTAAAGAATTGCCATGGTCTCAAACGAGAATATGCAAATATAAATCGAACACTATCTTTTAAAAGTAGTTCTCAAAGTACGTGAATATATCAAAGTACTTTTGTTCTGTCATAAGTCAAATGCGTGTTCAACACTGGACTAGATGCATATCATCAATTAATCATTCATCAAGTTTCCGATTCCAATTCAGAGTTAATCAAATCTCCGTGTCCAGATTGAAATTAGATTAGTATTGTCAGATGAATTAACCAGACAAATTACAGAACAGCGGCTTCAACGCAACAACATGTAGATTATTATCCCCCGCTTTTTCGAAGAAAAAAAGGGGGGTTATTAATTTCGGTTTGTCCGTCCGTCCGTCTGTCTGTCCGTCCGTCACACTTCGTTTCCGTGCAATAACTGCCGCAAATGTGAACCGTTTCTTTTCAAACTTGGTAACAAGGTTAAATGCCTTAACGGCTAGGCCAAGTTCGAATATCACTTTCGGCGGACTTTATTTGGTGGAGTTATGGCCCCTTATTTAACAAAATATGTTGTTTCTTGCCGTTTCCGTGCAATAACTGCCACAAATGTGAACCTTTTTTTTTCAAACTTGGTAACAACGTTAAATGCCTTAAGGGCTAGGCCAAGTTCGAATATCACTTTCGGCGGACTTTATTTGGTGGAGTTATGGCCCCTTATTTAACAAAATATGTTGTTTCTTGCCGTTTCCGTTCAATAACTGCCACAAATGTGAACCTTTTTTTTTCAAACTTGGTAACAAGGTTAAATGCCTTAAGGGCTAGGCCAAGTTCGATCATCACTTTCGGCGGACTTTATTCGGTGGAGTTATGGCCCCTTATTTAACAAAAAATGTCGTTTGTTGCTGTTTCCGTGCAATAACTGCCACAAATGTAAACCTTTTTTTTTCAAACTTGGTAACAAGGTTAAATGCCTTTAGGGCTAGGCCAAGTTCGATCATCACTTTCGGCGGACTTTTTTTGGTGTAGTTATGTCCCCTCATTTAACAAAAAATGTCATTTGTTGCTGTTTCCGTGCAATAACTGCCACAAATGTGAACTTTTTTTTTTTCAAACTTGGTAACAAGGTTAAATGCCTTAAGGACTAGGCCAAGTTCGATCGTCACTTTCGGCGGACTATATTCGGTGGAGTTATGGCCCCTTATTTAACAAAAAATGTCGTTTGTTGCTGTTTCCGTGCAATAACTACCATAAATGTGAACCGTTTTTTGTCAAACTTGGTAACAACCTAGGCCAAGTTCGATCCTCACTTTCGGCGGACTTTATTCGGTGGAGTTATAGCCCCTTAATTAACAAAAAATGTCCTTTGTTGCTGTTTCCGTACAATTACTCCCACAAGTGTGAACCTTTTTTGTTCAAACTTGGTAACAAAGTTAAATGCCTTAAGGGCTAGGCCAAGTTCGATGATCGCTTTCGGCGGAGTTATGGCCCCTTGCTTAACAAAAAATGTCGTTTGTTGCTGTTTCCGTGCAATTACTGCCACAAATGTGAACCTTTTTTTTTTTCAAACTTTCTATCAAGGTTAAATGCCTTAACAGCTAGGCCAAGTTCGATCGTCACTTTCGGCGGATTTTATTCCTACAATATTTCCTGCAAGCGGGGGATATAAATTTCATGAATTTGCTTGTTGTACATCTTATTAGTAGCAGCGACGCAAATAGAAATGTGTAATAGGGTTTTGTGATACCCTTGGCGTCGTCGTCAGCGTCTCAAAAACGTTCATCTTTTTAGCTCACCTGTCACATAGTGACAAGGTGGGCTTTTGTGATAGCCCTTTGTCCGTCGTCCGTCCACAATTTCTTGTGAACACGATACAGTCTTCATTTAGTATCCGATGTTTACCAAACATATTCAATAGCTAGATATACAAAATTGCTATAATTGACCTTGTAAACAAGTTAAAGTCATCATTTAGTATCCGATGTTTACCAAACCTATACAGTAGCTAGATATACATGAGAGCCAGATCCGTCCATGCATGACTGAATTTTGCCCCTTTAAAATGATTGGCAACATTCTTATAATTAACTTTGTGAACACGATAAAAACTTCATTTATATGTCACATGTCCTCTACATTGGTAATATTGACACATTGTTGGATGATGCAGATATTGAAAACTAGAAAGTCTACCTTTACATTCGCTCCTGGATAAGGCCAACGACCTCTCTGTATTTTTCAAGATAAAGAATGTTCCTTAAGTAACCCACTATCAGATTCCGTCAAGCCATGTTGATTGGTCGAAAAACATGGCCGCCAGGGGGCGAGGCTGTTTTGCCTTATATGGCTTGAGTGAAAACTTAAAAAATCTTCTCCTCCGAAAATGTTCGGCCGTTTTTCAAATAATTTTGTAGAAATATTTCTAGGGTGACCCTCTATCAGATTCATTCAAGCCATGTTGATTGGTCGAAAACTATGGCCGCCAGGGGGCGGGACTCATATGGCTAAAGTGAACAAAAAATAAAATCAGGTGAGCGATATAGGGCCATCATGGCCCTCTTGTTTCAAATGAAATTGGTATACATGTTCCTAGGAACAATTCCCATGTCTATAACAATTTACATAACTCTTGCTTTAACAATTATTCAGTAATGCCCCTTTTTACGACTTAGAGAAGAGGCAGACGGGCGTTGGCGTCGCTTGTGGCGCTCTTGTTTACTGGCATAGTATTCTTCACATCACCATTATCACTTATTTTGAGACATCATTTTCCCATGACATCACGCTAATTTGAACACAATTTCATTAATATATATAGGACTCCATTTCGTGATTGTATGGAACCGTTTCTGCTAGAATAGGATTAACGATGATTTGAATCGATCGAATCAATCCGTTACCCGCGTTCACAATGCATTTAACCATTTACCTCATACAAACGCTTTCTGATGCCTGTGCATCAAACTGCTTTTAAAAGCATTGCGGAAAAATGAGAAATTGCTCATAATGAGCAATTTCTCCTTTTACCACAATCTTCCCAACTCGTTTAAATAATTGAACTCTTATTTATGGAGTTAAGTCACGCATTTGCCAAGGGTGCTATAGAATTGTTGTTTGTTTGAAAGGATTAACGCTTCTCTCCAACTGAGTTGTACAGTCAGATTCATAGCCACTCGGGGTTTGTACGAATATCCTACCCTCCGTGAATAGTCTTTCTCACATAGCTACTCGGGGTTTGTACGTCTTCCCTACCCTCCGTGAATAGTCTTTCTCACAAAGCTACTCGGTGTTTGTACGTCTTCCCTACCCTCCGTGAATAGTCTTTCTCACAAAGCTACTCGGGGGTTTGTACGTCTTCCCTACCCTCCGTGAATAGTCTTTCTCACATAGCTACTCGGGGGTTTGTACGACTTCCCTACCCTCCGTGAATAGTCTTTCTCACATAGCTACTCGGGGGTTTGTACGACTACCCTACCCTCCGTGAATAATATTTCTCACATAGCTACTCTGGGTTTGTACGACTACCCTACCCTCCGTGAATAGTCTTTCTCACATAGTTACTCGGGGTTTGTACGACTACCCTACCCTCCATGAATAGTCTTTCTCACATAGCTACTCGGGGTTTGTACGACTACCCTACCCTCCGTGAATAGTCTTTCTCACATAGCTACTCGGGGGTTTGTACGTCTTCCCTACCCTCCGTGAATAGTCTTTCTCGCATAGCTACTCGGGGGTTTGTACGTCTTCCCTACCTTCCGTGAATAGTCTTTCTCACATAGCTACTCGGGGGTTTGTACGACTACCCTACCCTCCGTGAATAGTCTTTCTCACATAGCTACTCGGGGGGTTTGTACGACTTCCCTACCCTCCGTGAATAGTCTTTTTCACATAGCTACTCGGGGGTTTGTACGACTACCCTATCCTCCGTGAATAGTCTTTCTCACATAGCTACTCGGGGTTTGTACGACTACCCTACCCTCCGTGAATAGTCTTTCTCACATGGCTACTCGGGGGTTTGTACGACTACCCTACCCTCCGTGAATAGTCTTTCTCACATAGCTACTCGGGGGTTTGTACGACTACCCTACCCTCCGTGAATAGTCTTTCTCACATAGCTACTCGGTGGGTTTGTACGACTACCCTATCCTCCGTGAATAGTCTTTCTCACATAGCTACTCGGGGTGTTTACGACTACCCTATCCTCCGTGAATAGTCTTTCTCACATAGCTACTCTGGGTTTGTACGACTACCCTAACCTCCGTGAATAGTCTTTTTCACATAGCTACTCGGGGTTTGTACGACTACCCTACCCTCCGTGAATAGTCTTTCTCACATAGCTACTAGGGGTTTGTACGACTACCCTACCCTCCGTGAATAGTCTTTCTCACATAGCTACTCTGGAGTTTGTACGACTACCCTACCCTCCGTGAATAGTATTTCTCACATAGCTACTCGGGGTTTGTACGACTACCCTAACCTCCGTGAATAGTCTTTTTCACATAGCTACTCGGGGTTTGTACGACTACCCTACCCTCCGTGAATAGTCTTTCTCACATAGCTACTAGGGGTTTGTACGACTACCCTACCCTCCGTGAATAGTCTTTCTCACATAGCTACTCTGGAGTTTGTACGACTACCCTACCCTCCGTGAATAGTATTTCTCACATAGCTACTCGGGGGTTTGTACGACTACCCTCCGTGAATAGTCGTTCTCACATAGCTACTCGGGGTTTCTTTTTCATATAGCTACTCGGGGTTTGTAGGACTACCCTACCCTCCGTGAATAGTCTTTCTCACATAACTACTCGGGGTTTGTACGACTACCCTACCCTCCGTGAATAGTCTTTCTCACATAGCTACTCTGGGGTTTGTACGACTACCCTACCCTCCGTGAATAGTATTTCTCACATAGCTACTCGGGGTTTGTACGACTACCCTATCCTCCGTGAATAGTCTTTCTCACATAGTTCCATAGCTACTCGGGGTTTGACGACTACCCTACCCTCCGTGAATAGTCGTTCTCACATAGCTACTCGGGGGTTTGACGACTACCCTACCCTCCGTGAATAGTCTTTCTTACATAGCTACTCGGGGTTTGCACGACTATTCTACCCTCCGTGAATAGTCTTTCTTACATAGCTACTCGGGGTTTGTACGACTATTCTACACTCCGTGAATAGTCTTTCTCACATAGCTACTCGGGGGTTTGTACGACTACCCTACCCTCCGTGAATAGTCTTTCTCACATAGATAAAATAGACAGCAGACGACTGCTTATAAAACTATTTAATTATACACATTATATGATTAAAACTCTTTAATTATCGAATTTTCGATGACTTGGTCTTTATCAAGATTAAATAAATACAATAGAAATTTATGTGCAGTCCATCTGTTGTATTTATTTAATCTTGATAAAGACCAAGTGGTCGAAAATTCGATAATTAAAGAGTTTTAATCATATTTTATAAAGTGTTTTACTGACTTTCTTCCCTTTGGAAGACATAATATACAAAGTATTTAATTATAGTATGGAAAGACCAATCTTTTTCACCGTTCAAAACATTGTGAAAAGGGAGAAATAGCCAACTGAAAAGTGTTGTCCCGCAGATGGTTCAAAATGCGGCTTCATGTGGGAAAGCGTGAAGACGAACATATATGAATTGTATTTATTGAATAATAGGGTAACTTTATGAAACTGTTTCTGTTGCAATAGAATTAACAACGAATGAGATTGTTCATAGTTATAACCACTTATAGTAGACATGCACATCTATCATAGTTAACCATTTCCCGCATATAGACGCTTTCTGACGCCTCTGCAGCAGACGGATTTTTGAAAACATAGTGACAAAAGAAGAAATTGCTCAAAACGAGCAATTTGTCCTTTTGCCACAATTTTTTTTTCCATTTTTAGGTAGTCCATTCAATTATAGATATTTTCTATTTTTTTTAACAAATATGTTCAAAGTCGTCTGCTGCAAAATTGTCGTATGAGGGAAAGGGTTAAGGTGTTAAAGCGGATCTTATTCGGAAGTGTAAGGCTTTATTTCGGATGTTATGCTGGTCACTGTTAAAGACGTCTGCATATCGACTTTCAAACGAATAATTTCCCTGATTCCGATAAATGCATGTTGGTCTGTATTAAATCTATACTTGAACATTTTCAGACGTAACCTTTCTTTTTTTAAATGTTTTCACAGCAGACACATTCAAACTTAAAGTGAACGTTGAAATGATGTAATAATACAATTTCAATAATAACAAAAAATACAGAAACTTTGTTGCAATCCAACTTTGATATATTCACAGTAGTTGGTTTTAGTTGAAAAGTGCGTCAATCTTCACCCATCAAATACTGTATTTAATCGAGGTGTATTATCCTTCGGTCTTTAATTAGCACCATTACACTCCATCCCGTTTTCCCACATTGCATACAGCAGAAAAAGTTAAACACATCTAGACAAAACATATGGAAAATCTCGATCAGTTCAAGCATCTTTATTATATCTATGTAAATTGTAATTAAGAACTTCTGCTATGGACTTAATTACAAATGTAAGCAAATATACAATTTAAGTTTAAACAATAAAGTTGAACATAACATGGCAAATCAAGAAATTGTTCATCCTCTGCAATTCCTTAGTTTGCATCAATGTATTCAAACATCGTATGATGTTGATGCATCTGTATGTAAGAAAGGGTTAATTAAAAACACGGACTAAAAGCATGCCATTGACAAATAAAAATGTAAAATGTGATCATTAGACAAGAACTGATAACTGATATCATTTTTAATTATTTTTGCCTTGTTTTTCAAAGCAATACAGGTTTTGTAAAGCAGCAAAAACCCATGAGTGAAAAAATCATGGTGAAGTATAGCAGAGTCAACACTCGTCAGGGGCGTAGCTTTGCAATAATCAATGTGTAGGCCGTCTCGTGAGAAAATCAACAGTGTGGACTCTGCGTAAAGTATCGACCCGCATCAGCCTAAGCATGTCACACAGGCCTACCCGGATAGACACTTTTCGCCTCCTGTGGATTTTCTGTTTCAGGAATCAATACTCTATACATCTATCCCCCTAAGACGGAATGTGTCGGCCGGATCAGTCTGCGCGGACAGCGCAGGCTGATCTGGTCGATACATTACGCAGATGTCTATCGCCGCAGCTGTATTTTGGTGGCATTTTGAGAAAAAATGTGTAGGCACGTGCCTACAGTGCCTAAAGGGAGCTCCGCCCCTGATCGTTGTGTCCAACGATGCAAATATGGATCTATCTGGAAATTAAAAGAAAAGTAGAATTTTAAATGCAAATTTAGCCATTTATATAAAGTTATATTGGTAAACAAGATCAGTTTATCACAAGTTGAATAATTTTTCAATTGCTCAAAGAATATAATGTTTTAAAAAAATGAAAAAACCTGTATATTGGACAAGATAAAAAGCTGTCGATAATGGCAGTCTGCTAGATGTTTACTGCATTAACTGTTCCGTAATCTGATATACTTCCGGGGATCCACATTTTATCACAGATACGACTGACAGTTTTGAACTATTCTTGTAAAACGATTGCCAATTATCTAAATAGGAAATATTGTATTGAAATTGGATTGTCCTGTAGAAGAATGATAAAACGTAGCTCTAATCAGCTCGGAATGTTAAACGTAATAAAAGTAGTACACATTAAAACAGAACATGAAAGCAATTTAGATTTAAGTTTCTCATGTTCACATTTTTGTTTAACACTTTCCCTCATACGACAATTTTGCAGCAGACGACTTTGAACATATTTTGTCAAAAAACCCAGAAAATCTCTATAATTGAATGGATAACCTATTACTAAAAGTGGAAAACATTGTGGCAAAAGGAGAAATTGCTCGTTTTGAGCAATTTCTTCTTTTGTCACTATGTTTTCAAAAAGTCGGTCAGAAAGCGTCTATATGAGGGAAAGGGTTAACACTGATACGCTTTTACATTGTCAAACTATGATTACATCACGGAATGGAAAAGCGATATTCATAAAGATAATGCATTTAATTAAACCTTTTTTCTCTCTCTCTTTTTGCTGCTTCCCTGGAAATTGCAGTAAGTATATCGAACAATCCTTGGTAAACGTGGATATCATGGATTTTGTCGATGGAGCTGCCCCGATCGACGTTACTATGGTAACAACCGTGGAAACCAACAAATCTCCATTCAGAATGATTGACAAGCCGGAAGGATGCGATTTCGAGGCTCCGAAGTCCCCGAGAAGACAAGAACTCGGATGTGCGTCTCCGGCTAGATCCCGAAACGCTTCTCCGAAACGATTGGCTGACGGAGATGACGACGACGCGTCGAAGACACCACCGCACCAGCCGTGTTTAACCGACATCGGGACGATTGTACGCCGAGTAAGAAACGTACGTGTTGGGTTTCCGGCGGAAACTCGGGTGTACGCTTACAGCGTCACGGAAACGTGCGTCTAGCGTAGCCCGTTGTTTGAATCGTATTCATATGTTATAGCTTTACATATTCATTTTGGCCAAAATTTATTTATTGTTGCTATTCAATTCACATATTACCTCATTTTAAGAGTTTAGAAAGGATATTTTATGTATTTTTTAGTGTATTGTATATAATTATTCGCAGATTTTTATGCGTTAATATTAAGCGTATTACAGATGATTTTAATATATTGATTTACCGTGGACTCTCGATAACTCGAACACGCGATAATTCGAATGTATTGTTTAACTCGAACCATTTCTCAGAACGGATATGATTTGGAACAGCGTAGCGGCAGTTCTGGTTACTCATACGAGCAATAACAGCTGCTGCTATTCTATTTTGATGACATTATCTTATTAATGACTTGCTTACGAAGCAATTTAGCATAAATCGGGGATCTTTTGAACACGTCGATAACTCGAAGTAATGTATGACTCCGTTTCGACTTCGACTTATCGCGAGTCCACAGTATTATTATTATTTATTTTTGTTAGTATTCTAAAAATCCGTACTTCCTTTTATCTCACATTAATCAAAAAGGAGATCTTCGTAAAATGAGCTTTAAGATATTAAACGTCCACTGAAATTATTATATAGAATATACACTCATCGTGGATTTATTCGTGTTAAAAAATAGAAGGCTGTAGAAACCCCCCACCGTGGTTTTCATATATGAATTTGATAATTTTTGAAATACCTGACGCAATTTCAAAACGTATTTCGCTTTATTTTCTGTTTTATGGCAACTCAAACTTTTAAGATATATTCATAATTTTACTTCGAAACCGTCCTCATAAAACGACATGATGTTTAAGCAGGACACAGCGATATTTTATTCGAAAATGCTATTTAAAGTGAAATCTAAATCAATAAAAAAAAATGAGGCAAATATGCAATTATGTAATACATTTTTTAAAGTAAATTATATTGGTCTATCAATACCTTCACAAAAGTAAAATATGAATTTAATTTTCAAGAACATCTTTGTCCTCCCAGTGTAGATTCATAAGTATGCATACTTCTCAAATTCGATTATTTGTCATGTGCATTAGGGAAATATTGAACAAGCTTCTTTCAAAAATGTACTACTGCTGACGAAATTATATATTAAAAAAAGCAAGCATCACCCTCGTATATAGATTAATTTGATACGTTCTAAAAGAAGAAACAGATAATGAGAAATTAGTTTAAGTATCTTACGTAAAAATGCAATATCATAGTAGTCTCATCAACCAGTTTATAAAGGCAAATGTACCTTTAAAGAATACAATTAACTTAAGTTGACTTGGTTTCGTTTGGTATTGTTTGTACGTTGTATTTTTGCTTTTCGCTTTGAACACGTAACTGTATCGTTATCTTTGTTTGGGTGAAATTTGACTCTCACTTCCTTAATACTTTCCCTTATACGACAATTCTGCAGCAGACGACTTTGAACATATGTTGTCAAATAATGGAAAATCTCTATAATTGAATGGATAAACTATGACTAAAAGTGGAAAACATTGTGACAAAAGGAGAAATTGCACGTTTTGTGCAATTTCTTCTTTTGTTACTATGTTTTCAAAAAGCCGTCTGCTGCAGAGGCGTCAGAAAGCGTCTATATGAGGGAAAGGGTTAATACTTTCCCACAAAAAAAAACACAAATCTGCAGCAGACTTTGAAAGAATATAGGCCGCGAAAAGATGAAAGAATAATAATTCAATGGAATTGAAAACATGGCGGCAAAAGCAATCTGCTGTAGATGCGTCAAAATGCATCTGTAGGATGGTAAGGGTTATAGTGGATTATTAGTTATCACTGCTCTCATATAAATAGTATTCTTATTAGCAAAATACGGAATATAATCAATATATCATAATAAGTGACTTCAGTAAAGATTGAAACAACCTTTATCTTTGGCTCAAAAAACTATTGGGTGTAATTGAACTGGTCTTCTTAAAAAAATATTCCACTAACCACAAATCTGCAGCAGACGATTAAAAACATATGGCGGCAAAAAAAGGAATTACAACATGTATATCTCTAAATGAAAATTAAAGTTTTTAGTTATTTGAGTTATTATGAGCATCTTCTACTTTTGCCAAAAACGTTTCAAATATCGACTGCTGCAAACGAGTCAAAATACCTCTGCATCTGTAAAACGTTAAAAAGGAAGAAAACGTGTGGAACCTTGGCTTGAAAAAATACATATTTATACTTAAATTCCAGAATGTACATGCATAGTATGCGAACCTGTCGAAATGGTTGAAGTTTTGTTTCACATATTATTCTAAAATGAACACTTTCTGAAATATATACGTTAATAAGCAATAATTACTTTAACCAAATAACAGATTATTTCTAAGAGCGCAACACATTTAGTTTCCTTTGCGTGTCAAAATTACATGCTTGCGTCAGATGTAATGCATTTTTAATAAGACCATTGGTGCCAGAGGAACGATGCTTTTAATAGAAGTATCTTAGAAATATGTCTATAAGTTTGTGACGTTTGGAAGCTATTTTAACGAATCCTTACACGCAATGTGATTACTATTTATATTTGGACTCAAGGTCGATTAGATACCCTCATTACTTTCACAAATAGAATGGCCGATTTCCGGCCGAACCTACAGAATAATGTCACAGGAGTCTTTGAACTTCTTTGACTCACAATACCAGAAACTTTAACTTTAAAATAACACTATGTTTGTTTTTAAATTCATGAACGTTAACGGCTCCTTGGTTTAAATAAATTTATTCGTGGTGTCCTTTGTGTTCAAATGAGCCATTCCTTGGCATTTCTGAATAGGTAGACTCAGATCAGCGTGGTCAAATGTCCAGTCTTATCAGAATAAACACAAGTTTACATACTCTTCTAACACGCTTATGTGCATACTACGTGAATAGTGCAGATCTTGACAATACTTTGCGGATGCACAGGCTGATCTGAATCTACACTTAACACACACGCCAACAATTACATATTATCCCAAGAACTGGATCAAATCTACTCGCTCCGTAGCGTATGCATCGAAAGGTCGCTTTGGTGCGGTGAAGACTATAAAACAAACCTAAGAGAGGTTCCGACAAATATAGAAAAGGATAAATTTACACATCCATAAACTGTAATCTGAATGTACAATATATGTCAGAGGTTTCTTGGATGAGTTGTCGACTTATTAGCACACAATGCTGTTCAATGTCATACTGAGTCATAAACATGGACGTCGTCTTCATTGGTCTTATCTACGAAAGTTACGACATGCTAAAAGTGAGTTTGTACGCCATTGAACTTATCAATGGTGGGTAATAATGCGTCTTATCATCTCGTGTGCCATTATACTGTATGTCAACGGGCTATCTACAATGTTTATGTTTCCTCTACACGATTTCACACAAAAAGTAATCTCAACGTTTGGTTCAATATATTTTGACTTCACATTGCACATGTATTGTCGATGTTCGTCCAGCTTGATTTTGAAAAATAAAATGTTGTAAAATAACAAATAAAATACTATCCCACCAAATATGTGTAAAGATTATGTCAAATAAATACAGGTGCTTCAAGAACTGCTGTTAAGATATTTGAGTTGTTCAATATATAAATATATATACATGTATATACATTATGTGTGCTATTTCTTTACAGGCCTAATAGTATTTGTATAACTAGCTTAAAACTGTTTGCATAATTACGTATATTTTGATTTATCCCCATCTTTAATATTAACGACCTATTAATTATTGAATGAATAAATGAATGCACGAATGAAAGAATGAATAAATGAATGAACGATCGATTGAACAAATGAATGATGATATAGTATCAACTAGTTATGACTTCTGTTGTTTTATTAAATGCGTAAACACTAAACAATGATTATTTTGTTATAAGTCAACTATGTCTGTACATGCACGCTGTATTTAACTCCATTGTCTGTATGCCTTCGTTGTACTACAAATGTTTCACACACATTATACCATCGGTCTCACTCGGCTATATATACTGAATTAGACCTCGGGAACCACTATCCGCCATTTTTTAACTGCTTGAGACAATAAAATTGCTGATTTCCGGTCTCAATCTATTGCGAATTTTCGTAATTCACGCGGACGACTTCGGATATTATCCAACGTAAACAAGATAACTATAATCATTCGAGCAACGACACCAGAAATCGATTCACTTCCTGTAAAATGGATGGCGTCCGGGGTCTAAATTATGTTAACGAGTATAGCCGAGATGACCCGATTGACACTTATATACATGTAGTTAATTCAGTAATAGTACTCTTGAACAAAACGACAAAGACACTCATTGGTTAATAGTGTAACATGGACCATTTATCATTTGGGTTGTGGACAGAACAAAAATGGCTAGAATCATAAACAAAAAAAAGTAATGGACAAGTTTCAGAAGTACTAGTGCTGCTTTGTTTGCTACACAGAAGCTTATCACTGTGCTTATTTATTTGGTTGCAAAGATATTGGCATTTTCGCTTTACGCTCCCTTTGTTAACCCCTTTCAGAGCTTCAAGCAACTTTCGTTTTAGCGTTATATGTGTAGAGATTTATGAAATAAACATTCGGGATTCCAAAAGTTTCATTTTAAGATGTTCAATATTAGTGTGTGGACTCTGAAACGGTAGTACTTGGTCTCATTCTCGAAAGTAGAGGTTAAACGTCTGATGGCATGGCTATTTCCCTGGCATATGTACTGGTAAATTGGTCAGACCCCGGTAACTTAGTCGATAGCGACGAGGGCTGCCAATACAGGGGTTGTGAGTTCAAATCCAAGCTCGGCCATTATTCTTTCCGACGTTTGACAAATGTCACTAGCGTCATTCGTCTTTCACCAATGGGCTTCCTGCTCATGTGGAAAAGCAGCCAGTTGATTGGAAAGTATGGTGTGTAGGGTACTGGTGTGAGCAAGTTAGGAAGCACATGAGTAGGTGAACTGGCTGCCGTGATATGATTGAAAAAGTGTTGAAAACGGCGTTAAGCCCCAATCAATCGAGTGGTAAATTATGACCGATAAACACGGTTAGGTGATATGTATGTTTGCTCTGTGTAAACATAGAAAGGCGGCCTTGAGTACTGGTTAAGTATCCAGGAAGCAGACATGAGCGTGATTCGCAATCGATGTAAAATAAATGTGTTTAAACTAAAGACGGCCTGATCTACATATCGCACACTTATGATCCTATGTCCGCGTTGTGTAACCAGAAAGGGGCGACCTTGACCTCAATTCATACACTGCTGATCCCCCAAGTTCTATGTCAATATCTGATATACGTTGTTTTATTTTACAGTACAACATTCAAGGGATCTTTCACCCTAAGAAGATACAACCCAAGTGAAAATGGACATGTTTAAACGACAATAAATAGTAATCTTTTGAACTTTGTGTGAAGTAGTTAGACCGAGACCTTTGTAGTACCAACACTTTATCTTGTTTAAAAAGACAATGCTGTTATCATACTGTGTGCATACATATATATAACCTCGCCAAACTGTTTTGAAAAAACCCCAAACATCGTTATTGAATAGAATGAATGTGTGTTTAACATATTACAGTTGGTAACTTATTGCTTTGTCAAACGGCCATACAAACATTTGTGTAATTTGTAATTTATTTGTAGTATAATATATTGCTTCTTCATTTCCATCCTCCATAGTATATAAAAACGTCAAAGAAATTTGAAATACAGAATCGACCTAAATTAACTGTCAAGTTTCAACATTTACTAAGAGACGTAGTAATACTTTTATTATACATGAAATCGGGCTAAAAGTCCAATCTCCAAACTAAATTTATCATCTTCGTTCTTATATTTAATTGTTTGATCAGCATTTGTTGCGAAGTATTATTTGTAAACATGTCCGAATCTCACCGACTTCTTAACGTCCCATTTGTGGTTTCGCTGAAGCGAGGCTGTGAAAAAATAGCTTAAGATTGACATGAGTCGGCTCTGGTGACATGGAATCTTGTAACCTCTTCGTTACGGTATTACTTGAAGATGCATGGACGCCATACATGTACGACAACACTTCAAGACTTCACTGAACGCGGGTACAACAAAAACCACATCGCCAAAAGCGGCTGATATTTCAGCTGTGACTTTTTCTGTTAACATTAAGTATTTTAAAAGAGTCAATGTTTTAATTTAAAAAAATATATATGCATTGTTCGATTTTGTTATATTGAGGTTCTTCGTGTTCTGGCAACTTGTAGTGGTCTTAACCACTGGTCTAACTTATAACGAGAACATTGATGAACGTATGCAAATATATAGTTAAGGCCTAAATAACGTTTGTGATTCCAAAGGAGGAATAATTATAATACTGTATGGGTTACACGAATGGTATTAAACTACCCATGAAGTGAAACGGAGGTGTGTTCGTATTTGCCTAACAGGTTATGAGTGAAATAACTAATTGAACGATGTCTTAGGTTAACAGATTCGAACTCACCATTTAATACAAAATGTAACCTATTCCGATCGGATGTTGTGTATAAGCACAGTTGTTACCCTAACACAGGCTTACATATCGCTGAAAAAGATTTACTTATAAACTTTAGGGGAAAAAATGAGGCATTTGCGTGCAACGTAGACCCAGATCCAATTGTTTGCTATTTTCGCCAATGATTTATTGAGACTTCCACCTTTTCCACATGTTGCAGGCGCATTTTGACGCATTTACAGCAGATGACGTATGAAAACATTGTGATAAAAGGATACATTGCTCATAATGTTTTCAACTATATACAATAGATTTTCCATAGTTGTGCCTATATGTTATATTGAATGTCGTTTGCGGCATATTCGTTTTATGTGGGAAAGGATTAAAGAAACTCCCGACAATCAATTTACATGTAGCATGGATGTATAGCCAGGTCTTTATCTACATTTTAGCGTAGAACTTTGTAGTTTGATCGCGTACGATGGAAAAGGTGCACGTAGAAATGGCTATGTATGTTTAGATCGCTTGATGCCATTTACACAATTTATCAGAATTTACACAAGTTGACATAATCTTATAACAAACTTATGCGAGTAGTCTGTGAACAAAGTAGATCATAATCAGACTGTGTGAATGCACATGCTGAACTGGATCTACACTGTTTACAAATCAAACTTGAAGTTTTTCCTATGAAGGGCCTCATACGATAGTTTTACAATAAGCCATCTAGAACAAAAATCCCCAATGAACGGCCTCTTTTATGATCAGAATTGGTAGACTTACATAATCATGAGCCGCGCCCAGCCATTGTGAGTCCGTTATCATCTCCATTACGTTATCATGTACTCTTGTGTAGTCGTGAAATATGTAGGGCTAGACGCATAGCTGTTTGTTATTAAGTAAATACGAGTCTCTTTCAGAGCTCTTGATAAGGGGCATTTTGCGTGTTCTGACATCCTTATTTGACCTCCCAAGCCTACGTTGTAGATTCCCAAAAGTGATTATTTTGGGTAGCCACAACATATGTTTTAAGGAGAGAAATCATGGAGGCAAGATCTGTTTAATCTTCCTTATCTAGTCATCTGGTTTCTATGTTCATTATGTAGGCGCATGAAGAGAGGAAATGCTTTTTCTGGATTGTGTAGATTCAGACTCTTCTGAGTGGGGCACATATGCGACAAGAATTTCACCAATTGCATTACGTAACGTTATAAATGATGTCGAAGTAGATATAATGTTTATGTTGTACTCATTTGAATAAAATGTTATCACTTAGAACATATATTCTCACTTATCCTTGATACGAGAAACAGCAAGGAGAGTAGTGCTTAATCACTAGCTTCACTGTATATCAACGTACACCGGATATTGCTAGTTCTGAGGCGATGAAACATCACGTGGGTTGTGTAATACAGTAATACAGGTCAGATTTCCCTTCGAACCATGATATAACTTCACGATGCATACTGGCAGTTTGTGATTAATGAATTACCTGATATGACCTTAGTATTAGTGTCGTCTAAGATAAATGAAACACCAGACAAATAATTGAAAGACAAAGTTTGGTTCCGTTTTGAAAAAAACTACATTATGTTTTCCAGATAAGTACTGCTGCTTAGCTTATTCCGACACTAGCCTTAATGTTATTCCCAACACTCTGATCGCTAAAGAGGGATTGATTGATTGTTTGGTGTTTTACGCCGCTTTCAACAATTGTCAAGCTATATCACGGCGTTTCCTGGGTAAGTTACAAGTACTACTGATCCATTTATCCTTACTCCAGGCAGTCAGTCGTAATGCTAACCCCGCAATACTGAGTACCAAGGAAGGCAGCCATTACTACCATTTTTAAAGTATTTGGTATGACCCAGCCGGGAATCGAACCCATGACCCCCACACCGAGGCGGCGGAAGCTTGACCACGACAACACAGAGGAGGTAGCCGAAGAGGGAATACACTGCTACCACTATACTTATCTGTGGTATGATCCAACCAGGATAAAAGCATGATTTCCGGCTCTCGAGGCAGACGATCTTTACCACTACATCACCGGGGTAGTGATCCAGGGGTTGTGAGTTTGAATCCCGGCTCGGCCAACTTTCTTTCCGACGATTGACAAAAGTCAATGCGACATGCGTCATTCGTCTTCCACCAATGGGCTATGTGGAAAAGCAGCCATTGGTTTGGGAAGATTGTTGTGTGGAGTACTGGTGTGAGGAAACCAGGAAACACATGAGTAGGTGAACTGGCCGCCGTGATATGACTGAGAAAATGTTAAAAACGGCGTTAAACCCTAATCAATCAATCAATCAATCAATCACCGGGGTAGTGGCAGATGGATTAATCCTGAATTATAAGGTTGGTTATGAATTAAGAATAAACACAAATATACATCATTGATAAAATATATAAAAGTTTACTTAAATATATACATGTTGATCTATATTGCTAAACAAATTTTATAAATCTACAAATTGCATCACCGTTGGCAACTTAATAACCGCATCATTAATCCGTAAGCTACATGTATTCAACAGAAGTTGACATACTAAAGAGCGAGTATTAGAAAAGGACAGTGTTTGATAACAAATAAGCAGCGTCTATCGATTTGACTCTTAATTAACCCTTTACCTCATTATAGACGCTTTCTGACGCCTATGCAGCAGACGGCTTTTTGAAAACATAGTGACAAATGAAGAAATTGCTCAAAACCAGCAATTTCTCCTTTTGCCACAATGTTTTCCACTTTTAGTCATAGGTTATCCATTCAATTACAGAGATTTTAATATGAGGGAAAGGGTTAATGTATCCGCATGGTTTCAGCAGAGCATTCACTGTCCGTCTGCATGGAATTCAGTTCAAGATGTATTTTCCATGAAAAACCGCAGCTGTGTAAGCCCATTACTTTTACCACATTTACATTTAACTTTTACCCCAAATATTTGCATTCTACTTTTACCCCCAAAAGTTACATTAATATGACGACGTCATGCAACGTCAGTAAGACGGCAACTCGTTAAACGCGGCTCATTAATGTCATTAGAATTATTATCATATTTCTAAATGTGTTGTAAAATAAGTTCAGAATATTCCAGTCCGTATCTGTACACCAATAGTATCAGATTTCGAACCTCCTCACACGTCACGTGATCTATAAACGTCTTTGTCATGCGCATCATACAGCTTCGGATGGGCCAATTCAAGATGGCGCCTGATACCATGTTGTAAACTTCCGGTAAAACTTGATTTCGAAGTCTTGAGAAGACTAAACGATTATCCTGACAGCACTGTCTTGCACCATCTGAATCCAAAATGCTGAAGATGTACGCCATTTCGGAAATGTCTCTATATAATTGGACAGCATTGTTCTGGATCTAGAGAGAAAATACAATAACATTTTAAAGGTGTCAATAAACGGTATTTGAGCCGTCCCCCGAGAAAAACCAACAGTGTGGACTCTGCGTAAAGTATCGACCCGGATCATCCTAAGCATGCCGCGCGGGCTTACCCGGATAGACACTTTTCGCCTTCTGTGACTTTTCTGTTTCAGGAATAACTACTCTATACATCTATCCCCCTAAGACGGAATGTGTCGGCCGGATCAGTCTGCGCGGACAGCGCAGGCTGATCTGGTCGATACATTACGCAGATATATTGATATGAGCCGTCCCCCGAGAAAAACCAACAGTGTGGACTCTGCGTAAAGTATCGACCCGGATCATTTTCAGATGTTTTTCTTTTCCTGATACAGAGAACCTATAAAACCCATTTCCAGCTGTACATTTAAACAATTATACCCGTAAAGTAGTAGATGATGCAGTTCTTTCTATATATGAACCGTCCCGTGAGGAAACCAACAGTATGGCCTCTGCGTAATCATGAAATAAAATATCACATACACATCTTACAAGCAAACACTATCCAACATTTCTTTCAGAAGTGCAAATCCTCCTCTGTTAACCAAGAAGTCGTAAATGAAGAACCATTATATAACTGTTCGTTAAAATATTCTCCAAAATTGAAAACGTATCGAGAAAAGAATGGATAATAATTTGGTCTATTAGAATTAAAGTTTTTGAGACGAAAAAAAAAAGAGAATGCGAAAAAGGGAGAATGTTAGGAACTGCAATATGACCATTTCAATGCATTCTTTGACAATTTTAATTACCAATAAATAAATACATTCTAATATATTTAAACAAACCTGATCGACTGCTGTGGACACGTTAATTTGCACAAAATCACGGATCGTATAGTTTCCAAGCAATTCCATATCTTGTTGGCAAATTCGCCTCTCGAAACGCAATTTCTGAGAATAAATAATAATAAAAAAAATCATTTCTCAGATTACAATGCCCATTTTGCTCTATCGATATATAGCATTAGTATCAACTATTGTAAATTGGAAATAGGAATTCACCCTTTCCCTCATACACACAGTATATGCAGTGGGCGACTTTGAAAATATATAGGCAAACTTATTGAAACTCTCTGGAAGTAGAAGTATAAATGTCGGATAGAATAAAAACATTGTGTAAAAATTGGAAGTTGCTCATTATGAATAATCCTTCCTTTTGCCACAGGGTTTTCAAAAGTCGTATGATTGAAAGCCGTCAGAATGCTTCTGCATGTAGAAAAGGGTAAATAGTGACACCGTATATTTAAAAGTCTCTATTGGCAAATGTGTCAAAATGTGTCTGCATATGGAAAAGAATGAATTATAATAACTTTTTGCATAGTAAATGATTTAACTAAGAACACTCGTTTTACATACGTCCCACTGTAGCTAGTGGACGCTATAAAATAATTGCTAGCGCAGTCTGGCCCTTGCTTGAACCGTAAGAGCCGGCTAATTGGAGTCAAAGCAACTATTGAGTTCAAGCAGTTTGGGGTGATATTGGTTTCATACTTTACATATTTTTTATCTCGATGTAAATATAAGTTGGACCAATATCATCGTTCATGTCCACCGCGATATATCCTTAGCTGTTCAATGCGGCGTAAAACACTAAACAAACAACAAACAAACTAACAAACAAACAAATGTACATACGTTCTGTAGAAGGGTGTATCGAAAGGCTCTCATTTTAATCCTCAATTCCGTCCAAACCGCGTCATCAATGTCAAGGTCGCTGTTCAAATTAAGGTGAAGACCACCATGAACTGGGTCCTGACATATATCAACGTTGGGTTGCCATAGTGATACTACCGGTATACTAGTTAAAGGAATTCTGGAGGCCTCAATTCGTTGTGATTGTACTTTTACTGCAATGACAATAAACTAGCGTGTTATTTACCAGCTAAATGTTAAGAAATCAAAACTATAATGATCAGGATAACTTGATAAATGAGATTTATATTGATAGATTTAAACGGAAATCCAACTAAACAGCATGTAGCTTAAGACAGGGAAATGCGCAATGTTCTCAATATTTCATGTTATAATGTTTGAAGATTGAAAATAATTTGGTTCTTAATCTGGTATATTAAGAGTCCTCTGCATTGAGAAAATCACAGGAAAATAAGTAATGTTAAAGACGTCACATTCGATTTTCTTTCAATGCAAAGTTGGAAAAAAAAGCTATTTAAACAGGAAACCTTTCTCGTTTAACCCTTTCCCTCATATAGACGCTTTCTGACGCCTCTGCAGCAGACGGCTTTATGAAAACATAGTGACAAAAGAAGAAATTGCACAAAACGTGCAATTTCTCCTTTTGCCACAATGTTTTCCACTTTTTGTCATAGGTTATCCATTCAATTATGGAGATTTTCTATGTTTTGACAAAATACGTTTAAAGTCGTCTGCTGCAGAATTGTCGTATGAGGGAAAGGGTTAAAGCAATTTCTTCTCCCACCTACACTAAATTAGAGATATGTTAAGTTAAAACTAAACTAAAAACTAAATGAACATATTTTCATTAAACAGTCTTTCCGTCAAAACTATAAATCTTATTTCAAATGTTCAAATGTATATTTTGTAGATATGGGCCTATAAACACTCTGTGAGCTATACTAGTCTATTACCTGTAGTTAAAACAATTGTTAGAAGAACGATACTCAAAATCTTCCAGATTTTACAAAACATACAACTCATTTTGCTATAATTTATTGCTTTATACTAATGAAAATATCAATTTTAATAACAGTTATTTCAATTTGCAATTCAACTTAATTAGCCTATTCTGTTTCTACATTTATACGCTTTTTATGGAATTTTCCGTTTTCGGACCAAGCCTCTAGAATTACAATTGATCTAGGTTTTACCTTATATGTGGGTGTTCCATAAATTGGACATTTGGTTCTTCTATGACACAACAAACTAATAATGTAAAAAGTCTTCTATCACTTTCGAAATGGGCATATTTGAGCCAGTTTGAATGTTAATCGAGAGTAACCCCTTTCATACTTTATTGTGTAGCAAAATTATAGAATCCTTTTTTTTTTTTTTTTTTTTAACTTTTCGACATAGAGCAAAACTTGAAAACATTAGGGGGACAATTACGTTACAATTAACATGCCTTTTTCTTTCTTATATTTTATGTAAATGCCTTAGAAGCATCAACAGGCAGCAAATAATTCACAAAGGGAACATATTAATCAAAGAATTTCAGGAATTGATTTCATGGTATTACAGGATATGTTATATTTTACTCGCCTTATCTGATTTGATTTCGAGTTAAGGATAGAAGTTTCCGACAAATGAAATTATAACCTTTATAACTTAGACACAGTAGAACGCATTGTGATCAAAAGACATTCCAGTAGCTTGTTGTACTCTTTTTCATTCATTGTTTTCATATCTGCGCTTATATCAGATTATATCAGGGAAATGGTAGTTTCAAATGTTATAAAAGAATGACCACCTTTTGTAGAAATTGAAACAAGGTAAAACAATAGGTAGACCTGTCAATCAGGAAGATCTTTAGTTTCAATACATTACCGCGTGATCTCGCGTGATCTCGCCTTTGAACCCTTTAACCCTTCCCCACATACGATATATTTGCAGCAATTTCTTCTTTTGCCACAATGTGTTCAAAAATCTTCTGCTTCAGAGGCGTCATAAAGCGTCTGTATGTGGGAAAGGGTTAACCCTTTCCCACATACAATATATTTGCAGCATACGACTTTGCAAACATCTATATAAAACTATGGAAAATCTCCATAAATGGAAATACAATTAACGAAAACATGGTGGTAAAGAGAATTCGCTCAGTATTAGCAATTTATCACTCGTGTCAAAATGTGTTAAAAAGTCGTCTGCTAGAGAGGCGTCAGAAAGCGTCTGTTTGTGGCAAAAATGTTTATGATTAAAGAACCAGACTTATTTATCGCTGTTTCACACATTTCAACATACCTACAAACATGTGACCAAAGATAAGAAAGAAATGGCATGGCGTTTTCCTGTCTCGTTAAACGAGACAGTAATCCTCATTCCGCCAAGATTGGTCTACATCACAACGATGTTTGGTCGCAGTCTGCACGTTCCGCCGATAAATCAGATAAAATGCTTAGGGCAGAAATAAACTAACCCCCACCCAAGTAGTGTACAGAACATTATTGTTAACTGATATGGCCGCAAACATATAGATACGCTTTGAGAAAGTTTACATGTTACGCAAAGCGCCGAGCCCCGGTAGCTCAGTCGGTAGCGACGCGGGCTGTCAATCCAGGGGTTGTGAGTTCGAATCCCGGCTCGGCCAACTTTCTTTCCGACGATTGACAAAAGTCAATGCGACATGCGTCATTCGTCTTCCACCAATGGGCTTAGTCTATGTGGAAAAGCAGCCAGTTGCTTGGGAAGATTGTTGTGTGGAGTACTGGTGTGAGAAAACCAGGAAATACATGAGTAGGTGAACTGGCCGCCGTAATATAACTGAGAAATTGTTAAAAACGGCGTTAAACCCCAAACAATCAATGTTAGGCAAAGCGGGGTGGATGTTAATTTGTTGATGGTCTACGACGCTTTCAACATTTTTTCATTTAGATAACGGCGTTTTCTGGATAAGTTACCAGTCCATTTAATCTGACACCAGCCAGTCATTCGAAATGCTTAACCTCCCAACTCTGAGCACCAAGGACCTAACGCCATTACTACCAATTTCAAAGTCTAGCGGGATGCATGTAGCTGAACCGCCTGTTTATTATGTACGTTGTTGACATGTGTACTATTACATCATGTGAAAACAATTGAGACTTTGATAGTAATTTTCACCTGAAGTACATGGTGTTTTACGCCACTTTTATTTATTTTTTAGTTATATAACGGCGTTTCCTGGTTAAGTTATCAGTACTTCTGGTCTAATTATCCTGACACCACCGAGTTAGTATGCTAACTCCACAACCCTTAGCGCCAAAGAGAAACAGTTATAAATTCCATTTATTATGTCTTTATGACCCGGCCTAGTATTGATACTACGCGTATGTTTCCATCATTTATCCACTATGGCAAATTCACAAAAATGCATATAAGTATTTAATGTATTAATCCTTGTTCTTCAACATGTACTGTATCCGAGGTGGACGCTCTACCCCTACAACAACGAGGCGATACAGTACATGTTGAAGGACAAGGATTAATACATTAAATACTTATATGCATTTTTGTGAATTTGCCATAGTGGATAAATGATGGAAACATATATAAATGTGACAGCTTTATTCTTTAATGACAATAGGAAGTTGTGAACAAGAAGAAAGGATTCTTCACCAGGTGAATTATTTTCATTTTCCAAGTAGTTTTAAAAAGCCTGATGCAGAGACGTTGAAATCGTCTTCAATAGGGACTACACAAATGTTCGGTTCAGAGACTATATGAATGCTCCAGGAGAGACATACATGAAAGGTAAGTCATACGTACTAGCGAAACATGCTGGGGGAATCCCGTAACTACGGGTTACCTTAAAGCTAACTCTTGCATACACGACTTAGCAGGATCATGTGTTTCTTTTCCGGAGGTGAAGGTGTGTCAAAGATGATGCTGTTTTGCGTGATATGTTATTGGTTCCATCAACTTCCCGACAGTGAAAATAAGGGATGTCAGTATTAAGTAAGCTTAGGGGTAGAGTTGCATATATAAGAATCGAAACCGGTAGATACGAGAAACTTGCCAAAAAATACCATTTCTGCCATTTTTGTTTGCGAATTTGAAACTGAAATTCATGTTCTTTTTTAATGTAAACTTGTTCGTTAATTTAATTTCTTACACATTCACACTAAGATGTTTTTTTAGAAATATAAAGTACAGATCAAAAGAAATGAAGGAGCACATGTCGTTTTGTTAGCCTCTGAACAATATTTATACTGTTTGTATTCCAGTGATACAGGGGAAAAAGCAACTACACGAAGTCTAAACAGAAATGAAATACATGTATGTTCTTTATTTTGCCGCCACGAAAGCAAAACAATGATAATCGAACATTTTTGGACTTTCCGCATTTTGTCTCGTACCACACAGAAAGCCAAAACGTGTTCGATTGTTGTTGTTTTGAATTGATAGTAAAGGCGGGACGTAATTGCTCATATTGAGAAACGTTTCGTGTGTCGGCAAATGTTTATATCTTTAAAGAAACAAATATCCGTTTACCACTACTACATGATAGCGTAGCGCAAACGGCGTCCTTTGAACTAAAAGAATGTCTCCAAAAGACGTGCATAGCAGGATAACCAACTGCCGTTTAAAAATGAGTATTGTATGCTAGCCAAATATTGTTTAAAGTCGTGCATTGCACAATACAATACAATACAATACAATACAATACAAACAATACAATACAATACAATACAATAATACAATACAATACAATACAATACAATACAATACAAGAGCCTGTGAATTGTCGCAGTTTAATTTGAGCCTATCCCGTACGGCAATTTGTCATACCCGCGTCCTATAGAAACATCGGGAGCATGGTTGTGACCACAGGAAAGTATCATAGGCTTACATGAAAATATTCCGATGATTTTTTTAAAGGCTCTCAACTCCAGATGGACATCAAAATTTTAAAATGTTGAAACTTCTGCAAATATTGCTAATATTGACGACAAAGTAAGAAATTAATAGATCAAAAACTATTTTGTCGGTAAATGTTGAAAAACAGTCAATTTAAAGACGTGACAATGTACATAATTTGGCTTACTGTGTATGTACCAAGTAATAATAAAGCATACACGGTCAATATCTAGATGTTTATTGAATTATTTTCTCTAATTTTATCCGAGAATTATGATTCTAATATTTCAAGACAGCTTTCGACCAGTTTAAAACTGTGACTATACTATCTATAGTCTGGCGTTCAGCACATCTCATGTAGACGCGGGCTGTCAATCCAGGCGTTGTGAGTTCGAATCCTAGTGTCTGATGCTAAACATTAAACCCTTTTCTGATAACTTAAGCGAAATTTTGGAGTGAAATCTGATTTTAGCCACATGCATTTTTTTCTGAACCACTTTGAGCCTTTGGCTCAAATGGGTAATGGCAGCGTGAGCCCTGGCCTTAATTGACGAATACCAACACAACCGTTCAACCAGTACTTTTAGTGCTGTGATTTTAGAAATAATAGAAATACTTTCAAAATATTTCGGAAGCACTCGAGTTAAATAATTTGTGGTTGTCACACCAAAAAAAAAAAAAAAGGTTATCATTCAACATCTTTAACCATTTCCCACATACAACAAATCGTCAGCAGATGACTTTAAACACATCTAGGCAAAAAATAGTAATATTATTGAATAGGGCTAAAAACATTGTAGCAAAAGAAGAAATTGCTCATCATGAGCTATTTCTTATTTTGATACAATGTCTTTTTCACAAGTCCTCTGCTGCAGAGTGTCAACAAAGCGTCTACATGTGGTAAAGGGCTGAAAGAGCTGATGGCACATCGCATGTATACTGCGTAAACATTTTTGAAGTGTCGCGATACGTGGTCTTAATGCATCTCCGTAATGATAATTACCACCCGTTGAAATACAATTATGGGTCGTTTAAACTACATGCACGCGGACAATGAATTATCTGACCGTTTGAATGACAACAACCGCAGACGCAACAAGACCCCCAATCTCCCGAGGCAGGCGACCATTCTATTTCATGTGTGGTATTTACAAGTTTGTTTAAAACTGAAACACAGTGATGGGCAAAATAGTGTCTAAAAATAACGATGTAAACATGATTATCGAGATACATGTACACCATTCAAATGATTTGCATGAAAGATTGATTGATTGATTGAGATTTAACGCCGTTGACAACAATTTGTTCAGTCATATCACGGCGGCCAGTTCACCTACTCATATGCTTCCTGGTTTTCTCACACTAGTACTCCACACAACATACTTTCCAAGTAACTGGCTGCTTTTCCACATAGACTGTTAGCACATTGGTGAAAGACGAATGACGCTTGTCAAAGTGACTTTTGTCAAAACGTCGCAAAGAATGATGGCCGAGCTGGGGTTTGAACTCACAACCCCTGGATTGACAGCCAGCGTCGCTACATACTGAGCTACCGGGGCAATTATTCTGCTTTAAAAGTTATCAGGGACTTGATTTCCTTATATGAGCCGTCCCGCGATAAAACCAAAATTGTGATTCTGCGTAAAGTATCGAGCCGGATCAGCATAAGCATGCCGCGCAGGCTTACCCGGATAGACACCTTTCGCCTCCTGTGTACGGGATGTGTCGGCCCGGATCAGTCTGTGCGGACTGCGTAGGCTGATCTTGGTCAATACATTACGCAGATAGCATAATGTTGGTTTACTCGCGGGACGGCTCATATGTACATGGACAACTGTCTTAGTTATGTTACAAAAGGTGAGCGAAATAGGACTATTATGGTCCTCGTGTTTATGAATAAGTTTAAAGAAAACTACGTGAATTGTCTTTTTGTACCTTTAATGACAATCAATTATGTTACATCCTGCAGATTTTCAGACTTCAATCTACAATAACATGCTGGCTACTTCCCTCGTGTGATTATCAACCCTTCCCCTCACACGAGCATTGCAAACTTGGCAGAGGTTATAATAAAATCTGGTCTGAATGCTGTTGAAAACCCATGGACATACTAAAAATAAACTGCATTTTTCAAAGAGACTAACCTCATTGGTAAATGAAGGCATACATAATTGACAAACATCTTTTGTGTACATACACATTCAACCGCCTGTCTGACATTAATTTACGAATACCAACACAACCGTCCCATCGTACTTTCAGTGCTTTGATATAAATTGTAATTGCTGTACTTTTCTGGGTCGTTCTGTACTTAATGCCTATATTTATAAATCGACCGTCGTACAATGTCGCATTTGTTGAGAAATGCACCTCCATTTTATAATGTCGCATGTGTTGAGAAATGCACCTCCATTTTATAATGTCGCATGTGTTGCGAAATACAAGTAGAATCACATTTGCAACCCGTGTAGATCCAGATCAACATGTACATCCTGACAGTTTGATCTCGCTCTGTTATGTTCGCCAGAAAGTCAAAGAAGGTTTTAGGACGGTTCTCACAAACATTATCTGTTTATATCAGACGCCATGGGTGAACAGACAGGGTTTTCTTTTGTATCAACACTTTCCCGTTGGCAGACGCATTATGGCACAGCAGCAGCCGACGATTTTATAAAAACAATGTGGTAAATGAGGAAATTATTTTTAATGAACTCATTCTTCTTTTGCCGCAATGCATTAAACTCTCTTCAGTTATTATGCTTACATTTACACGGATTTTCCATATTTTTATCAAAATACCTTCAAGTTCGTCTGAGACTTATTTGTTGTCTGCCGGAAAGGGTTCACAATTTTCCTGAATAATTTCTCTCATGGACGCTGTCGTTCTGTTGTCAGCGTTTTGCCCCAGCTAGTGATAGACCGTCGGTGCCATAAAATCCCGATGCAGATGGGACGTAGAGATCAGCCTTAGAAACGATTACCTTGTCTTATTATACTTGTTGAAATGAAGTCCGTCCATGGTCGGGGAATGGTTTTGAGATATGTTTGCAACAGGACTATATGTATTTCGACTTGTTTATATGTTTCACAGTTTGGACTTACTCTGTCTGCACTGTTTGATTGTTCAGTCATACTTGTTTTTAAAGCTTTACCATATAGATCTAATATACTGCAGAAAACTTTGAATGGGAGTACATTTATTGGATAGAAATGAAATCATTGTGACAAAGGAGACATTGGCTTAATGTGAGCAAGTTCTCCATTTGCCTCAATGTTTTCAAATGACGTCTGCTACAGATGCGTGAAACATACCACTCACTATATATGGGAAATAGTAAATGATGGGAGGTCAAATGATACATATCACAATAAGTAAGTAAACATTAAGTTTTAATTCAATTCAATTCAATTCAATTCAATTTTATCCAGGCAAGTCGGCACATAAGTACCATTGGCCATTTACAAGTATATACACGTGAATGACGTAAAATACATTACATTTACATGATTTATATACACAAATACAAAAAAAGAAAGATCAATTATTATATTTCAGATAAGTACTATTATGTATAGATAGCCAAGAATCATAAAATAAATAAATATGCAATACAGAAATTCATAAAAATAAAAAAATAAAAAAATAAAAAAATAAGAAAATAAGAAAATAAAAAAATAAAAGCTTTGCAAGCTTGTTGCTCAATCCTGATGATACGAAAATACGAAAGAACGTTGCACTCTTGATACGTGTAAAATAAAACGAATGAAATATGAGTTGTTTAACCTATCATTCTGTTATATTGATATTCTTGTAAAATGAAACGAATGAAATATGAGTTGTTTAACCTATCATTCTGTTATACTGATATTCTTGATGTTCAATCAAATCAAAATGAGTTGTAATGTTTGAGAATATATGAGGTTAAATGCAAAACCTTGAAATGTTTAAGTTTTATTACAATGCTAAACGTTGAGAGAAAAGAAAACTAATATTTAACTAGTTTAAAACAACAACAATCAGAATAATACACGCATCCATAAGTACATTCCATCTACGTGATATTTATCAAATGTCTAGTGTTTTCTAAAAGCCTTTTTCTATTCTTTTCATATTTGTCCGCAGTCTTTTTGATGTGCTAATGGCATCTTTCAGAACGATTGTAATCACGTGTGTTACATCCTCGCATCTCATTGGTTTTTTTGTTACCGTGGTGGCACGCATATAACAGTCCTTGGTTGTCCAGTGTGACATTTCCTGTGCCACCGTGTGGTATAAATTCGCAACTTTTCTATTTTTCATCTTCACATACAGCCCAATTAGCTGATTGTTTTGAAGGCAACATTGTTTAGCAGCAGCTGATTTTAAAACACCAAGAAGTAAGGAAAGCCTTGAGACATGTATGTAGGTTTTTGCCAATGATGTCTGAAAAAAGGAAAAGACAGTAATAGATGTAGGTTACAATACAACAACAAAAATCATTCTTTGTTTCCATGTAAATCGACCAGTTTCAGTCCTCAATTGTCACACTCTCTAAGCGTTTCTCATGTAGAACACCATATATCATTACAAAAGAATTACCTCCTAGCTTTAAAACAATCCAAAGAAAATGTGGGGTCATGCTTTATGAAAGAAAGAACTCACCAGGCGAAAATGGTAACCGTCATTTTGGACCAAATCGGTGTTTAGCATTCTCTACTTTCACTTTCAAACAAGGTCAAAATACGAAAAGTGATCAAATCAATCATTCCCAGTCCACCCTATACACATTCACAATGCATTTAAACTCAATGTCATATATTCAATACGTTCTGGTGATGGTATACACTCATTTCTACGCAAACAATGGTTTTTTGGCGTAATTTGACATGTAGATAAGCACTACCTTTTTGAGATTTATTCGTCAATAACATGACATTATATTTTCTTTGATAAAACTGGTATTGAAAACCTCAACCTAGCTCATTATGACCAATGCTCTTCTTCATGTTCACGACTTTTACAAAACCGTCTGTAAAAGATTTGTCAAAGTCGTCTGCAACAGAGATTAATATAAATTGATCTATATTAACGTAACGTACTTACAATATTTTCTCTTGCTCTATGATTGACTTCAACGTAGTCCTCTATCTTCTGTTTCTTCAACATCTTGAGCGTTTGTTTACATTGCACATGCTTCTTTGTCTGTTGATAAAACACAATACAATTATATCCGAAATTAAGACTAAACGCAGTTATTCACTCGTTTGTACATTGCTGCACATGAGTATATAACAAATGCTGCATTTACTAAGCACATTATTCTTATGACGTTTTGCCTTGATGTTTTCAAGTTCATCTGCTGTGGAATTATTGTATGTAAGAAAGAATTAAGTAATACCGAAACGCTGACATCATAAGCCCCTTCTCGTCTAGCACTGTTAATATATCCCCCGTTTTCCACATAAAACAAATCGTCATTAGCTACTTTGGAAACATATTGGAAAAAGTATGAAAAACTTATGAAAATGAAAATATAGTAATTGAATTGACTTGAAAACAAAAGAGCAACTGCTCATTATGATAAATATCTTCTTTTGCAACAATGATTCCTAAAGTCGTCTGCTGCAGAGGCGCCATAAAGCGACGAAATGTGGGAAAGTGTTAAATGAAAACTTACAAATCTTCGAAACTGTTTCCCGATAGCTCTCTTCCAATCTTCAATCAGTAAATCATGTATGATATCTTTTGATGGAATATCTTGTTCTTGGTATCCAATGCTACTGTTAGCATTGTCATCTTTGTGAACGTGGACAAAGTCTTGACAAATGTTGATTGTCCCCGGTGAAAGGGACTCAGGATTGACCGCCAATGCTTGCGCCAAGGCCTTTGGCGTTCTCTTTGTGGGCTTGCAGTATCCTGAAAATAATCAAACCGTTTTCAAAAGTTAAAATGCTGTTCAGATCACGTGAACAAGATAACAATCAAAATAACGTAAACAGGTATGTTGCTGATTGCGTTCTCTTTGAACCGTGTTACCGCCGCTTACGACAGTATTTCAGTAAGGTCACGTGTCCTTGCTTTTACACTACCACAGGTTCATGACGTGTTACGCTCCCATTTATGGTATATTTACGCGAATGGGAGTGTAACACGTCATGTACCCGTGACTACTACTACCGACAAGTTTACAGGCGCATCGGATTTTACGAGGCAAACCAATTAGTCGTCTGCTAAAATAATAGCATAATAGTATGCCGAATTCGTTTGGTCCTCCTTTATTATTTATTTGTATACATGTAATTGGTAATAAGTTTAAATGTATTGCTTCGTGTATCATCTTTAGAAAATAAATTGTCATACATTATATGTATTTAACGATTTTTTTTACAGCAGATATCTTTAGAAAACATGGTAGGCTTAAAACGAAACTTTTTCACAATATTTTAAAAATTATATTTCTGTATAAACAGAAGACACAAGTTCACATGTGGTTGTTTTCAACGCAGAAACATAAAATGTACATGGTTGATTATATAAATCAACCTAATCAAAGTATTCCAAAAGGATCAGTTACCTGACATAACCAGTAAGAGTAAAATGTAAATGTTAATCGAAAGACTTTTGAATGGAAGCATCTTTAATAAATTTTAGTTATTTTAAATATTTTAACTAATTAATGTTGATTTAAAAGTCGCGGTAATGTCATGTTTACCTTAACATTCTTCATTTTATATGATATTTTGCAGAATTTCCAACGGAAAATCGCGACATTCAAAACAAAAATTGAAACTTTCTCAAATTTTAAAATATAGTACCGCCAACACAATACACGCAGTTTTCATGTTTGTGAAAGAATCACTGATACGCTCGGTATTCCAAAAAACACTTTTTGTCGCAGTTCGAAATTCGAAACAACCAATTATAAATCTAATTGCAATGTGTCCATTTTTTAATGCATTTTTAGTTGTGCAAAAACCTCAGATTCCAAATTTTCGATTTATAATGACTTTTAAAGATGTAGATCTTTTAGATATTTAAAGCAATATTTATTGTCATTGTAAACGACATAGTAAACCAACGTAGGCTACATAATGGAAAAGCGATACATTTGCTTTGTTAAGAGTCGTTTTTCCATTGTTTTAAGGAATGAACATGTTGATCGGGTAGATACGATTCCTTTTGTCTGCTCATTTACATATCTATTAGTCTATTATGGTATTTCACAGCACTACTTTCTCTCATTGGCCATTTAATTTTCAAATAACATTTCTTTGTTTACCTTTCTTTTGTATTCCTTTTGTCTACTCATTTACATATCTATTAGTCTTTTATGGTATTTCACAGCACCACTTTCTCTCATTGGCCATTTAATTCTCCAATAACATTTCTTCGTTTACCTTTTTTTTTGTCCCACAAAATTAAATTGGGAATGAAAGCAAAACACTAGTGTCGAATACCAGAAAACGTTTCATTGCTCTGTGGCTATATGTGCGATCCGTTGGCATATTTGGTACTTCAGTTATATAGTACTGAATTTTACAGATGTGCTAGTTGGTACTTTTTGAATTTCGGGGACACGACTTTCACTATCCGGGTACGCCTGCGCGGCATGCTTAGGCTGATCCGGATCGATACTTTACGCAGATTGTTGTTTTTTTCGCGAGAGGGGTCAATTATTTCAAATTACATATATCGGTGTGGGTTAACAGTGATTGGGTGATTCGCTGACTAGACAACCCTCGCGAACTAGAAACGGGTATACCAAATTATTTTCTTTAACCCCTTTCCCACAAACACACGCTTTCTGACGCCTCTGCAAGATATACTTATTGAAAGTAGTGTGGCAAAAGAAATATTTGCTTATAATGAGCAATTTTTCCTTTTGCAATAATGTTGCCAACATTTATCCTTTCAATTATGAAGAGTTTTATTATTTTTGCCTATATATTTTCAAAGTCGTCTGCAGCAGACTTGTTTATTGGAAAGGGGGTAACCATCTCCTTTATACAGCAGACGTGTAACATCTCCGCATAGACCGGCGTTCTAACAACGTTTTGGTAAAAGAAGACAATGCTCAGAATGATCATCCTCTCCATTTGCAACAATGTTTCATTTCTACTTAAAAAAAAAAAAGATCTTAAATGTGTACATAAATTAAACTCATTGTTGAACACGTAACTCTTTTAAAAATGTGAGCTATCTCTATAAGTTTAATAAAGTAATACAGTTGAAATCATTGTGGCACGATGAGAAATTAATCATTATGAGTAATTTCTAATATTGCCTAAATAGTTATTAAATTGGTTTGCTGCAGATACGTCGGAAACACGTTTGTACACGATGAAGGGTTGATAAATCAAGAAACGATCAATTACACTTTGCACATGTTCTCATTAGTCACAGAAGCTTAAGGTTGTCTCTTGAATTTTGGTTTCCCAAAAGTACTTTTGACCCTTTCCCATATTCAACAAATAGGCAGCAGACGACTATGAACAACATTTTATAGGAAATATGAAAACGCTGAAAACATATTGAAGTTAAAGAAGAATTTGCACATCATGAGCAATTTCTTCTTTTGCCACACATCGAAAAACGTCTGCCGCAGAGGGGTCATAAAGAGTCTGTATGTGGGAAAGAGCTATATTCTAGCTCTTTAACCCTTTCCCTCATATAGACGCTTTCTGACGCCTCTGCAGCAGACGGCCTTTTGAAAACATAGTGACAAAAGAAGAAACTGCACCAAACGTGCAATTTCTCCTTTTGCCACAACGTTTTCCACTTTTTGTCATAGGTTATCCATTCAATTATGAATATTTTCTATTTTTTGACAAAATACGCAGAATTGTCGCATGAGGGAAAGGGTTAATATCTATTTCACAGTTTATGTTTTCATGACTCGAACCTGCTGGTGAAAATTTCGTCGTTTTGATTGGCATTGACGATAGCTTGCATTTACGACTTTACCGAGGTGTTCCTTGGATACTACCTTATCGTAACTTTATAATTAGTGGTCGAATTCTGAAAATTCCACAATTAGGCTTAACTTTTGTATTTAACATCGATTGCGAAACAAGATTTCGGCTTATATCAATCATGCTCGAGGTATGCTTCCTGGAAACCTAACCCGTACTCGCGCCGTGTGTGTGGACAAATCTCAAAGGCAGACCCGCTCATCACGGGATTCGAACCCAGACCTTTGGTACGAGAGGCCGACGCTTTACCACTGCTCCACTGTCTTCCACTATGTGAAGTAGAAATTAGGCATTGTCTATCTAATCCTAAAACCAGAAACATTCAAACAATGCAACAATTGTTTGTAAATCTGACTTTGATCACATGACACATTATTAATAAAAGTAAAATACATTCGCTTCTGGAATAAATTTCCTTATAGAGAAAAAATATTTTTGGATCAGGCAGCTTAAATTTGCTGTCCCTTATTCAAAGTGTTTTTTCCACCTACATATGTATTTTGACGAATATTCAGCAATACTTCTTTTGCCACAAGGTTTACAATTCTTCTTAATACTAATACATTCAGATATAGAGATTTTCCATATGTTTAGCCTACATGTTTACAAAAGTAATTATTGTTTTTGTATGTGGGAAAGGGTTATGAGCAAAGTAAGATATTTAGAACTCATCAAAGTAACCAATGCGATGCTAAGTAGAGTACTACGAGGCTGTTTCTACCAGGCTGTATGTGAAATTCGGTAACCAATGTGAACTAAACGATTATATATAAGCCGCGTCTTACAAGATTAGGTCTTATTGGATGTCGGGTTCGGCACCATTTAGAGTTAAATGTTGACTACAATTGCCAAATGATGCCTTTGTGTCTATATATACATGTGTAGCATATACAACAAATCTACATTCATCACACATTACTTATGTCAGCTTCTAAGAAATGCAGGTGTGTTTTGTTGTAATCTTATGTCCAAATTCTTATTTAACAATTTAAACATCTCAAATAATCTCTCGACGTATCTATTCTGCAATTGTAATCATTAAAATCGTGTCATTCTTTTTGTATGCTAAAAGTGTAAACATAAATGTTCATTTGCCAGAGGCCTTAATACTAATATAAAGAAATTGGATTGAATAAACAAGCTTGTTGGGAAATTCTTTCAAATCGTGAATACTATGATCAGACTGAGCACATGAATAGGGTCATCTGAAGCTATAATAATCAGAAATACCAACGTGTATATTTTCACGTGGACGGGCTCAAATATACGTAAACATGCATTAACCCTTCTCCACATACAGACGCTTTCTTACGCCACGTCAGCAGACAACTTTTGAAAACATCGTGACAAAAGGAGAAATTGCTCGAACGAGTAATTTCTCCTTTTGCCACAATGTTTTCAACTCATTTCAAAAATTTAATATTCGTTTATAGAGATTTTCTATATTTTGGACTTGATGATTTCAAAGTCGTCTGCTGCAGATTTGTTTGTATGTGAGAAAGGGTTAATTAATGTGGTGATACCAGTTGGAGTAATTCAGAAGGATAAGTGTTAATCACTATCTTTGTAGATTGATGACACCATTTAACAGATTAACCCTTTCCCGCATATAAACGCTTTCTGACGCCTCTGCAGCAGACGGCTTTTTGAAAACATAGTGACAAAAGAAGAAATTGCACAAAACGTGCAATTTCTCCATTTGCCACAATGTTTTCCACTTTTAGTCATAGGTTATCCATTTAATTATGGAGATTTTCTATGTTTTGACAACATACGTTCAAAGTCGTCTGCTGCAGAATTGACATATGAGGGAAAGGGTTAAGTAAGATATACGTCCATGACCCAGATAGCTTCTTAACGCCTACTATATAGTATCATATACGTTGTGTTGTGTACGAAATGGACATCACAAAGTTTAGACAGTTCGGGAAAACCATCGTGTGTGTGGGCCGGAATTACAGGTGAGTTGGGGACATTTATTAGTCATGTCGGGTGGGTAATATTTTGAGACTATAACGGATGTTTCTAATAAATTCTAAGTGATGCTTCATTGGTAAAATGAACCTCCATTTATGATTAAGAAATACACCCGATGTTATCTCTTTCTGACCTGCAGACGCAATTATGACGCGTTTGAAGTAAACGACTTGAATAATATATTGTGATAAAGAGATAACTTGATCATAACTAACCATTTATCCTTTTGGTGTTTCGTTTATATCACTATGCCAATTTGTGCGTAAAAACATCTTTTATTCTTTGCGTATCTATTTTTAAAAATTCTTTGTCATTACCAACATCAGTAAATATCCAAACATATCCGAAACCATATCTAAACAAAAGATCTGTTATAAATGTAGCCAAAGTACGTCATCCAGATTCATCAAGTTGAATTAACATTAACTATTATTGTTTAGGGGTATCTTTTGTTATCAATACGAACACTATTTAACCCTTTCCCTCATACAGACGCTTTCTGACGCCTCTGCAGCAGACTGCTTTTTGAAAACATAGTGACAAAAGAAGAAATTGCACAAAACGTGCAATGTCTCCTTTTGCCACAATGTTTTTCACTTTTTGTCATAGGTTATCCATTTAATTATGGAGATTTTCTATGTTTTGACAAAATACGTTCAAAGTCGTCTGCTGCAGAATTGTCGTATGATGGAAAGGGTTAACCCGTACGTTATGCCGTTTGGTATACATGTATATCATTCATCATGGCACTTTTCCGCATTCCCCTAATACACAAGAATCACAAGTGTAGAAAGACAACACATTTTCTTACAATATTGAATTTGTACTTTTTCAAGCTTGTCTGTGTATGATTATCCCCAAATCTGTGAACCGTAGCACAGTATTGGGTTAACACATGCATCGAATATTTTTAAACATTTCTTTATTTCAATGCAGCTAAAGTGTTTTCGTAGTTTCAAAATGTAATTACAAATTGCCTTTCTAGCTTGTAACGATAACATAGTATGAGTTTAAGATCACGATTACTTGCTAGTGAGATAAACTCCTAAATAGTTATGACTTGAGACATTTTCAAACTATAACTATTAATTTGCTTGTCTGTCTTCATAAAATACGAGTAAGGAATTATGTTTTCTTTACAGGGCTCTTGCCGTCGAACAGGGCAGACCAATACCAGATAATCCCATTGTGTTTTTAAAACCCGTCTCTTCCTACATCGAAGAGGGAGAATCGATCAAGGTTTGTGGTCTACACTGACTGTAGGACAACGTCGTTATTATCAATATAGCCCCGGAATGTTATACGGGGACATTTATTAACCCTTTCCCTCATATAGACGCTTTCTGACGACTCTGCAGCAGACGGCTTTTTGAAAACATAGTGACAAAAGAAGAAATTGCTCAAAACGAACAATTTCTCCTTTTGACACAATGTTTTCCAGTTGTAGTCATAGGTTATCCATTCAATTATAGAGATTTTCTATTTTTTGACAAAATATGTTCAAAGTCGTCTGCTGCGGAATTGTCGTATGAGGGAAAGGGTTAATTGTCATGTCTGTTGCAAAACCTCGGTCATAACTTTTGACCTGTCGGGTATTGTGCTTTATTGTTCGTGCCTAACTTTTTAAAGATGACCTTTCCATGTTCAAAATCGGGCGACTCTACTTTTCATGTTATAATAGTTTTAGAATATTTTAATAACAAAAATAAAATCCAGACAATGCTGATTGCAGGTGAGACAGTTCGTTACGAGCTGATTCGCCTGAATATGTATTGTTTGCAAAAAAGCTCAACTTTGCCATTGGCGCTGAAAGAGTTAATATTAGGTTGATTACTTGTCCAAGGTCATTACCGGTCATTATACCGAAATAGATTGTTATACCGAAAAAGATAGTTATACCGAAATAGATTGTTATACCGAAATAGATTGTTATATAGAAATAGATTGGAAATAGATTGTTATACCGAAATATATTGGAAATATATTTTTATACCGAAATAGATTACGAAATAGATTGTTATACCGAAATAGATTGGAAATAGATTGTTATACCGAAATAGATTGAAAATAATTTTTATACCGAAATAGATTAACGAAATAGATTGTTATACCGAAATAGATTGTGTTGTGCACTTACATTGACATTTGACCTACTTTTATAACATATCTACATTCACAAGCACATCTGGTTTAATATCACATTTAGTACAGAAGCATTTTTCTTTCTCAATTGATTCAGCCTCGTTATCAGGTTTCCACACTCAACTGTAAATTAAAATGCTAGATTTTATATATATCTATCATTGTATTAGTGAAATTGCTCAAAACTATTACATATTTTAAAAAACGTTTATACTGTTCTAAGTATAAAACCAAAATGGTCATGTTTATGCAAGTTCATTAGAAAAGAAATTATTATTGTACTGACTAGTAAATTTACGTTTCCACACTGCATAATTCTTTTGCAGTTTCCTCCAACGAATGGAAAGTTGTACCACGAAGTAGAACTGGGCGTCGTAATTGGAAAACGAACGAGTCGTGTAGCGGAAAGCGATGTAATGAATCACGTGGCCGGATATGCTCTCTGCCTTGATATGACGGCCTGGGACATGCAGCAAGAAGCTAAAAAGGCGGGCCATCCCTGGTCTATCTCAAAAGGCTTTGACACCGCATGTCCAGTCAGTAGTTTTATTAGCAAAGACCAAGTTCCGGATACGTCAAAAGCACGCTTATGGTTGAAACTGAACGGCTTCACGAAACAGGACAGTCTGACGTCTGATATGATTTTTACAGTACCTCATGTCTTGAGTTACATCAGTCAATTCATTACCATGGAACCCGGAGATTTGGTCCTGACTGGATCTCCGGCGGGTGCGGGGCCCGTGTCACGTGGAGATAAAATAGAGGCGGGAATTGAATACGATGGGAAATGTTTAGTGAATATGCACTTTGATGTTGTATAATATGGGATATACTTGTTTAGGTCAGTATGTACTTGCAGTTGGAACAATTAAGATTTTGAATAATATATACACCTGTATTCTTTTCTTTCTTGTTACATCCACATAATACTTTTGAAAACATATTCGGAAACAATGTAACAACTGGAAGGCTACGGTTGGGAACCATATAACAACTGGAAGGCTACGGTTGGGAACAATATACAAAAAGAACACAATTGCTCCTTTTTCAACAGTGTTTTCATAAGCCGTCTGCCGCAGAGGAGCCAAAGGCAGTT
The DNA here is from genome assembly GCA_031761405.1 of Serripes groenlandicus. Taxonomy (NCBI): domain Eukaryota; kingdom Metazoa; phylum Mollusca; class Bivalvia; order Cardiida; family Cardiidae; genus Serripes; species Serripes groenlandicus. The sequence continues at coordinate 33,340,405 of JASEVX010000009.1, forward strand.
TGTATCAGGAAAAGGGTTAAAAGGCACCTTTCCATGGAGAACAATCTGGTTCCAAACTATGACAGTTTACTTTGTGCTCAAAACATTTGCTGAAGTGTCTGATTGATCAGGAGCAAAAATCATTTTCGAGATTGACCAATCAGGATTCTTATCTCTGTTTATTAACCCTTTCCCACCTGCAGACACATTTTGAAGCTATAGCAGCAGACGACTTTGGAAAACATTGTTCCTTTGGCCACAATGTTTTCAACTTTATTTAGCAATTAAGCTATCATTTATCGACATTTTTCTTGTTGTTGTCACTATGTTTTCAATGTCGTCTGCTGCATTTCTGTCGTATGTGGGATAGGGTTAACATGATTATTCCCTCGGTAGGAGGGAACGGGTTAAAACAACAACATACGGTTTGATTCTATTTTCTGTAACAGATTCCTCTTGATGATTTAAATACCTTGATTACTGTTTCAAGGGCAGTTCAAGGATAGATATGAAAGGAGTGGACATTTAATGGCTTTTGAAACGTGACTTAACACCACTTTACAAGGTTCAGTTTCCAAGCTGATAATTAGTAGTAAGTGGACACAAGAAAAGTACCTTGCCCTGGTATATATATACTGAAAAAACCCAGAAATTTCAACAACTAATTAACCCTTTCCCTCATACGACAATTCTGCAGCAGACGACTTTGAACAAATCTTGTCAAAAAATGGAAAATCTCTATAATTGAATGGATAACATATGACTAAAAGTGGAAAACATTGTGGCAAAAGGAGAAATGTCTTCTTTTGTCACTATGTTTTCAAAAAACCGTCTGCTGCAGAGGCACCAGAAAGCGTCTATATGAGAGAAAGGGTTAAGTAGATACAAGAAATGATTGTCATGTATATGAATAAACTGCGAGTTGTTATCAATCGTCCCACATTTTGATGCGAAAATAGGACAGTGCAGCAGTTAACATGGATGTTACCAAATTTAAACAATATGGAAGAAAGATTCTCTGTGTTGGACATAATTATAGGTAGTTATAGTTTCTTCTATCTCCTTCTCGCCCTCTCTCTCTTTCTTTTTTTTTTCTCTCTCTCTCTCTCTCTTCTCTCTCTCTCTCTCTCTCTCTCTCTCTCTCTCTCTCTCTCTCTCTCTCTCTCTCTCTCTCTCTCTCTCTCTCTCTCTCTCTCTCTCTCTCTCTCTCTCTCTCTCTCTCTCTCTCTCTCTCTCTCTCTCTCTCTCTCTCTCTCTCTCTCTCTCTCTCTCTCTCTCTGTGGGGAATTGAGAAATAGCTATTTCTCTATTTCAACAATGTTTTCAAAAGTCTTCTGTGGCAAAAGAACAATAACTCGTTCGAATGTTATTACGCTGAGTCGCATACTGGACAGGGGCGTAGCTTTGCAATAATCAATGTGTAGGCCGTCTCGTGAGAAAATCAACAGTGTGGACTCTGCGTAAAGTATCGACCCGGATCAGCCTAAGCATGCCACACAGGCCTACCCGGATAGACACTTTTCGCCTCCTGTCGATTTTCTGTTTCAGGAATAACTACTCTATACATATATCCCCCTAAGACGCGGACAGCGCAGGCTGATCTGGTCGATACATTACGCAGATGTCTATCGCCTACGCCCCTGCAGGCAAGTTACACACGTCTCGTTCTGCTGAAAAGGGAACCAAACTGGTACAATAGCAGAATACACGAGGTTTATTTGTTAGACCGAGATCCACCGAAGCTCTCTAATCGGGAACCTGACCGGGTCATACTAAAGACTTTAAAAATGGCAGTAATGGCTGCTCTCTTGTGCGCTCATGGTTAGCATTACGACTGACCGACTGGTGTCATTATAAATGGACCAGTAGTACTGGTAACTTACGCAAGAAACGCCGTGATATAACTGTTAAAGTGTCGAAAGCATCGTAAAACACCAACCAATCAACTAATTGGGAACCTGATATAATACGCGTCCGAGTATTTTGGGTCTTAAATTGCATCTCCTGTGTGGTATCAATTATAACTAGTGGGATATACTTCTAGTTTGTTTTGTCAGAAGATGTACTTCGGTATTTATAATACAATAGGTGGACAGTCAGGACTCATCATTGAATGCCGAAGATATACACAATACCCCTTATTGCTCGACGGGACTAACATTTACGTTTTCATATCTGACTTAAAATCGTACCGTCCACTTGCACAACATGTGATGGTTAGAATTCAATTCATTCTTGAGAGGTCTTCAGTTTTGAAGTGTTAAGTTTTCATAGCAGGTAATGGGTTGGGTCGATAAACTATATTTTTTGGTCTTTCTAGGAGTTTGGTGAAACAACAAGGAGCGCCTTTACCTAAAGTTCCAGTAGTTTTCTTCAAACCAACAACAGCCTATATCGAAGAAGGGGAGAAAATTCAGGTATCAACCATTTATAGTGTTGGCTAAATTATCTCCCTTTACTAGTAATGACACCAATACGCGTACCCCCGCTGGCTTTCACATACAATTTTGGAAAAGAAGAAACTTATTTTTAAAAAATAAAACACATTGAGGTTCTCAGAACATTACAAGTAACAGATTAAACCAGAACATATTTTTAAATATATTTTTACACCTCGTTATTTTACAACCAATGACTTAGAACATGGCAATAATTACTCCCCTCCTTTTGGCGCTCAGGTTTGCGGGGTAAGCATTACGACTCACTGGCTGGTGTCAGGAATAGACCAATAGTACTGGTTAACTTACCCAGGAAACACTGTCGAAAGCTGCGAAAAACACTAAACAATAAATCGTTACTTACAACTGACTCCTCGAAAACTTTGACTAATGGCTGTTGTCTGAAAAAAAGAATAACTGTCGAAAATAACTCTGCACCCAACAGTGCACTTTGTTTGATTATACAACAAGTCTTGGCAGCTAGAAAACGGCTCGAATTTGTCGAATAAACTCGTAAAGGACCAAACTATCTGTCTCTTGATTGTAGATACCGCCGAAATGTGACGACCTTCATTATGAAGTGGAGCTTGGTATAGTGATAGGCCAACATGCAAAAGATATTACAGTAGAACGGGCTATGGACATTGTCTCCGGGTTTGCTTTGTGTCTCGACATGACGGCCTGGGATTTTGCTGCGATTTCCAGGAAGACTGGCCAACCTTGGGGCCTTGCGAAGGGGTTCGACACAGCCTGTCCGGTTAGTCAGTTTGTTCCCCGAGATAACATTCCGGATACGTCACAAGCAAGATTGTGGCTGAAACTGAACGATAACATAACTCAGGATAGTGGTACATCGGACATGATTTTTACAGTACCGGAAATAATCAGTTATGCGAGCCAGTACTTCCGGTTGGAGCCTGGAGACCTCATTTTGACAGGTTCCCCGGCTGGGCAAGGGCCAGTAGTCAGTGGGGATACAATTGTAGCAGGACTAGACGTTGACGGACAGAACGTAGTGACTATGAAATTCTGCGTTGCTTAATTGATCTCGAATAATTTACCAACAACCATTATGTCGAAGTTTCTCGCTTCATTTAGACGTTAAACTAAGAGATACACTTCTAGTTTTATGTCAAAAAATGCGTATAACCATTTCCCTCATATAGACGCTTTCTGACGCCTCTGCAGCAGACGGCTTTTTTGAAAACATAGTGACAAAAGAAGAAATTGCACAAAACGTGCAATTTTTCGTTTTACCACAATGTTTTCAACTTTTTGTCATAGGTTATCCATTCAATTATGGAGATTTTCTACGTTTTGACAAAATATGTTCAAAGTCGTCTGCTGCAGAATTGTTGTATGAGGGAAAGGGATAACCCCTACTTTACCAGCAGTAGGACACCATCATCTAGTGAAGCGGTTCATATACACAGGCTCGTTAATCTTCACTAAAGCATTAAAACCCAAAATTTCTCGACGCAAAATATTTTAAATAAAAAAAACAACGCTACTTCTTAGAAGTTCTTCACCTAGTGTTACGGTATTACAAAGCTTAGAAGTAAACACAGGTTTGTTTTTAATTTCTTCGAGAGAAGCTAGTTTGATTGAAAGAATGGTTGCACGAAACGTAGAATGATGTATTTCGGACATTTACGCCGTTTTACCCCGGAGGAAGAACATTAATTCATGATCCCTGGTTGACAAAACGGAACTAGGAAATGTTCAATCCCTCAAGGCCTTATTTCTCGCGACTGAACGCTAAAAAACTAGCACTCATTTGGCTTACTGCAGAACAAGTTAGTAAGGACTTCAAACCATGGAAGTACAAAAAAACAGGCACTATTACCAGGGACGTAGATAAGAGGGATAAGCAACTCCACCTGTACACCTGGTTAAAATATCACATTTTGTAGCAAATAAAACTTTGAAGTCACATTTGGCACATTCACAAAACATCTGAGGTTAAATATACAAGGAACAACTGTAATGTCTTTGTATTTTGAATAATTATTGGTTTAAAAGACAAGGATATTGTGATTTCTGATTTATATTCATTTTGTTCCAAACATTGATAGAATGACATTATTCATAAGGATAAAATATTATCAAAACATGTAGTATATCTAACTATTTTGTACCTACTGCAATAGAAGAATGCTTAGACTTCCAGAAAATATCTTTGTTATTTTTATATCTTCAATAGTTTTCGAGTTTAACTTGCTACAAATGTTGGGGATGGGTGAATTTATCCCTCTTATCTACATCCCTGACTATACGTACGATTTGCATCATCGAAAGGAGCTCATAGTTCGATGGGATTTTTTTCTCTTCAGAATTGTTCAAATTTGGACTAAAGATATGAAAAAAGAGGGCCAAGATTGCCCTAAATCGATCACCTGAGCGATAGTATTACAGTAAATGCTTCTGTTTATAAAGGTGAAAATATGATCAGTAGTGAACTACAAATAAAACAGTTTACCTATATCGGTCCATTGGTTTACTCACTGTCGTTAGAAGCTATAAGTTGCATTTCCACATTTTCTGATGCCGCCTGGTGGCCATCTTTTACAACCAATCAATATGGCTTAACAAAATATGGTTACTAAAGAAACGTTTCTGCTAACATGTCTTGAAATCAGACATGAACTTTCATAAGAATGGAGTCTTCCAAGTTTTTTTTAGAAAGTTCCTCATGAAAGTTTCTACAAAATTATCTTGGAATCCGGCAAGCACATTCAGAGAAGAATGTTAAAATTATGACATTTTTCTCCCTTTATATTGCCACAGCAACCATAATTCTGTATAGAATTTATATATTTTTTTTTAATAAGGACCCCTAAAGTAACATTCGTTTAGAGTTTGGCAGAAATTGGTCTAGTGGATATTTCTTAACAAAATATGTTCAATGTCGTCTGCTGCAGAATTTTATGAGGGAAAGGGTTAATAGAATTTATAATTTTGAAATAGGACCAAACACATCGTTCCAGTGAGGTTTGGTTGAAATTGGTCTAGTAGTTAAGAAGATGTTGTTTTAACCGTTTCCCTCATACGACAATTCTGCAGCAGACGAATTTGAACATATTTTGTCCAAAAAATGGAAAATCTCTATAATTGAATGGATAACCTATTGACTAAAAGTGGAAAACATTGTGGCAAAACTAGAAATGGCTCGTTTTGAGCAATTTCTTCTATTGTCACCATGTTTTCAAAAAGCCGTCTGCTGCAGAGGCGTCAGGAAGCGTTTATATTTGAGGGAAAGGGTTAAAGCTAAAAGTGAACGAGGGCGGAGAGAGTGATCTGAATATATCACCTTAAGCCTTCAGCTCAGATGATCTAATAAAAGGGCGAGATTACATACAAACAACACTTCTTTGTTTATTACAAGCTTTCATTTCTTTACTTCTCTGTTTTTATGGATTAAGAAATCATTAATCAGTATAACTTAAGGTTTAAACTATTGTCATTGTTTTGTACAAATATTCGATTTAACAGCATAAAATAAAGAAAATAACACAAATAAATACAAATTTACATTATATGTCTATCATTGTTACTTATTTATGCTTATCAAAAAACTGTTCATTTTCCTCTTTTGAACTAAAGGAAGGTTTTGGGGCTGTTTTTTTTTTTTTAAATGACAGTATGCATGTACATCAAAAAGTAAACAGAATCAGATTGATAAATAAATCCCTCCCTAAAATTGACTAAAAACTAAATCTACATGATTGAACTTTAAATTTCCCATGAAACGGTTTAGAAAATAGTGATGTCATCGAATTATGTTCCTCAATATTATTTCAGAGATTCTTTTGAACAGAATCGATGGCCCACCATCACAAGTAATAACGAGATATAGGGACAACCATTAGAGTTATCTCTCTTATTACTAAAACGATTATTTTGAGCATCCACAACATAGGGTTTGAGAAAATCAAAAATGCCCCTTATCTAGTTGTTTTAACCATTTGTAAACCTTGCTTAACCCTTATATAGACGCTTTCGGACGCCTCTGCAGCAGACGGTTTTATGAAAACATAGTGACAAAAGAAGAAATTAATTTCTCCTTTTGCCACAATGTTTTCCACTCTTTGTCATAGGTTATCCATTCAATTATGGAGATTTTCTATGTTTTGACAAAATACGTTCAAAGTCGTCTGCTGCAGAATTGTCGTATGAGGGAAAGGGTTAATCAATGGATTTTATAGCCGGTTTTTTACTACTTAATTTTTCCCTTTTAAACCTTAATATAATAAAAGATAAAATTGACATGACTTATGTATATGCTACCCAAATTGGTTGTAAAATATCCAAGGGCAATTCTTTTTTTTTGAATTTGAACAGTTGGTGCGAAATAATCCGAATTTGAAAATAGGACGGGTAATGATATAGACACAGCAGTGACTTTATGGTTCCCAAGGTTTGGCAGAGAGCATAAAAGAATAACTCGACATGTTTGTAAGATAAATACTGCAAAAGGGGCTCCTTATTATGTGGATATAAATAATACATTAGTTTATAATTCAACCAAAACTTAACTCCCTATTTAACCACAATGGTTAAGGATTTTATTTTCAAGACATTTTTACCCCAGTAATTTATTTAATCATTTACTGCAGGTTTGCCATATTGAATCGACTATTTCTTTTACCCAAATATAACTGAAAACTTTCGTTAATGAACCAGCACACAATTTCTCTTCTTTAAAACTGTATGTTTTCATGCACCAAAATATTCAAAGACTTATTTTTTGAAAACAGGAAAAGATCAACACAAATATTGTCAATAAAAGGTTTATTCTTGGAACAAGCAAAAATAATCTTACTTACAATATGTTAAAAGTGAATCAAGCGATCTTAGTAAATTTCTTACCAATTTCCTTTTCTTTGCAAAATGACAGATTTTTCTTTTAACATGAAACCTTTATTGTAACAATAAACTCTCACCCAACTTAACCCTTTTCCTCATACGGCAATTCTGCAGCAGAGGACTTTAAACGTATTTTGTCAAAACATAGAAAATCTCCATAATTGAATGGATAACCTATGACAAAAGGGTGGAAAACATTGTGGCAAAAGGAGAAATTGCATGTTTTGTGCAATTTCTTCTTTTGCCACTATGTTTTCAAAAAGCTGTCTGCTGCAGAGGCCTCAAAAAGCGTCTATATGAGGGAAAGGGTTAATACTCAGCCATGTTTCCAGATAGGCTATTTTGCATTCTATGTATTGAATGAAGAACCTGACAAAATACATGTAGTTGCATAAATTACTGGAAGTGGCTGTTTTAAGGTGACCTTCAATTAAATCCTTTCCCACCTATAGACGCATTCACATTTTGATGTATCTTCAGAAGACGACTTTTGAAAACATTGCTCAAAATGAATAATTGACACAATGTTCTATTTTTTTTCCTGTAATAAATATACCCTCATTTATAGGAATTTTCTACATTTTTGCTTATATGATTTCAAAGTGGTCTGCAGCAGATTTGTTGTTTGTGGGAAAGGCAAATGTTATTAAATAACAAAGGGTAATGGGGAAGAGTAAGAGATTTCACTTAACTCTACAAAGTTAACAAGTTCTACATAATTAAGGTTTTCTAATCTCTATCTCTCTCAATACTTATCACCTCGAGCCGTATCAGACAAATTGACACTTTATATAATATTCAAACTGAAAATCTGTGAAGAATTGAATGAAACTGTATCACATGGTCTTTCAAAGCTTCCAGTGTCCCAAATTACAAAATGGACTTATTGAAAAAAACCTTTTCTGACAAAATGTTGAAAATGTAACCGTACATAGTTTGCAACATTAATTCGATACTTTTGCAACTAGATCATGCAGCTATAATTAGTTATTTCTGTATTGCTTCAGTGATTCATAGGAGTTTAAGTGCATGATGCGACCCTAAGCACATTTCTGGATGATCACCCAATATGTTTGAATGGTATGTAATGTTCCTGCACCAGTTTAATATTCATCGAGGTTGAATTCATCAAAGCAGTCAATGAGAGTGTCCATCAACTGGAAGTCAACTTGATATCGTAATATACCTGAAACAACGAAAAGAATAAAATATTTTTAAATTATCTACTGTTTAAAAAAAAAAATGAGCTAATAGACAAAAAACCTTAACCGGACGACCACGCCGCCGCCGATTTTTCAAAAGTCGAGCTAAAAAGATCTTGGTTACTTTGGCACATTAGTGTATCTCTGAGAGCTCATCAGTTGAGATAACTGACATTCGAAAGGTATATCTTTAACCCTTTCCCTCATATAGACGCTTTCTGACGCCTCTGCAGCAGACAGCTTTTTGAAAACATAGTGCAGGTCATCCATTCAATTATGGAGATTTTCTGTTTTGACAAAATACGTTCAAAGTCGTCTGCTGTAGAATTGTCGTATGAGGGAAAGGGTTAAGTTTTGAAAAACACCAAACACAAGATAATTTTCATGAACAAACTAAGACACCCATGCAGGCTTAGTGTTCTACTTGCTAAACTAGGCTGGATATTCGTAGGAGCCACTTAGTTCTTGAGTCATGTTCCATGTACATAATCAAATTAATGCTTCTGCAGCAAGTAATATTTGAGGGTCGTTTTTAACCTCTCAAATGTTTCAAAGCAGCATTGTAAGGCAATTTCTTCTTTTATTTTGTTTTCAAGAGATCTGCGGCCAAGGTAAATACTTGGGACCTCCTTGAAAGTTGCTATATGTCTCTTTCAATGGTGATGTTCACTGCTCTCAATATTTATTTAAGTTACAGTTCTATCCTCTTGTTTTGTATTCAGACAAAGGTCATCTTTAGCTTGATAACTGAAAAAGCATGTTCAGCAAGGGGAAATCTAAAATCAATCGGATATGAATCACATTTAACTGCGCATAATCGGTTAAGTCCATTGCTCCACTCACTTTTAATTAAAGGATATTGACTTCAGCAATTCTAATTCCTTTGCCTCGTTTCAAAGATAATATCAACATTTTCAAGACTTTTAACACACACAGAGTAGAGTAATTTATCAGTGTATACTTTTTTTTGCATGCTTATGAACAAATAAACTATTACTGTAATTATGTCATTCATGTTGACTGCATATATGGTTTCATTTGTAAATTAGTCTTACAAATATTGATATCAAATTGAATGACCGAGGCCCCTCAGAAAAAGTCCTTGTGAATACTGTTAAAATGTTTCCCGCATGCAGATACTTTGTAGAATATTGAGGCAAATAAAGAAATTTGCCAAACGTTTTTAATTATATTCACTTTTGTTTATAAATATTTTCCATAGTTTCACCTAGATGTTTTCAGTCTTCTGTTGCAGATTTGTTGTATGTTGGAAAGAGTCAATAAACAAATCAGCAAGTGTAGGCTCTTATCAGATTCTATCTACATAATCTAATGTAAGCGATTAGTGTCTCACATTCATTAACCCTTTCCCTCATACGACAATTCTGCAGCAGATTACTTTGAACATATGTTGTCAAAAAATAGAAAATCTCTATAATTGAATGGATAACCTATGATTAAAAGTGGAAAACATTGTGGCAAAAGGAGAAATTGCTCGTTTTGAGCAATTTCTTCTTTTGTCACTATGTTTTCAAAAAGCTGTCTGCTGCAGAAAGTGTCTATATGAAGGAAAGGGTTAATGACGGTTCATTCATTTCAGACCTACCTCCGATTCCTCCAAAACCTTTAACAAACTGTGCACCTTCTTGTGACCTGTCTGTGACTATTTCTAATGTTGAACCATAATTCTTGTAGTGATTGGCAAACCATTCAAGTAATGGCATCGACTCTTGGAGCTCCAACTCTACACCAGTCTGCAAATGAAGAGAAACAATGCTTTTATCATTTTTACTGATTTGGCCCTTAATGAAAGCACTGAAAGATGCATCTTTATATGGGGTCAAAGGGTCAAGTACACAGTGACCCTATTTTGTATGCCACACAATGTCTTCCCAATATGCATGTGAATACCAAGTTTGGAAACCCCAAGTGAAATGGTATAGGAGATAAGGACAATGTTTGGTGGAGGGACAGATGGACAAACAATGTGCAAACCGTAAGTCTGTCCCAAAATTGTGGAAACAATATAAACTAGAAATATCACTGAAGGTGATGAATACCCCCAGCTGGTGCCTGACAATATACATATGTATGAGAAATTCAAGGGGCCATAACTCATTTAAGAATAATTCCATTGCAACACGCCGACAATATGCACAACTAGGCTTGGTATCAATCATTCTTGTGAAGTTATATTGAATTCTGACCAAAGGTTGCCAAGAAATAGTGTTCACCAGAAATGTCTACAGACCAACCGACCGACCAACAAGCGTGACTCCTATATAGCCCCCATATACTATGTATCTGGGGGTATAATTAAACATAATATGCATATTCTATTCAACTAATAAGGTTTTGTTGTTTTACAGCTCTTCAAACACTTTTCAGTTAGGGCTGTTCCAGAAAAAAATGTCTGGGGGGGGGAGGAACGACAAGCTATTTAAATTCTGTGGGTGGGGGGTATTTTTTAAATAAAATTCTCTAGGTAGTGGGCAAAAGATGTATTTTAATTCTGTGGGTGGTCGGTTTTTTTACTGTATAAAAAACCCGTAATAAATTCGGCGGGAATTCAATGTCGAGCGTTTTCTAATTTTTAATTGTTGGATACGAGATCGCATTTACTGTATCAGCTCGCTAATAAATATTGGTGATAATGACGCTTCAGTGATTTTTACGACACCGGACACCGGTTACAAGATGGCTCATGTTCATTATTTCATCTAGTCCAAATTACATTTTGTGGATTTCTCTATACTAGACCAGTTTGCCACACTATTATTTAGCATTGGCATATCCGTTACAAACTTGGCCTCATATTTCAGCCAATTGTATTATAAATATGATTGATTCGAGTTTAACGCCGTTTATCAGTTATATCACGACAGCCAGTTACCTACTACACTGGAATGTGGATAATTCGCGCACGGGTACAACGCGATATTCAGTAGAACGCAATGGCGACTTGACTCCCGTTGCAATCTTGAAAAAAGAGCCTATTTTCCTATTTAATTTGAAAATTGAACCCCTCAAAAATACAATTTCGAATAAAAAAAAATGTCCACAAAAAAATGACATAATTCTGTAAAACATGGTACTCATTGCAAAACTGGAGAATGAATCCATTTAGATAAATAAAGCACAAACCTGATTTTATAAATCCAAAAATAAGCAAAAACAAATGATTATTCCAAATTCAAAAAAATATTGCTCCTTAATATTTTCTTATAAAAATAAAAGCGCGAAAATCGAACAAAGGGTTTAGTGGGGTGTCGGTGTTGTTTTTCTAAACCACGTGCCAGTATCAACCATGCAATAAACCCTTGAGTCAAAGTTTTCCGATTTCACACTGATGCATGCATGAAATAGGCCATTACAGTCATGTTTCTCCTTTTCTGAAAATGTTTTCAAAAGCTTTATGCTGCAACTGAGTCAAAAGTAATTGCATTGTTGAAGCCAATTAAAATTGTGTGTAATTTACACAGAAGTAAAGATATGTTACGTGGACTGGTCCAGATGTAAATGTTTGGGAAAATCCATTAAGATTACATAAGCATAAGGTCACGGTCACCTTATAATCACATGGCAAGATCTCAGTAAAATTACGTCATACCTAAGGACCCTTTTGTTCTATTTACTGGACGTAGCTCATTTATGGGGGGGGGGGGGAATAGTTCTATCGGGGTCAATGATTTACGGAAAATTGATTTAATCCTTACCAATTTGCACACGCATTTTGACGCACATGCAGCAGACTTTTTTTTATAGCATTGTGACAAAAAGAGATATTACATCATTTTGTTTGAAATTGGAAAATTAACTTTGAATTGGAAAGGATTTTAAAGGGTATGGAATTTTATTTTCCCTTGTTTAACAACTTTGAAACTAGAAAAAAAAATGTAGGGAAAGGATGCATCGCTAATAATAAGCAGTTTCTCTTTTTCTCACAATGTTTTCAAACGCTGTCTGCTATATATGCATTTAAAGCTATTAATACATGGTTTGTGAATTGTTTTTTCTTTTAAATAAGAAAAAAAGAAAAAAATGTAAGGAAAGGAGACATTGCAAATGGCGGTTAGAAAGAGTTTGTTTTACATCCCTCAATATTAGCCAATTTGGAAATAAAAGTGAGGATTATATTCGTAATACAGCAAAAGTATATACACATATAATAGACACCATATTCTGGACTGCTAAAATAGATTAGATTTTGAGACATTTTTCATCGCCATTGCATGCAGTTGACGAGTGTCGGGATTTGGCATGCTGAAGCATATTACTTGATTGCTTTAATTTCTAATGGTAATTCGCAATCGGATTCCAATGCGATGCTAGGCCTTGGACCCCGAATATCGCGATATACTGGAACTCCAGTGTATAAATGTATTTCCTGGTTTTCACACACCAGTATTTCGCACAACAATCTTCCCAAAGCAACTGGCTGCTTTTCCACATAGACTTAGAAGATTGGTGGAAGATGCATGTCACATTGACTCTTGTCAAACATAGGAAAGAAAAATGGCTGAGCCTGCATTGCTACCGACTGGGTTTGGGTTATCTAGGAAGGTACACTCTTGGTCATGGTCAAATATGATACTTCTGGATGTCTTTTAACACATGCATTTTAATTTGGATCTGTTTGAATGTGTTAAAAAGTATAAAACATGAATAAAATTGCTATGAATGTGATAATTTAAATTCTCTAGGTGGGCGGTAAAATTGAAATTTTATTCTATGGGGGGTGCCCAAAAAATAATTAAAATTCTATGGGGGGTACCCTCAAAATTGCTGGTCGTTCCTCCCCCCCCAGACTTTTTTTTCTGGAACAGCCCTTATATAAAGGCATTTCCTGGGCAAATTACAATCCGTGGAATGTGAGTCCGTGGAAATGCTAACCAAACAACTCTGAAGGCCAAGGAGGGAAAACCATTACCATTTCTAAAGTCTTGGCAACGGAAACAGCAAAAATAAAGACTTAACCCTTTCCCTCATAAGACAATTCTGCAGCAGACGACTTTGAACGTATTTTGTCAAAACATAGAAAATCTCCATAATTGAATGGATAACCTATGACAAAAAGTGGAAAACATTGTGGCAAAAGGAGAAATTGCACATTTTGTGTAATTTCTTCTTTTGTCACTATGTTTTCAAGAAGCCGTCTGCTGCAGAGGCGTCAGAAAGCGTCTATATGAGGGAAAGGGTTAAAGATCATACTTACATCTTTATCAAGGAAATAGGTTTTATCTTTTTCTTGCTCAGGAGTTAAAAATAAAATACTTTCAACTGAAAAAGAAACGAAAACAAGTTAAATCTGTCCTGCCACATGTACTCTAAACGAGAACTACCTGGAATGCACAAAATTAAAACAATTAAATCATATGACAAAGCAATAACATTTTAATGTATCTATTAACTTGATTTTAAAATAATCACCCATCAGCCCTTTAACAGATTTCTACCATTTTTGGCATTTATAAGTCTATTCATTGACAGGTAAAAGTTGGCTTTTGCAGATCGGAATCTACACAGTCCACATGTATATCACTTACAGAAGCTTGTTAGACTTGTGTAGATTCAGATAAGACTAGACAGATGTACAGGGTTACATGAACATACACTGTTCAGAATTGCCAACTTTTACCCTTTACTTTAGACACTCTTATTAAATAAGTGTGTATGTGACATTCCATTCTTTGAGAAACTCATTGAAATTTAACGACATGCTTACAAGCAGTATTTCCTTTTCTTGTACAGGACACTCACACAACATTCTTCCTACACAATGGGTTATTTTCGTCATAGACCCAACCTACTGGTTGAAGATGAGTAATGCTGGTTCTATCGACTTTTATCAGCAGAAGGAAATAAATCTTATTTTTGGTCAAAGTTGCATTTAACCCTTTCCCTCAAATGACAATTCAGCAGCAGACGCCTTTGAACGTATTTTGTCAAAACATAGAAAATCTCTACAATTGAATGGTAACCTATGACAAAAAGTGGAAAATATTGTGTCAAAAGAAGAAATTGCACGTTTTGTGCAATTTCTTCTTTTGTCACTATGTTTTTAAAAAGCTGTCTGCTGCAGAGGCGTCAGAAAGCGTCTATATGAGGGAAAGGGTTAATGTTCTTTCATTGGATTTCTTACCATCTGTTGAGTGGTTTTTGAGCGTGTATCTGGTTATGTCGAGGTTTTCCCATACAATAAGAATGTCCACAGCACCCATTTCTAAAGCTTTAAGCGTGTCATCGACACCAAAGCAGTATCGGCCTGTGTCTTGTGAGATTTCATCAAAGTAGCGTCCTGTAAGTACATAAAGTTTTATAAATATATATCAACTGAAATAAAAAAACATATTAAAAAACAAGCGGACCATGAGTTTCCTTGTTTGCATACCCAACTTATAGAACTTTTTTTCAAGGTTTTAAAATTATATAAGGAAAAAAAGCCCTTCTCCTTTACAACCACGTTTTTCAATAGATCAAGAGTAATTTGAACAATCTCGGTAGAGGGTCATCAAAAGAACATTTGTGAAAATATATTTCCTAATCACGTTAGTACTTTTGGATAAGAAGATTTTTTAAGTTTTGGCATTTCCCCCCTTTCTGATGCCACAACAACGAAAGTTCTACACACAATTTGATTCAATTCAATTTTGAAAGAGAACCACCTTCCGAACTGGCTTGTGAAATTATTTTGTAATAGGTCCGGTCCCCCCATTGGTTCAGGAAAATGTTATAGGAAAATGTGAAACGATGAACAGACAGATGACGAGTGATCACCTTGTACTCAGTTTCGGTGAGCCAAAAAACCAACACAAAAAAGGATACATAATACTTTGGAGATCTAGACACATGTCAAATATTTCACGCACATGCTTATTGTAACAAAGTCAAACCGCATAATGTTGCCGTAACTGGAATTCAGCAAAAACAAAGTCCCAGGTGCACAACTTCACATGCTGATCAACTTTCGACTTAAACTTAAGTGCTTTTGTAGATACATGCAACACAAATTTTCGGACATACAGACAACCATTTAAAACAAGATGTGTTTGTGAAACACTGATGCCCCCGAATGGCAACATCTAGGTCAAAGGTCAAGGTAAAAAATTTTGGTACTGACAGAAAGGTCATGTCACAAGGAATACACATGTGAAATATGGTAGCCGTTCCTGTTATGGTTCAAAAGTAGTGGTCAAGGTTAAAAGTTTTTTTTCGACAGACAGACAGGCCAAAAACTAGATGCCCATCGAATCGGTGATTCCGGGGGCATAAAAAAAACATCTTTCTCCTCCATATGTATACCCTATAGGTATAACTAAAATGGACAGTGGCATTACTTACCTATTAATTTCTTTTCCTGGATAAATTTGACATTTGCCAAGGCATCACTGGCTAGTTCTATAGCTTGGTTAAAACCATTCTCCCCTCCATAAGAAACATCTACTATCTTGATAATTTTTTGTTGTAATCGCTGGAAACAGAAAAGCATGGATATAACTTTAACAAGGAAGGGAATAAAGGGATCTTCTAGCCAGGTAAGCACAATTTTTATCTAAATGCTATATGGTTGCCAGGCAGTCGGATGATATATTCAGGGCTCTCACGAGGGGGCGACTTGGGCGAAGTGGTCGCCTAAATTTCTTTGACTTCGCCCATTCACTCGATCAAGGCGAAGTTGACTTCGCCCAAAATCTCAAGTCAAAGCGAAATTGACTTCGCCGACAATTTTGTCCTATCATCAGACACTGTAAATGATTACGATCACGCAGCATGCCGTATCGATGTACATACAGTTCTTGATATACACAGATATGCGTAATCGGTAGTTTGACATCGGAGTGTGTATACATGTACATTTAAAGCTGAGAAACAAATCAGTTAACTAACACAATGACATAGAACCGCTTGTCCAATCAAAATCGTCTAATTTGCATAATCAAAGAACCTATATGTCATATCAAATATTATGGCGCCCCATTTAAAATCATTAAGTACGTATCCGATGTAAATGAGATTGTAGTCAAATTATTTTTTAACCCTTTCAATAATATAAATGATTTTGTGAATCTTTTCTTCGTTTAAGGAGAAAATCGTCTTCAATAATTAAGAAATGGAGAAATTGAAAACACATCAGAATTTTGTTCGGGGCTTCATAATAATAGCTGTAGCATGGGGGTGTCATAATATTCGTAATTAACCAATCAAAAGACAATACCTCCAACTAACAAAAAACCTATATATAAGTGTTGTTTTTTACACTAACGACGAACTTCATTATGAAATGCCTGAATCGGCGAACACAATGTAGCTTCATTAATTATATTTCGGCGACTTTAGAACACAATGTTCGGATCACAAACCCGAAACGAATATACGTCGTTTGCGATACTTATACAACAGGCTTATTTACAAATCGTCGGAAACCATTTCGGAATGGACGGCGAGCTTCATTAATTATATTTCGGCGACTTTAGAACACAATGTTCGGATCGCAAACTAGGAAATACGTAAGTTGACGAGTGCAATTAATTAAAGGAGAAACCGGAAAACAGTAATAAATAATTAAAAGATGTCCTCTTATGAATTGTTATGTATATTTCGGCGATTTATTTCATCTTTGTTTACTTTAAGTTAATGTGTTCTTTTCCAAATGACACAAGAAATATCACTTCTCCCTAAGTCTCCCCACTTCGCCCTAAATTGTCTGGAGGGAGAAGTCACTTCGCCCTAAAATTTGAGCCTAGTGAGAGCCCTGATATTTTGTATCTGTTTGAGGATTAATTATGACAAGAACATTCTTTAAAGATGCTTTAATTCTAACATCCAGGCTTCTGGGCATTGGCGAAAAAAATAAATAATTGGTTCAAGAAATTTCGAAAAATGCTCAAGTGATTGGCGCCAATATATTTTGTGAATAGCCACGCAGACTAAACTGGTATTTTCAGAATGGTTCCCGATTTTTACTTCACCTCATATAAACTGCAGTACAAAAATCAGTATTTACGGCGTGTAAATCTCTTCAGCCTGTGTAATTTGTAAACCCTGGCAGCGCTCACGTTAATGGACGTATTGGGCGTTCTTACGCCCGAAAATCGATCCCGTACGCCCAAAATTGACAAGGGAGACGTCCAAGTACGTCCAGGAATTAAGGGTATACGCCGACAATCAAAACACAGGACGTATATTATGTCCACTAGAAATCTAAAGACACTGTGTATTGTGTTTTATGAAGTGTCAATTATGGACAGTGGGAGTTATCAATTGGTAGATTTAAGCCAATCACGATCGATAATGCGTACCCCACCCACCCCCAGATTTGACACTTGATAACGACTTCACACCAATCAATTCTATTTTTCATTATAAACAGCGTAGGGGTAATTAATTTCAATAACCCATGTAAAAACATACTAGGATAGGATAAAAGAATGTCCCTATATTAATTTAACTGTTTAAAGATTATTATTTTGTTTGCCTGAATCCATAGAAAACACCTTTTAATTGCCGATTTTTTAAAAACAAAGTTGACATGAAGATCTATCAAAATCACAGCCAGCTGTCAAAGAGGACTTGCCTATGAAATAAATTGCATATAAGCCCATTTTAGTTCATTATTTTTTTAAAATATAAAGGAAACTGACTGAAGTCTGGATGTGAAAATACATATTGTAATTTGTAATGGGTTTTCGTGCATTTTCTGCATTTTGGAAATCGGAAATGTCATTCAAGAAAGTATTACTCACACTCATTCTTATTTGTTTTAAAGTTGACTATTATGAAAGTTTAGTGCCCTTAAGGTGTGTTTGTAATATGTCTCACTGCAGAACACTTTATTTACTGGTGTTTAAAATAAAATCAATAACTCATTAACAGAAATCATTCCTTTTGCCATACTGAATGCGATTTAAGAACATAATTCATGTTTAATGTGAATGTAATGAATCATGTCCATGCCAATCTTTTGATGAATTTTATGCTGGATAGCTTTTGACACATGATCAGAAAAAAGCATTCTATATCACATAAAAACCTACTGGTTTAAAAGTGTTATGGTAGAACCAACAATAACATTGTTGACAAAGGAGCAATATCCACTTTCTGTATTAATTGGCTTCTTTTCCAAAAATGTATTTTAAAATAAAACAAAGGGAAACACAATAGAATGTGCAAGATGCGAAAAAGCCAGCGTGCCACCTGGGACTTCCAAGAATTATGAGCAGGACTTCCAAAATTCAGACCCAGGAAGTCAGGACTTCCTGTTTCAAAAAGTTAGTGCAAGCACTGCCTGGACATCAAACTGTTAATTCAATTCCTTATGTCAAGACTCAAAAGTATCATCGCATAAGACCAGACAAAATGAATGATCACAATTTACAAATTATTCTAGGCAACTCAATTAAAAGATGCATGTAGCATACAAAGATAAGAGGATTTTATTCCTCCACTCATACTTACTAAATCAAACATGTCTGACTGACTGAGTTCTGTTTTGAAATCTGCTGATCCAGCTAATACAAGGCCAGAACAATTCACTTTATCATTTGAAATGAACATTTGGACTGCAACTTCAGCTACTTTTCTCACGTAATTGTGCCGCTTTTCCATTCTTAAACGAGCAAAACGCAAGGCAGACTGACCTCCTCTACCTATCATTTAAGAAAATCAACATTTATTATCATAAAAATTAAACAAATTAAATTTTTTAAGCAAATATCTAACTTTGAAACAGAAGATAAATTGTGCAAAACTCTGGTTAATTTTCGTCACAGGGTTCGAATAACAATTTGCCTCATAAAGCCTATATAGAAGGTGAAGGACCTTCAGTCTAAATTAAGTACAAATTGACTACAGTCTGTAAAGGCAATTTATCTGGCATTACTGAGTAGATAACCAGGTGCACATTCATGATTGCTTGTATACATAGGTAGCAATACTGACCGCACATAAATATGATGTTCATGACTATCACCTGAGTATACTAAAGGCTTAATTTCAATACATTCTTACCGTTTTCACACATACATCAAATATCATAGCACTATGACAACCAGAATTCGGATAGCACTGTTCACCAGTCACAGAAGCATTAACATTTCTGCAGCAGACGACTTTGAAAACATCTGATTAATATATGAACAATTTCTTAAAATGAAAGTTTATTTATAAAATACAGCAGAAACATTGTGGTAAAGAGAGAAATTGCTAGTTATGAGCAATTTCTCTTTTTGTCACAAAGTTTTCACAAGTAAATTTGTTGAGTTCCCATACTGAAAGAAAAATTGTAAAAGAATACATGGAAAACCTTGGTATACCAGTTACTGAAGCGTGTTCACAAGGTTTTTCTAAAATTTGACCTAGTTTTTAACTCCACATGACCCAGTTTCATACCCGACTACAACTTGAGGTAGCACATTTTCTGATGATATTTCACAAAGAATGTGTTCATAAGGTTTATCTAAAATTTGACCTTGAGACCTATTTTTTTTTAAACCAATGAGACGAAAGTTCTGATGCACTTTCATGAAGACTGGATGTTTGGTTTGTCCTGTTCTCAAGCAGGGCACAAATGTGTAAGCCCATAACCCTTAAAGTAGGAGGCGGGTTTAAATAAATAATATAAATATTCTTAGCAATAAAGTGCTAGCATGGAAACACCGGGGAATACTTATAAAATCATGTCCAAAACCAACAATACTGACAAATAAATTCAACAATTTATGTGTAATTAATGAAAGCACCGGTTCACATACAATTTATTACGTATAATGTGTTTTGGAAATATATAAACAGTCCTTGAACTGAAGGTTCGAGGATAGGTACGGTTCGAGAACAGGGGCCTGTACGATATATCCCATTAAGAAGGTTGAAGGAAATCATTGTAAACATACCATGCTTTTTCGGCAAATCAACAGTAAATTTATGAAGCACTTCTCTTGTATTTCCTGACAGAGTTCCAAATAATGCCCCATTACCATCCATCACAATAAATCCAAATTTGTTATCATCGGCTAACAATGCTGTTAATGCCTACAATAAAAGAATAAGTAGTGAACATATTTTTATGGTAAAAAAGGTTATTAAAATGTATGGCTAATCTAAAAAAAGATCTACAGAAGTTATAAACAATTTATTAGAATAAATCTTGCAAAATATATTGGTGCACAGGAGATTTACCAAAGGAACACATGATTGTGTTTACTGCCAATATGCCAAGAGAGAACGTGATAGATGTTTACAACTTTTTTCCATTCACCTTAAGACAGTTTAGACAGATTTTAAATATTTATTCAAAATTGTATGCTGGCACTTTGTTTTCTTTGGGTAAAGGAATAGAGAACACACTGAAAGTTGTGTCTTGCTAATAAATTACCCAATATAAATGTTCCTTACCTCTGTGTGGAATTTGTTATCACATAAATATAAAGATGTGTTGATTGGTCTGAAAGGTTCAAAATCTATGTTCACTTTCTTTTCTTTCCCTTCATCTGTTACAATCGTCCCGCAATAAATTACTAAACCATTTGGAGGTACTGAAAATTATGTAATAAAACTGTTTTTAAATTTGTTAAGATCCACCATAGCAAATGGGCTTTCTTAAAAACACATGTGTCATCATGCATATGACAGTGAAAGCATGACAGACAGATAGACGACAAAGAAGTAATCTCCATGTGTCTTCCTGCCATGGCAGATGACACAATTTGATTGATTTTCTCAAGCTTTCACACACATCTGCAGGTGACTATACAGTCCTTTTTGAGGTTTTGGGATGACTTGTCACCTCATGAAAGAGTAATTTGCTGTTGTAAAAAGCCTAACTGAGTAATCAAATTTAAAAAGTTGAAGTGTGTCATTAGTCCTTTTCCCTGATGCAGATGTTTTAATTACTGATGCAGTGGACACTTCCTAGAACATTGTTGAACAGGAGTGCCAAATTGTCAAAAGTACTTGAAAAAACTTTGCATGTCATGATGAACATATTCAATACTAAGGTTTGGTGAAAATTGGATGCAAACGATTTTGACTAAGAGAACGAATGTGTGGGTGACATCCTCCTATGCCAGGTGTTCCCATTATATGGGCCTGTCTATTGATGGACATGAACAAAGTGGGAATACAACCAAATATCAGCCACAAAAATGCCTGAGCCCTATATTTTGTCTTCATTTTATTGAAATATGAGCCGTCCCACAAGAAAACCAACATTATGGACTCTGCGTCAAGTATCAATTTGGATCAGCCTAAGCATGCTGCGGACACACTTTTTGCCTCCAGTGGATTTTCTGTTTCATCAATCACAACTCTATACATCTATCCCCCTGAGATGGAATGTGTCAGCCCGGATTAGTCTGCGTGGACTGCGCAGGCTGATCAGTGTTGATACATAACCGATAACGCAGAGACGGCTCATGTTTAAAAGGATGCCTGTTCAGTTTCGATGTCTTGAGAAAAACTTATGGTATGTACCCACCTTTGTTATACAATTTCAATCTTTGCTGTACTGATGTAATGGCACCTAGCACTGACAGTCTGTTTACTCTACTTTTAATGTTGGAGGCAGTTCCAAATTCATCGGCCAACATCTTGGATACTCTGGATATCTGATCTTTGGGCGGAATGATTAAAGAGATCATGCTGGTTCCATTCCTAGGAAATAAAAATGACAAATGTAAATATATACTGGGATGTGTTGCCATATAATTAACTTGCAAACTTGAGCTGAAATATATTCACTGGAGTTGAGGTTAGTCATTACTATGAATAAATATATAAAATTTAACAGATAGGAGCTATCTCTTCAAAAAGTAAAAATTATATGAGCCATAATATGGTGTCCGGGATTTTAAGTTACATCACAGTCATGATTTATTCTCCTTTACTTGAAGAACTATGGGTTATATAGTTTAACAGCATGTCATAAACTGTTAGAATCAACTAAATCTATTAAATAATATGCCATTGACTATTGAAAGAACTGTTGATTTAATTTACTTTATACTTTTCTTGAGCATTTTCAAAGTGTCCTTCCCGACAAAGGCATGACTCATATAGTTTTTACAAGTCCTATCATAAACTAGTATACTTGTAAACAGAAATTTTGTTCAGTAGTTTTTTTATAATGATATATATCATAATATCTTTAGGAATTTATTATATTGTAACATTCATGAAGCTTATAAAACCTGTAACAACTTATTAATTGGGTAATACTACTCATAATATTCAGCAACTAACTTGTTGACTGTAAAGTATTACAGTAAGTATTTGAAGACTGTATGAAAATAATTATTATTACTTTATACTGTATTGCACAATCACTTTTAATTTATTATATTGTAATAATAATTTATTGCTATAATGAATTTAAAATAATGTCTTCAGATTTTAATACAAATATTCCATATTACAGAATGATTATGAAAACCCAGTTTGATCCTTGTCATTAATTCGATGAAATAGACATTCATCAAAAATCTGCACCTAACACTAAGATTGCAATCTAAATTCTTTGTTATCTATTAAAAGAAAAAGACATTTAAGTCTTGCTTCTAGAACAACCCTCCCCAAATTACCTTTGGGGATGTAGGCATCAACCACTACACTACCACGTAGGCACTGTCATGTAAAAACTGACTTGTTTGGACTAATATGGGTGTCACGATACGCCAGTCGTATCACGATAATCAGATGTAATCATCTGTATACAAGAGAGCGGAGTTTCGGTCAGGTTTTAATGAGATTGATCACTGATCTTCCATGACATACTCTAAGTGACTAACCTTCACAAGCACTTTCCTACTAAAACAACTGGCAACTTACAGCAGTTCACTAGCTTGATAGTCCAATTGTTCTAAATTGATGTATTGATGTAGTCAAAATAATTTAGACTTTCAGTTTCTCAATTTTCTAGGATTATCACACCTCATGCATTATTAACGGTTTACTTACGGTTCCGAGACCCCCGGAAAGCCTAAGGCTTCTAATGGTCCATCTCTTGTGTCACTGTCACATGTGGTTACTTGTATTTATTGATGCATCAAATAGGATATTATTAATTGCAAATAACTTAATAAGAACAATGTGTAATATTAATAAATAAATTGTTATTAATCACATATAAGTTAAACTAAAACAAGTTACGAAATATTTTTTTCCAACAAACCAATCTTTTTTAAAAAAATAATTTTAAAATAGGTTAGGAATTCACTTAAGACGGGTTGCGAATTCACCAAATAATACAGGTTACGAATTCACTGTAACTCCACTCCGTGTATGCAGGATAATAACAAAATAACAAATTGAGCAGACGCGATGTCCTTTTTTTTAGGTCTTAGTATGATGGAGAAGAGTCACTTATATCCCACAATATTGCGACACAGATGACAAAATGGGAAAGAAAGTTGAATTGTAAACTCTTTGTTTACTACTAACCCTCGAGCTGCTTCTAAACTTTTGATTAACTTTTTGATCTTCCATATCTCAACATTCCGGTCTGCGTTGGATTCACTATCAACACCGTTGGAAGCCATATTTCTACGTTGTTCTTATTTCACCGATTTCCCAATGAAATGTCCCGTCCCACTCGGTCCGTATGGCGGTAAGAAAATTCGCGAACTACACCTATCTATCTAAACTTTTAAATGTGTAGGTCCCTCTATAAGTGTTTAATTCTGTCTGGATTGTGTTAACAGCGGTATGGAATCGTTTGTTTACATACGATCCTGTATTTTCTTGAAATTGTGCAATAATTTCACGACTTTGGCCATGTGAGACACGTCATGACGTCACGACAGGAAGTTGCGGTACTGAAAAATATTTCTGACTGGCTATAAAAGTAGATAACTATGAAATAGAAATCAGTGAAATAATTTTTACATATTCATTTTACTGCTTTGATTTTTTAACTACTTGCGAACAAATCTATTTCAGTTTGTTTCGGAATATCGTTCAATGAAATTCGACAAATACGTTTGCTGCGAAATGATAAATAAGGGTTTGATTAGGTTTTAATTTATAATTTTAAATTTGTTCAGATATTTTGTTGTTTAATCGAATAATATTTTTCGAATTTGAGTGAGATAACATTATCGATTCATTCTTAAATTTTATAAATGTTAGTTTATTCTTTGGTATTCACATAGCAAAAATTACAGAGTTTATTTTTGTTCAAATCTAATAACATTTTTAAATTTAAGAACAATATTCAAAAACTCTACACACTCCAAACAAAATAAATAAATATCGATTTGATATCGTCGTCTGTTTGAGATATTGTTGTTATAAAGTCTCTAAACGGTCAGTTAATGTTGTTTTCATGACGTTAACACATCATTATCTTGTCTTTAAAATAAATTGTATAATTCCAATCAGTTTAAACGTTTATTTAGTCAGGACAATCGAATTTTCTTCTACTTTATTAGTTATTAAACATCTTTCGTAACCGATATTATTCGAAACAATTACTGGCACTGTCACTTTATTTGATCTTTTGAACAAAACATTTATTTGGTTCAATATATATAATGAAATATATTTAGCTTATGTTAAATTCATAGCTAGACGAAGACATATTTCACCCTAGACACAATCAGCAACCCCAATCAGATTATTCTGCTAAAGTTTAAACTTGTATCGTTGGACATTCCATTTTCGTGAGCCTCCCTTTTTCGTGACGTCACTATTTTCGGGCTTATATCATGTGACTTTGTCCTTGAAGCCGATTTGGAACTGTAAAATTATTTCCCAATTGCCAAAGTATTTGCTGACATATTTCAACAATAAAATGCATCTTAAACAGTTTTGTTACTTGTTGTCATGGGAGGAATAGCCAAAATACCCTTATTTTTATATACCAAATTTAAAGAACAGTTTAAACCCCCAAAAAGTGGAAAAATCGGACATGAAAATTTACCGTAAAAAGGGTATTTTGTTGTTTACAAAATGGCGGCTAGGGTCATGTGATTTGTTTGACCTAGTTAGGTCAATGCAATTTTTCATTGGATTTCACATTCATAAAGGTGCTTACGCATAGAGATGTAAAATAACTAAAATATTTTAAATAATATCCCATTAGAAATATGGCAATTTTGAAATCTGTATTGATCTTTGTGATGATATAAATATAGGATGCTTACAGGGTACCAAATATCCATGCAAACCCTTTAGGTTGACACAGTGGGATAAAAAATGAGAAAGGAAAATAAGCTTAACGAAGATTCAAAGTTGAATAATTAAAAATAAAAAAGTTCATATTTAAATCAAGGATAATTTCAAATTAATTGGTTTAAACTATATAAAATGTTTAATTGCTTCAGTTTTTTAGTTTTAAATATGTTACGACCTATTGCCCCTTTTAAAAAAAAAATAGTTTTTTATGTGTTGCCTTTATGAAAACTGCAAAGTGCCAAAATAATGACGTTACGAAAATAGGATAACAATTTCGGCTTCTGACTTGTTGAGCACATGATTGTGTATTCAAGATTATTTTTTTTGTGAGATTATTAGTTTTCAAAGGATTTTTTGCTCGAAACTTGGAGGAAATAAATAAATCTTTCAGATAAGACATGACATTTCGTATCATTCACTAAGCCTTCTGCATATTTTTTCTTTGAAGCCTTACACTCACGAATTACGGATGCTCGAGGATAAAAGAAATATATATATGATTAAAACCTTTATAATCAATTCATTACCAAATGGTATGAGTAGTTAATTGGTTTATGGTAATATTATGCGGTTATGTATATCTTAGGGTCTCCTAAGTTCATGATCATAAACATAAGAATAAAGTACATTGTCATGAACTAGATGAAGCTTTAGAAATCTATCGGAAAATAGTTACACATGTTTCAACGAACACAATGTCATGGGAGAAAAGGTTGACAATAATGATGTCAGGAACTCAATTAGTTCACGAAGTTGGAAGGCTCTACGATACAAAATCTGGCCTTATTCATAGGTAGTCTTTATATACAGGGTCATTAATTAATGCAGAAAATTAGCAAGTCAGAAACTAAAAGTGGGTCGCTATAGACAGGGAATTGCTATTCTAAGGGGCTCTTTAGCACAGAGTTTACTGTAATTCCCATTTGTTGATGGATATCAATCCAGTCCTGCCCTTATTATATTACATGCATTAGACGACTTTGAAAACATCTCTAGAGGCATAGATAGAGAATAGCTCTATAAATGAAATTATATCACTGTTTTTGCAAATTCCATAACATGATCCTTATATGAGCCAATTTAATCACTCTCTGTTCTGTCATTCATTTCAAGCAACAACTGGGCCAATTTCAACTTAACTTCTCACAATTGTTTTGTTTGTCGTCCTTATTTTGTCCTGATCAGAAAGCAAAATGATAAACTTAAAAAGATTTCTCCTCTGAATCTGCATGTCTGATTTCAAGATAATTGGCTGAATTTGTACTTAGGTGACCCTCTTCAAGTGTTGTTCAAGCTATATCAATTGGTTGAAATAACGACTGCCAGGCTGCATCAGATAATAGAAAACCAAAACTTTGAAATTCTCCTCTGAATCTGCTTGTCTGAATTCAAGATGATTTGGCAGAAATGTTCCACTACATAATTTGTTTAAGCCATATTACCATGTTGAAAATATAGCCACCAACAATCAGAAAAGAGGCACAACTACAAAAAATTAAAATCTTCTTTTCTGAAAGTGTTTGTCTGATTTTAACCCTTTCCCGGACACATACACCAAATTTGCTTTTATATCATCTTGGCAAAAAATTTAAAAATGAAAGTGCAATTACAGAAAAGTGTTGAAAACACTGTAGCAAAAGGAGAAAATGCTTATAATGAGCAATTTATTCTTTTGCCACAGTGCTTTTAAAGGTCTTCTGTTGCAGAGATATCAAAATACATCTGTATGAGGGAAACAATTAAGACAATTTGTGAAAAATATTTCTTACATGACACGTACTATAACAATTGTTAAAACTTATTGTTTGTTTAAACAACATAGCTGCCAGTAATATCTGATTTCAAAATGCTCTTTAGGAGACACTCTTCAACATTTCTTTGAGTCATATTGATTTGTTGAAACACATGGTATCATCAGAAAGAGGGTTATATGACAAAACATTTCAGTTTGCTACTCCGAATCTGTGTCTACTCCTTGACATTTCTGTCCCACTCTTGTTCCCAGACATTAGCAGTTACACATTTGCTACTAAACCATAATTCAGGGGTTTGATTGAGGGTCATCTTGGACCTCCTGTTACATAAACTATTTCAAGGTAGACATCTTTTAACCCTTTCCCTTATACGACAAGTCTGCAGCAGAAGACTTTGAACATATTTTGTCAAAAAATAGAAAATCTCTATAACTGAATGGGTAACCTATGACTAAAAGTGAAAAACATTGTGGAAAAAGGAGAAATTGCACGTTTTGAGCAATTTCTTCTTGTCACTATGTTTTCAAAAAGCCGTCGACTGCAGAGGCGTCAGAAAGCATCTATATGAGTGAAAGGGTTCTTTTAAATGGATTTTATTATATATTTATTCTAAAAATGAACTACATTTCAGATTTTATATCTAAAGTATGGACTGAGCTTAAACATGATGTTCGTCTGAAATAACAATTGGTATAGATGTGAGTGTTACTCATAAAAGGAGATGGAACATGGCTAGTGTGTGTCTCATTGTGATGTGTGGATTGCCAGCATCAGGAAAATCTACCCTGTGTCAAAAACTTATCCAACAGTCAGGTAATGGTATTTTTCTTATCCTTCAATTTCTGATCCACATTAAGATGAATTTTGATACCTCTGGAGCAGACAAATTATATATAAAAACACCGGCACAGGGAGAAATAACTCAAAATGAGCAATTTTATCTTTTTCAAAAATGATTTTTTATCTCTTTAGCAGACGTTGGCTGGAGATTTATTGTATGTTTGAAAGGGTTACTTAATTCCTCATTATGAGCAATTTCTCTTTTTGCAAAAATGTTTTCATCTTTGTCAGATACATTTAATTGCATTTGCATATATATGAATGGGAATGAATTAAATTGAAATCATGTGTATTTTGATGCAACAGTTAACCTAACACAAAGAGCACCAATATAAGGGGTGTATTCAGATTGTCCTAACACACACAGAACACCAATATAAGGGGTGTATTCAGATTGTTCTAACACACAGAGCCCCAATATAAGGGGTGAATTAAGATTGTCCTAACACACAGAGCCCCGATATAAGGGATGTATTCAGATTGTCCTAACACAATAAACACCACTATAAGGGGTGTATTCAGATTTTCCT
The DNA here is from genome assembly GCA_031761405.1 of Serripes groenlandicus. NCBI lineage: Eukaryota > Metazoa > Mollusca > Bivalvia > Cardiida > Cardiidae > Serripes > Serripes groenlandicus. The sequence continues at coordinate 33,369,180 of JASEVX010000009.1, forward strand.
AACACACAGAACACCAATATAAAGGTGTATTCAGATTGTCCTAACACACACAGAACACCAATATACGGGGTATATTCAGATTGTCCTAACACAATAAACTCCACTATAAGGGGTATATTCAGATTGTTCTAACACACAGAACACCAATATAAGGGGTGTATTAAGATTGTCCTAACACACACAGAACACCAATATAAGGGGTATATTCAGATTGTCCTAACACACACAGAACACCAATATAAGGGGTATATTCAGATTTTCCTAACACACAGAACACCAATATAAGGGTGTATTCAGATTGTCCTAACACACACAGAACACAAATATAAGGGGTATATTCAGATTGTCCTAACACAATAAACACCACTATAAGGGGTGTATTCAGATTGTCCTAACACACACAGAACACCAATATAAGGGGTGTATTAATATTGTCCTAACACAATAAACACCACTATAATGGATGTATTCAGATTGTCCTAACACACACAGAACACCAATATAAGGGGTGTATTCAGATTGTCCTAACACAAACACCAATATAAGGGTGTATTCAGATTGTCCTAACACACACAGAACACCAATATAAGAGGTGTATTCAGATTGTCCTAACACAAACACCAATATAAGGGTGTATTTAGATTGTCCTAACACACACAGAACACCAATATAAGGGGTATATTCAGATAGTCCTAACACACACAGAACACCAATATAAGGGGTGTATTCAGATTGTCCTAACACAATAAACACCAATATAAGAGATATATTCAGATTGTCCTAACACACACAGAACACCAATATAAGGGGTGTATTCAGATTGTCCTAACACAATAAACACCAATATAAGGGATGTATTCAGATTGTCCTAACACACACAGAACACCAATATAAGGGGTGTATTCAGATTGTCCTAACACACACACACACACACACACACACCACCAATATAAGGGTGTATTCAGATTGTCCTAACACACACAGAACACCAATATAAGGGGTGTATTCAGATTGTCCTAACACACACAGTACACCACTATAAGGCCCTTTTCTGACAAGGCCCCGGCAGTTGACACATGTGCTCCGGGGAGCTCTCCATTCTAGTTAATGTTTTATGCTGCAGATTTTTTGTATGTGGGAAGTTGTTAAAATTATATGCAAGAAAAAGCTGCATCAGGTGACATTTCATCTAATAATATGTCACAGTTTGAGTCTGGCATTTCAGATCACATATTAGTCAAAGGCTCTGACAAGATGAGCTATTCTGATCACTTTTTGTCCGTCGTCTGTCATCGTCCATTGTTAACTTTTAGGTTTAAACAGCATCTGCTCCTTAACCGCAGGACCAATTTCAACCAAATTTCACAGGAATGTTCCTTTGGAAGCCTTCTTTTAAAATTGTTCAAAGATTTAAATTCCTTTGAGAAATCTGGTTGCCACGGCAACAAAAAAGGGGACCAAAACTTAAAAAATCTTCTTGTCTGATAGTAGAAGGCCAAGGCCAAGGCCTTTGATATTTGGTATGTAGCTTCATCTAGTGGACCTCTACCAAGATAGTTCAAATTATAGCCCTGGGGTCAAAAATTACCCCTCCCCGGGGGTCACTTGTTTACATAGAACCTTATAGGGAAAAAACTTTCAAAATCTCCTTGTCTAAAAGTAGAAGGCCAAGGTCTTTGATATTTGGTATGTAGCTCTATCTAGTGGACTTCTACTAAGATTGTTCAAATTATAGCCCTGGTGTAAAAAATGGCCCCTCCCTTGTTTCCTTATATGTTTATATATAGATCTGTATGTCCAAAAGTACTGACCTGATTTGATAATGATTTAGCAAAAAAGTCTTCGTGCCAAAAAAATCTGGCCCGATTCGAAAATAATTTTGCACATATGTTCCTTGGATGTCCGACCCTCTTTTAAGATTGTTCAAATTATTCGAATCAGTTGAAAAAGAAGTTTGCCAGGGGAGGAGCTTGTTTTCCTTATATGTATATATATATCTGTATGTCCAAAAGTACTGACCTGATTTGAAAATGATTTGGCAAAAATGTTCCTTGGGTAACCCCCTACAAAGATTGTTCAAATTATTTATATCTGTTGAAAAACATGGCAGCAAGGGGGCAGGGATTGTTTTCCTTATACATATATATTATATATATTGTGAAAACTAACAGATCTTCTTGTACAAAAACGCTGGGCCAATTAGTAAATAATTTGGCGAAAATATTCCTTAGGTGACCCTATACCACTATTATTTAAACAAGCATACTGCGACAATGGTTCTCTCTTGTCTCTACTCTCACGACACCACAAGCTATCGAGTTGTCGCGAGAACAGCGTCAAATTCACTTGAATATTTCTTCTCCTCGTGTAAAAGTACATGAAACGGTAGTTGTAATGGCTATGTGAAGTGCTCTCTGGTTGGTTGATATTTGGTCATGTCCGGATGTTTAGCCAATCAGCGATCAGGTAAAAGGAAACCATTTCTGTTTGTGTCGATATATTTAGTTTTGACGTGTCTGTGTTTTCCACGGAAATGGTACCCCTTACGGGAACTCAAATATTAAGAAAACGAAGAGACGGATCAAAAATCGGGACGATCATTCGATGTAGCAACTGATGGGCTACACAACGCATACATTGAGTGGTTTCTAAATTCGAAAAACTGTGGGAGGAGATAGTTTTCGCAGGAAAAGTTTTTGCCCGTTTCCATAGCAATGGTGGTTTCTATGGCGACCATACTACAAAAGGAACAACTAGAGCCTAGACCCTTCATCCCTACCAAGTTTGGTTGAAATCCGTTGAATAGTTTTGGCGCTACGCTTGCCACAAACATTTTACAAACAAACAAACGGACAGAAACGAAGACCGACTTTAAGGGTCTCTAGAAGAGAGAACCAATAACTCTGATTCATTGAAAAATATGGCAACAAAGGGGAGGACATATAGGCCTGAATTTAAAAAAATCATTTCACACAAATGATACTTGGGTGACCATCTACCAAGACTTTTGAAATTATTACCATCCATGATAAATATTATCACAAAGGGGTGTTGCTTGCATATCATAAGAACATTGAAAACTGTGATATCTATTAAATCAGGTAAGCTCTTTAGGAGCATTATGGTCCTTTTGTTTATGTCTATCTATCTTTATTTGAAATTATGGTGAATAAATAGTGAGGCAATAATGCCTTCATTTGCTTGATGGTGCAAACTAGATTATCTGCAACAGACTTGAGTCAGTGACGGGTGACTTGGGGTACAGTGAAGCCTCATATGAGTCTGTGCAAAGACACAGTTTTACCAGAGTTTCCACTCTTGGGACATATGTTGCCTAGACCCCAAGGAAGAATTTGACACAAAATCAGATGTATAACTCCATTAATTGTATGCCAATTTAACTTTGAATGATGCCAAACTTGAGAGTCAACCAGACGCCACCCATATATTACAGGAGAGGGAGCATTACCATACAAGTTTATGGTTGTGGAATATGACACATTACTTCCTCCAGATATTGAAAAGACACTGATTAAGGGTGGAGATGAAAATCAGGTAAGTTATTACTGTTTCATGATTGTGTTATCGAATGTTTGGAAATCTGCTTGGCCGAGTGGTTTGCATTGGGGATTCGGAACCTTGCGTCCCGGGTTTGATCCCAAGTTGCGGCAGTGATGGTGGTGACGGTGTACCGGTTTATTTGGGCAAGGCACATTTCCTAGCCTATAGTTTGTTTACCCAGGGCTTATTTATAAGTGAACTGTTGCTGTGATATAATTGAGATAATGTTGAAAACTGCATAAAACACAAATAAAGCAAAACAACCTGAATGATTATGAGGGAAGATTTTCTCATAGGGGATGCACCTTAATAATTTGGAATGATCACTCATTGGAACAAATGACAGAAACATTCACTCTTGGCTAAAGGATATAAAACCTGATTTTTGAAAAAGAGTTGAAAACAAATGTTACAATTCTCATTAAAAATCCAACTTTTGCGATAATGCTTTCAATATTTTTAGTTGCAGTTGACATAATGTAACACAATTTGTTTGTTGTAAGTATTTAAGAAGGTCTTTAATAGCACAGTGTTTTGGGGGGCTCCAAGGGTCAATGTCAGGGTCACTGTTACTTAAAACAAGAGCACCGCGTACGGCACAGACGCTCGACTGATAGAAAACAGAAAAAAAGCTGAGCTGAACAAAAAACCTTAACCGGACGACCACACCGCCACCGATGATGACGCCAGGGTCATGACAATAGCTCTCGATTTTTCGAAAGTCGAGCTAATAAAAACATTGTTCAGTATCTTTAGTTATAGTTGATGATGTTACAATCTTTTTTTTGTAGTAAGTATGTAAGATAATATTTATTAGGATTTTACTTTGGGGCACCAGGGGTCAAGATCACTGTTACTTGAAATAGAAAAAAGGTAGTATATCCAATATATATAGCTACAATTGACATAATGTAACCAAATTATTAAGTGTGAAATTCATTTTACTTCTAGGAGATTTCAACATTCATCTATTAACCCTTTCCCTCATATAGACGCTTTCTGATGCCTCTGCAGCAGACGGCTTTTTGAAAACAAAGTGACAAAAGAAGAAATTGCACAAAACGTGCAATTTCTCCTTTTGCCACAATGCTTTCCTCTTTTTGTCATAGGTTATCCATTCAATTATAGAGATATTCTATGTTTTGACAAAATACGTTCAAAGTCATCTGCTGCAGAATTGTCGTATGAGGGTGTAACATGTGGTTATAATACTCAGTGCGCATGCCTAATGTTTCCCGCCCTTCAGGGCGCCAGCTCTGACCAGGGCAGTCGTTAATAAACTGTTGTACCGAACACACGTCTACGTTATAGTTACCACGCTTGTGGAATAACCCTTATTACCAAGAATGCAACATGGTGTCAGAATTCGGATTTTATACAAGTTATTTAATAAGCAAACGGATTTATACATTGTATGTCATCAACTTTGTGATTGAACATTAATTACATATTTTTTGACAATTATACTATAATGGCCGAAGCAGCTGGACTACCATACCCTTATATGGACTGGAATTCAACCAATTTACCAGACAGCTGGGTAAAGTTTACACGACATTGTAAACTAATGTTTGATGGCCCATTGAAGGGAAAATCACCAAAAGAACAATGTGCCTACATCCTCCTTTGGGTTGGAGACCGAGGAAGGACGATACATGCGTCGTTGGACCTCACCGACGAAGAAAACAAGAGTTAAAAAATCCTTCTGGACAGATTTAGGGACTTTGTACAACCTAAAGCAAATCCTGTATTCGCAAGGTACAAATTCTATCATGAGATACAAGACAACGACTCGATAGACGAACTTGTAGCACGTCTGTCAATAAGCGCTAAAGACTGCGATTTTGGGGACAATACGGACGAAATGATCCGGGACAGAATTGTATTTGGCTGTAAATCCGAGCGTGTACGAGAAAAGCTTATAGAAAAGGGCAAAGACTTGACACTCGACACAGCAAAACAAATTGCACAGTCACATGAATACAGCCGAAAACAAATGGAAGCTATGAAAGCGCAGGAAACAGACGTTGACTGGGTTTCGAGCCGGGGAAAACAACCGAGCCGCCAACAAAGGAAGACGAGCCATATAGCCCGATCACGGAAAGGGTCGAGACATCAAACCGATCCGAAGAAAAGAGACAATCCGCAAATGTGTTATAGATGTGGACATAAAACACATAAGAACAAAAATGACTGTCCCGCATTCGGACAACAATGCAATAAATGCGGAAAACCAAATCACTTCGCGAAAATGTGTAAAACAAACACTGACAGGAAAGTTCATGTAGTGAACGAGAATAGTTACAGGGATAGCTCTAGTGAGGAGGAATTCTATGTACATACGGTAAGTGGTTTTTCGAAATCTCGATCAGACCAAGCTTTAGTAAAATTAAGAATGTTTGACATGTACATTGATGCTAAAATCGACACAGGCAGCCAAGTAAACATTTTGCCAAGTAAATTGTATGAACAATTGAAAATTAATAACCCCTTGCTACCCCCTGACTCAAGATTGACCTCATATAGTGGGGATCAACTGATAGTGCTCGGTAAAACCAAAATACGCTGCACGTATAAAAATAGGCTCACAAATGCAGATTTCTACATCGTAGATCAAAGAAATGTTCCGGCACTAATAAACTTACACACTGCACAAGAACTTGGTTTAATAAAGCTGACATACGCAATAGATCAGCATAACCCACCGACAGTTCATCAAATAGTCACCGAATATAGCGACTTGTTTGAGGGAATAGGGACATTTGAAGGAACTTGCCACACGGATTACGCGACAAATTAAAGTCTGAGCTAGATTCTATGGAACAAAAAGGCGTCATCTCAAAAGTCACAGACCCTACAGAATGGGTAAATGCACTTGTATGTGTGGAAAAGTCGAATGGCAATATAAGAGTATGCATTGACCCAAAGGCCGTACTATCCAATGCGCACAATCGATGATGTTACCGCCAAACTCGCTGGCGCGACCCACTTCAGCATATTGGACGCGACAAAAGGGTATTATTTTTGCCAACTTACGGACGAGTCGTCGAGACTCACGACATTTGCGACCCCTTTCGGTCGTTACCGTTATCTAAGACTCCCGATGGGTCTTAAGTCGTCGCAAGACATATATAACAGGAAAATGGAGGAAATTCTTGAAGGCCTCGAAGGCATTGCATGCATCGTAGACGACTTGATCGTTTTTGGAAAATCCAAGTCGGAACACGATCGAAACCTCAAAACATTATTGATACGTGCACCAGTCCTGAAATACTTTGACCCTGTCAAATCGGTCACGCTGCAGGTCGACGCAAGTTCAAAGGGTATTGGTGCAGTTTGCCTACAAGCCGATCTCTTACGCTTCAAAAACATTGACTGAAAGTCAAATATCATGGGCACAAATTGAAAAGGAAATGCTAGCTATTTTATTCGGTTGCGTGAATTTCAAACAATATATTTATGGTAAACGCACAATAGTTGAAAGTGATTGCAAACCCATCATTTCAATAATGAAGAAACCATTGTGTGTTGCACCACCTAGGTTACAAAGGATGCTCTTGCAACTTCAACCTTATGACATAGAAGTAATTCATAAAAAAGGTACTAGTATACCGTTAGGTGATGCGCTAAGTAGAAATTTCGTATCAAAAACGTATCAAGACCTATTCGACGATCTTGATACGCACGTTCACATGGTATTACAACAATTACCTATTAGTGCTCAAAAACTTGAAACAATACGATTAGATTCCAAATCAGACGACCAAATTCAAAGTCTAGCAAACATTATGAAAAACGGATGGCCAAATGAGCGCCAAAATTGCCCAAAATCCATTCTAGACTTTTGGAATCACAGAGACGAGCTTTCTTTCGAAAACGGAATCATGTTCAAAGGTCAGAAAATCATAATTCCAACAGCATTGCGTGCAGAAATGATAAGGATAATTCATGACAGCAGCCATCAGGGCTGTAACCAGGCTACACGCCGCGCTCGCGATATAATGTTCTGGCCGGGCATGACTAAAGAAATAACAGATTTTGTCCTAGCTTGCTCGTTATGTGAGCGACATCGACATGCGAACGCTAAAGAACCATTACGACCCCATGAAGTGCCTCTCAGGCCATGGCAACACGTGTCGTGTGATATCTTTGCGTTTGACAATAACCAGTATCTTATTACTGTAGACGCGTTTAGTAAATATTTTGAGATAGATTTACTGCCTGATATGAAAAGTACCACAGTCATTCGAAAACTGAAGGTACACTTTAGCCGTTTCGGTTTAGTAGAACGTCTTAAAACTGATAACGGGACTCAATTCACATCGGAACAATTCCGTGACTTTGCAAAGGATTGGCAATTTACACATGTTACGTCTAGTCCAAACCACCAAAGTTCAAACGGATTGAGTGAAATATACGTCAAACATGCAAAACGTATTCTGCGAAAAGCGAAAGAAGCAAATCGCGATCCGTACCTACCATTACTTGAACATCGAAATACACCGTTACCGTGTGGGTACTCTCCAGCACAGCTCCTCATGGGTAGGAGACTGCGATCAGTTGTACCAACAACTAATAAACAGTTAACACCGAAATCTGTCAATATCAAAAAGGCACGGGAAAACATGCAAAAACAGCAAGAACGATCAAAACACTATCACGATCAGAATGCGCGACCCCTTCCTTCACTTAAAGTAGGAGACCGCGTTATATTTCAAAAGAAACCCGGCGAAAAATGGGAACACGCGAAGGTTGCTGAACAATTCAATGATAGATCATTCAACATCCAGACACCAGAAGGTGCTACATATAGGCGAAACCGCATTTTCATAAACAATTCCAAGTCCAGTCAACACACAAACTCACCACCAAAGCATAGAAATCATAGCCCTAAGGAACCCCCTTCCCAGCCTGTAGATTTAAGCATCAAGGGAAATGTCAGTCAGCAATATGTGACAAGGTCTGGTCGGGAGGTAAAGCCACTTAGAGCGTTATCGGAAAGCGAATGGGAAATGTAAACAAAACATTCCACAAACGTGTAATCTGATACCTCTGGAATTCCATTCATTAGAGCATCGCTCTCAAATGTATCAAATTTACTCACAAATACACCACTGGATTAACCAGCAGAAAACATCTGGCAGCATGAAATTTGATGTGCCGTTAGTGTCAACATTAGTTCGAACTATCGACTGGCTTCGCACATTGAGACTCATAGAACTTTATCCAATGCAATCCGATCCGTGCATACTCAATGCGCATGCCTAATGTTTCCCGCCCTTCAGGGCACCAGCTCTGACCAGGGCAGTCGTTAATAAACCGTTGTACCGAACACACGTCTACGTTATAGTTACCACGCTTGTGGAATAACCCTTATTACCAAGATCACAACAGAGGGAAAGGGTTAATATAAGGTGGCAATGAGTATTGACTAGAGTTTGATAAGCTTCTATGCTGTTTGCCAAATAGTCACAGACAGTTTCAAGAAATGTATCCAAAACATTTTCCATTTGGATCAGATTGCATGGATGCATCATGACAGATATACTTAGGTGGGTTTGCCTAGAGCATGACTGGTATGTATTCCAAATTGAACTCTATTTCAGGATCCAGAGGAAATTTCCCCATGGAAGGTTTACAGACAAGACATTTATTATTGTATAGACTCATTAATTTCAATGTTGAAAAGCACTGACACTACATTACAAACTAATGAATCATGGAGCATCAAAAGTACAATAAGCAACACACAACTGTGGCAAAGATTTGTAGGGAAGTACAGCCCAGACTGTATGAACTGTTGTGGAGAGAAGCCTGTGTGTGTTCTGATTGATGATAATATGTATTATAGAAGTATGCGATACTCCTACTACCAGCTTGCTCGGAAATGTAATTTGTGGTTTCTTCTTTTTCTTCCGTTATTGTACAAAATCCCTTTTTGCGGCATTGTGGTAAAAGTTGTATGTACAAAATAGTTGTGTGGCGTTCAAAAGTGAAAAACTTTATCCATAGGATGACTCTTATACATAACCTACAACATAGGGTATAATGGTTAATACAGATATAAGAACTTGAAACAAAATACAGACCTAATCGAGAGCTCTGATCTAAACCTTTTCCCATATACAACAAATCTATAGAAGACAGCCTAAAACCCTTTCCCATGTACAACAAATCTGCAGCAGTCGACTCTGAAATCATCTGGTGATAATTTTTTCAGTAATGCCAGCTGCTTGTGGAGAACTAGTATGAGAAAGCCGGAAAACATGAATGGGTAAAATGGCCGCCGTGATATGACTGAAAATATGTTAAACCGCAATTAAGTCAATCTTTCTATAAAAGTTTAATGTGGTGTTGTTCATATTGTAATGATGCTCTATTTGCATTTCAGATAACACAGGCTTTTGTCAGCTTTATCTCCAAACTGATGTTGACAAAGCTATAAAATATAACAGGCATAGACCCCACAATAGGGTTACAGATGAAACTATTGTTCACATGGCCAAAAGACTGGAAGAACCTCAGCCCTCCAAGAATTCATGGGAGCAGAATACATTAACCTTAAATAATTCACTAGAATTAAATGAGTAAGTACTCACTGTTTACCCTGTCCCACATACACCAAATCGGCAGCAGAAGGCTTTGAATGTAATCTAGGCATGAAAATGTAAAATCTTTATATTTGAAAGTATAAAGATTAAATAGAGTTGAAAACACTTTTGTTAAGTGAAACATTACTCAATATGAGAATTTATCCTATTGTGACAAAAGTTTTTAAAAGTAGTTTGCTGCAGATGTGTCAAAATGTGTATGCATGTGGTAAACTATTAATTCTAGAGTCTATCAAAGATCTGGAGAAAAATGCAAAATTACTGACAAATGAGGTTGTATTTTAAAAGGCAATGTCAAGAACAGTAGTGAAAAAAGGAGTTGATTAGCATGTACAATTTATTTTTTAACCCTTTCTCATATTTAGACGCCTCTGCATCAGACGACTTTTGAAAACATTGTGGCAAAAGGAAAAATTGCTCATAACGAGCAATTTCTCCATTGGCCACAATGTTTTCAATTCTTTTCATAAATTATACTATATTTTTGAGGGTATGTTGTCAAAGTTATCTGCTGCAGATTTGTTGAATGTGGGAAAGGGTTAAATTTGAATAAGCTTTGCTTTAGGTCTATAGAAATATATGGTAATTAGGGCTATAGAAATATATGGTATTACATAGGGCTATAGAAATTATGGTATTAGGGCTTTATAAATATATGGTATTAGGGCTATAGAAATATATGGTATTAGGGCTTTATAAATATATGGTATTAGGGCTATAGAAGTATATTGTATTAGGGCTATAGAAATATATGGTATAATGTGTAAAGAAATATATAGAATAAGGGCTATAGAAATATATGGTATTAGGGCTATAGAAGTATATTGTATTAGGGCTATAGAAATATATGGTATAAGGTGTAAAGAAATATATAGAATAAGGGCTATAGAAATATATGGTATTAGGGCTATAGAAGTATATTGTATTAGGGCTATAGAAATATATGGTATTAGGGCTATACAAATATATTGTACTTTTATTTTGTCCCGATTACTTCATGCTATCAACCCTGTTTCTAAATTACATCTAAACTGTATCTGTCTGTCTGTCTGTCTGTCAGTCCCACCTAACCTTATCCCGCCCGCATCTTAACCATGCATCATAGGATTTGAAAGAAACTTGGCACAAACATTCACCATGATAATGAACACAAGACCCAGGCCTGTACCTCAAATGTCAAGGTCGCACTTAGAGGTCAAAGGTTAAAATGAGTACTTTTTGATAGGACTGTACCTTGTCCGGCCCTCATTTCAACCATGCATCATAGAATTTCAAAGAAACTTGGCACAAACGTTTACTACGATGAGGCGGTGTGTCGTGCACAAGACCAAGGCCTGTACCTCAAATGTCAAGGTGAAACTTGGAGGTCAAAGGTCAAAATGAGTACTGTTTGATAGGACTACCTTGTCTGGACCACATCTCAACCATGCATCATAGGATTCCCAAGTAACTCAGTACACATGTACATGATGAGGCAGCGTGTTGCGCACAAGACCCAGACCTGTACCTCAAAGGTCAAGGTCACACTTAGCAGTCAAAGGTCAAAAGGAATACTGTTTGATAGGACTACCTTGTGCGGCCCTCATCTCAACTATACATCTTAGAATTCTCAAGTTACTGGACACACATGTTGACCATTATAGGCCAGTCAATCTAGCTCATTTTAGTGCTTGACCCACCACAAATTGCAAAAGAAACGATTCCACCTGTATTCATTCAGGAATGACCCCCTAAACACCATATTTAGAATCTAAATAGGGAAGGGGGTTAAATATGCTAATTTATGCTAATTTATGCTAATTAGTAGCCACATATAGGGAAACAATGACTTTTGTCAAAAATCATCCGAATAAGTCAATCAAGGTGTCTAATCATATGTTTTCAGTATCCAGGAAACCAATGAAACCATTCTTAACGAGAAAAAATATGTTGTATCATGGATAATATGCAAAATAATCACCAATTTTTGCCGATTTTTGGGTCAATTTGGGATATTTGTAATTTTCGTGAAAAATTATCCTGTTGTGACCATTTATGAACCCTATGTTCTTAGGGTCAAGGAAACCAACGAATATGGTTTTAAGACAATAAAAGGCATTGCATCATGGGAAATATGCAAATTACCCACAGCAATTGCCGATTGAAATGAGAATAGAACGTTTCAGACACAGCATATAAATGCGTATAAATATATTTTAGAGCATTTACATGTCTTAGTCACTCACAACCAGGTAAATAGTAATCCAGTCATTGTTTTCAGGGTAAAGCTAGCTTAATTAGCTATTTATTTTGCATTTGTAATGTTATCATGGGAACCTTCACATTTTCACAATTACTGACGGCTTTTAACTGGACCCTTTTCTTGTCTTCTAGTCATCTTCATCTTCATTGTCAATGTCAATGTCAACATCACTCATTACAAGTATTTCAATGTTTGTGCAACTAAGACCCTCACAGTTGCTACAGGCAGAATAACAGAGAAGGCCATGCCTCAGACATGTGCATCGAAGTGTGCTGCACCCTGTTTTACACTCGCATCTGAACATCTCAAGCAATTTGCTTTGTGCCGCCGGCATGTCTGTTGTGTTTGGCAACAACTGTCCCCCAACTTCTTCCCAGCTCCACTCGGATGGCTCAAGGCCCAACACATCTCCTTTCCACTCCTGAATTTGGAAGAATACTCTCAAGCTATGATATCTAGCAGCAGCTTATGTAGGGGGCAAATTCTTTGCCTCTACTGCTTTCGAACCCTTTTTCACCTTATCACAATATAGTTTGTAACGCAAACTGTTCAGATCATCTTTTTCTGCTCCGTTAAAGAGGCATACTAACCCTTCCTCCACCGCCTTAATGATATCCTCCTTGGGATTGTTCTTATTGCCACTGAAAACCTGTGCAAGTTGACGGAACTTTGCATTCTTTATGATCATTTTTAGTGCTCCGGCTTTGCCAAGTCCTTGTATTCTTGAAGTTGAGTCACATCCCAGTATAGCATTAATAAATAAGATGTGTGAAGACACATTCTCGCCAAGTGTGGCTTTCGTCTTCTTTATGTCCCAGACTCTATGCTTGGTGGAATTTGCCATGGGCTCTGGTCTAAAGAAGATGTCATTTGAGTTGATATCCGCATGGTGACATAGCAGTACCAGTAAATCGGTGTCGTCACCAACAAGGACAGCATAGATTGATTTTGCAGATTCAATAGCTGCATCAACTATCATTGCATGTGCATCACCCTCCGCATGAATTGTTGTGCATCCAGCCATTTTTAACATATTGCTGAGCATTTTGAGGAATTGCTGCTTGATCGTCTTGTTTTTTAAGAAGTTTTCCTTCTTCATACAGAGGATTGTTTGTCCCCGCACTTTCGATCAGCCTCTCTTCTGGAAGGCTACAATCATGAAAGCATCAGAACCGGTTGCAAGCTGTGTCAAATCTCTTGTTCTGAGATTAGGTGGGTTTCATTTGCAAATGAGCTTCCTTGGCAGTATCGCCTATCTGATGGTAGGCTCTGGTTTGCAGGAATTGTTGGAAACTGTGTACGCTGCCAATAGTGTGAAGCACATCCTAACAGGCAAGGCAGTTTCATGGGCAATTCGAGGACATTTATTGTTGTACGGGGTATTGCAAACAATGCTGTGATTCATCAGAATCTATATGAACTCCATTTGTCTGCTCTTCACGATCATCTGCACAAGTTGGCAAGGGTAGATTGTAAGCATTTGCAACTAACATTGTTTGCAATGCCCTGTACAACAATAAATGTCCTCGAATTGCCCGTGAAACTGCCTTGCCTGTTAAATAATATTCTAATTGACTTGATGCAATTATACCTGCACTCCAATTCTTGAATAGTTTGGTCCCGTAATTGTCTTTGTATGGTAGGAAAATAATTCATATCAGGATTAAAGTTATCTCATATATATGTGAAAGAACTCAATTATCAAAAGTTTAATTTCAAACGCCCAGCTATTGTCTTTCATACGTATATTACAGAACATGTCAGTTTCTCTGTCCCGTCATAGACCTGGCACTTTCACATCCAATAGAGAGCCTTCAGGAAGTAGACAAAGAGGCAGCTAACCAGTCCAGGGTCATCTGTTCTGCAAGCTTTATACACCAGTCTGATAACATAGTCAGGAAGCTTGTGTCTCAAGAAATGGGTAAAGCAAAAGGTACGGTATTTTAATCCAGAATCCTCTTGGTCCCAGACATTAGCATGCTGAACTTGAAACTGGAGTCGCTGGTTTATTTTAGTTTAAAATTATTTATTTAACATTGATTGAAAAACAAGCCTTAAGCTTATGTTGATCATGTTTGATGTCTGCTTCCTGGAGACATAACCAGTACTTGCGCTGTGTGTGTTGCAAAATCCCAAAAGGCAGAAACCGATCATCACAGGATTCGAGCCTGGGACCTTTGGCAAATGAGGCAGCGTTTTACCACTGCTCCACTGTCTTCCACAGTCACTGGTTTGGTTCCTGCTTGATGGGGTTATGGACCAATTCTGCAGTAGACAACTTCAAAGACATTTAGGAAAAATATAGAAAATCACTATAAATGGATGTTTAATTTTTAGCTCATCTATGCAGGAAGTGCAAGGTGAGCTATTGGGATCACATTTTGTCCGTCGTCCGGCCGTCGTCCGTCGTGCGTCGTGCGTCGTGCGTCGTCAACATTTGAGCTTGTTAACACTCTACAGGCTACATTTTACATCCAATCTTCATGAAAGTTTATCAGAACGTTCATCTTCATAAAATCTTGGACAAGTTCGAAACTGGGCCATATGAGGTCAAAAACTAGGTCACTAGGTCGAATTGAAGGGAAATCTTGTTAACACTCTGGAGGCCACATTTTCAACTTGAGTATGTTGAAACTTTATCAGAATGTTTGTCTTAATGATATGTAGGTCAAGTTCAAACATGGGTCACGTCGGGTCAAAAAGTAGGTCACTAGGTCAAATTGAAGGAAAATCTTGTTAACACTCCAGAGGTCGCAATTTTTGCTTAAGCAGTTTAAAATTTTGTCAGAATGTTTGTCTTAAAAATATCTAGGTCAAGTTCGAATATGGGTTATGCCGGGTCAAAAACTAGGTCACTAGGTCAAATTGAAGGAAAATCTTGTTAAAACTTTGGATGCCGCATTTTTTGCTTCAGCAACTTGAACAAGTTCGAAACTGGGCCATATGAGGTCAAAAACTAGGTCACTAGGTCGAATTGAAGGGAAATTTTGTTAACACTCTGGAGGCCACATTTTCAACTTGAGCATGTTGAAACTTTATCAGAATGTTTGTCTTAATGATATGTAGGTCAAGTTCAAACATGGGTCACGTCGGGTCAAAAAGTAGGTCACTAGGTCAAATTGAAGGAAAATCTTGTTAACACTCCAGAGGCCGCAATTTTTGCTTAAGTAGTTTAAAATTTTGTCAGAATGTTTGTCTTAAAAATATCTAGGTCAAGTTCGAATATGGGTTATGCCGGGTCAAAAACTAGGTCACTAGGTCAAATTGAAGGAAAATCTTCTTAACACTTTGGATGCCGCATTTTTTGCTTCAGCAACTTGAAATTTGTTCAGAATGTTGAGCTGAATGATATCTAGGCCAAGTTCGAATATGGGTCATGCCGGGGCAAAAACTAGGTCACTAGGCCAAATTTAGTGAAAATCTTGTTAACTCTGTAGAAGCCGCATGTTTTGCTTCAGTGGCTTGAAATTTGGTCAGAATGTTGAGCTGAATGATATTTAGGCCAAGTTTGAATGTGGGTCATGCAGGGTCCAAAACTAGGTCACAAGGCCAAATTAAGGGAAAATCTTGTTAACTCTGTAAAAGCCGCATTTTTTGCTTCAGCAGCTTGAAATTTGGTCAGAATGTTTGTCTAAATGATATCTAAGCCAAGTTCGGATATGGGTCATGCCGGGTTAAAAACTAGGTCACTAGGCCAAATTGAAGGGTAATCTTGTTAACACTCTGGATACTGATTTTTAAATTTCAGCATGATGAAACTTTATCAGAATGTTTTTCTTGATGATATGTAGGCCAAGTTCGAATATGGGTCATGCTGGGTCAAAAACTAGGTCACTAGATCAAATTGAATGAAAATCTTGTGAACACTTTGGATGCCACATTG
Source organism: Serripes groenlandicus (assembly GCA_031761405.1). Lineage (NCBI taxonomy): Eukaryota > Metazoa > Mollusca > Bivalvia > Cardiida > Cardiidae > Serripes > Serripes groenlandicus. Next base: position 33,385,477 of record JASEVX010000009.1, read on the forward strand.
TTTGCTTCAGCAGCTTGAAATTTGGTCAGAATGTTTGTCTGAATTATATCTAGGTCAAGTTCGAATATGGGTCATATTGGATCAGAAACTAGGTCAATAAAGGAAAATATGGTTCAAACTCCGGAGGCCGCATTTTTACTTTGAGCAAGTTGAAACGTCAGAATGCTGTCTTGATGATATCTAGTCCATGTTGGAATATGGGTCATATCAGGTAAAAAAAATATAGATCACTAGGCCAAATGAAGGAAAATATTGTTAGCACTGTGGAGGTTGCATTCAGAATAATTGTCTTGATGTGTTTTGCATTGCAGTACATTGTATAATTAAGGTGAGCGATCCAGGGCCATCATGGCCCTCTCGTTTAATAGAGTTGAAAGCATGTTTTTAAAAGTCGTCTGCTACAGATTCTAAAACTTTTCAGGATCAAAATTTTCTGCAGAAAAATAGCACTTTGAAAACGTTATAGAATAAGTTTAATTGCTGATAATGATCAAATGGTCAAACCGATGACGTGACGTCATTTTCCTAGTAATCGGTCATGTTATACTACATACGTTATATTTAAAGAAATACGTAACAGGTATATTATTAGATCGGATCCAAGCATTATCATGTGATAAAAACCATATCTTATCTATCCCCATGTATAATTCCGTATAACGTATTCCATAAATTTAACAAATCGGACTTATTGTCATTGTCTGACATTGTGTAGTAAACAAAAACATTCACACAGATTCGTCCACGTGTGAAAAGGTGCGAAGACACTAAATAGTTCCATTATTTCATTATCAATTATCATAAAAATAAAAATAAAATTTGTTTGTTTTGAATGGATATGGAATATTTCAACTTGAAGTGATACAATTTTAACATTTTCACTCTCGCTATGCGCTCATGAAAATATTCAATTGTATGACTTCTTAATGAGATATATTCCATATCCACTCAAAACAAACAAATATCCTCTATATATTCATTGTTTGGGTGGACATCAAACTTTCTTTTGATTTGACAGATTACAACTAAACCCTTTTCCACTTTCAGACACTTTCGGGCACCCCCAAAGTAGAAGACTTTTGAAAACATTCTGGCAAATGATGAGCAATTTCTCCTTTCACAACACTGTTTTCCACTCTTTTCATTAATTATACTTTCAAATAAAGAGAATTTCCATAGTTGTGTGTGTATGTTTTTAAAGTCGTTGGCTGCAGATTTGCTGTATGTGGGAAAGGGTTAATTTCAGAGGAATGTGGCTAAGATAGATTGTTTTTGGGTTAAAGCTAATGTCAATGTTTCAGAAATGTTTCAGAAATAAATCACCTGTGTTAAAACCATTGTTGAAAACATGGTTGCTTGTCAACAATTACTGGAGTTCAATTTGAACAAAAATGGAATTGTATATCAAATAATTTATTAATGAAGTAGATTAGCTGTTTCTCGTAATCACCTAGATGTAAATAGTAATTCTATTTTTGTAAATCCTTTTTTTTTTTCAGAATTAGGAATGACAAAATCAGGACTTAAGTCAATGGCAGGAAAGTTACAACAAGTGCGTAGAAAAATAATTGATGACCTTAAAGACGGAACAATAAGTGTACCAAAAGATATTGTTACCAAGGTAACAGGTGATTCTAAAGATGAATCAAATATTCTTTACGAGTTTTTCACAGAATTATTTGATAGAGTAAAATGTGACATTGTGACTTGAAAATGAGTAGCCTGGATTCTTGATGTAATGAGGTCTACTAATAATTTGTATAATAATAATTTAAACACATAGAAGAAAGCAAACTTTAATCTAAATTATATCCAGCATTACATTTTCTGTTATGTGCCTTTATTAATTAAATATAATTGAAACACCATTCTTCAGTTAATTATATTCATTGGCTTCCATGTTGGAAAAAGTAGGGTGAAATGAGAGTACTAGTACGAAGTAAATAACAATCATTAAGTTATCATGTGACATCTAGTTTCTGCGATTGATTTCATCAGTATTTAGCAGACAAGATTTACGAAACATCTGGGTTTTTTTATGATCAGAAAATGATGTTTAGTAATTGAGGGGTCGGGGTATGTAGAAAATATTGATTTTATAAGGACTAACAATAGAAATATGTTGTCATCTATAGCTATTTGTTTGGTAAATTTCTCAATAAGATCTACACTTCTCTACATAATTAATGTCCACATTCCAAAAGTGGGATTAAAGTACCAAAACACGAAATATTCCATTATTCAAAAGATATTCCGTTCAAGGATTTATTATTTAATGAGGATAAGTACATATATCTTTCAAAACATGTTATTGGTGTGTAAAATTATTTCTTATGTTAAATATCTCTGAACCTTTCATACACAAAACATACCACAAATGATGTATGTTAAACTTCAGATTAATATGGTATTTCAAAAATAAAAACAAAATGTTGAGTTAATATTGTACTTATCACATTTTACAACCACTGTGGTATCGCGGAAGGCCCATAATTAACTGGTATCAGGTCAACTCCTTGTTGCCTGGAAGATCACTATATACGTGACAAAACCTTTGGAACAGGCTTGACATGTGGGCATCTAGTCTAATTAAAAAGCCTGACATCAGTGTTTCCTGAGCGATAATTTCTACATCAACTAATACGCTACGTAGAAAACACTGTTTAACCAGATTTACAAGAAAAATACAATAAGAAGGGAGTGTAGGTCATGCAAGTTGTTAACCCTTTTGCTGCTATATGTGACTTAAAAGAACAATCCTGTATACATCAATGTATTTCCATACATGACCTTAAAGAACAAAATGTGAACTATGAAGACGAAGATTATCATGCAATTTTATGCAGTCTAACCTTGGTTTGTTTTGTTGGGGTTTTAAGCTGTTTTCAACATTTTTTCAGTTTTATCACGGCGACAGTTCCCTTCTTTATCATAACAAACCAGTACTAGGCTAGGAAATGTGCCTTGCCCAGGAGCACTCCACCATAACCACAGCACCGCGACTGGGGATCGAACCCACACTCCACCATAACCACAGCACCGCGACTGGGGATCGAACCCGGGACTAACCTTGGTCAACATAATCATTGATTGATGTTTATTCATTTATTATGCTTCATCTGTCATGTCAGTCTGTCCTTTTCACATCTAGTTATTGCCCTTTTAATTTCTATCTGTACCGCTTTTGTTAGGGTTTTTCCTCAGCAGCTACTGAATTGAATTCAATGAAACTTTATGTGAAGCTTCACTAACAAGAGGAGATTTGCATATTATCAACATGTTTCAGTTCGATGATTTTTCACAGAATTATTGCCCTTTTAATTTCTGTAGTACCACTTTTGTCTGAGCTATTCCTCAGCAACCACTGACTTGAATTTAATGAAACTTGACCCTTTCCCTCATATAGACGCTTTCCGACGCCTCTGCAGCAGACCGCGTTTTGAAAACATAGTGACAAAAGAAGAAATTGCTCAAAACGAAAAATTTCTCCTTGTGACACAATGTCTTCCACTTTTAGTCATAGGTTATCCATTCAATTATAGAGATTTACTATTTTTTGACAAAATATGTTCAAAGTCGTCTGCTGCAGAATTTTTGAATGTGGGAAAGGGTTATGGGAAGCTTCACTTACAGGAATAAATATGCATATTAACTCCATGTTCCGGTTCGATGATTTTTCACAGAGTAATAATATAATATGACATTGGTCAATATGTGTCCGGTCTATTTCTCAAGAGGGCATGTAGTATTATCAACACTTTCATGTTCCATGATTTTTTCACCGAGTTATTGACCTTTTAATTTCCATCATGAGCAATTTCTTCTTTTCCCATAATGTTTTTTAAGAAGTCTGCTATAGATGACTATATGGGTCTTGTATGAGAGAAAGGGTTAATTTGCTGTACAGAAAAATGTAATCAAATTCCATTGATGTCATCAATTTCTGTGCTAAAAAAGGATTTTACAGGTAAATTTTATGAAAGGTCAATGTGATGATTTTGTTTTGTAACAACAATTGCTAAAACACCAGTATGTTTCTGGGACTATCTCAATCTTTAGCCTAAAGATTCAAATGGTTTGCTTAGTGGGTGTTTTACAATGTTTAGCTCCACTGATTGAAAGCTAGAAGAGCTTATGTCATGGCCAATTGTCTGTCATGCGTCCCCGCGTCCAACCTTAACTTTTAAACCTTAACTTTTGGCTTCAAACAATTTCTCCTTTATAACCATTTGGTTAATTTTATGATGAAACTTCATAGGTAGCATCCTCCCAATGTCCTTTCTTAAATTCATTCATTTTTTTGGGATCCATACACAATTCTAGTTTCTATGGCAACTAAGAGAAACATTTAAAAAGATCTTCTCCCAAATTGGTCAAATCATTTTGTAGAAATGTTCCCTGTGTGGCCCTCTATTAAATTCCTTCAAGCCATGTTGATTGATAAAAAAAATGCCGCCAGGGGGAGTCTTTTTGTCTTATAATGTAAGGCTGTAGTGAACACTTAAATAAATATTTTTCCCTTATAGTATTTGGCAGATATTCAAATAATTTTGTAGAAATGTTCTTTAGCAGCCGCTTAGCATATTCCTGCAAGTCATGTTAATTGGTTGAAAACCCTGGCTTTTAGGGGGCTGGGCTGTTTTGCATTATAGGTCCGTAGTGATTTAATTATTGCCTATTGGTAGTGGAACGATACTGGCCCTCTCGTTCAGTTATATCATAGCATTTCCTGGGTACTTTTAATCACCAGTAAGACCTGGCAGGGGATCAAACCTGCGATCTCCCATACCGTGGTGGACGTTCCACCAACGAGGAGGTCTAAAGATTAAATGAGCCACGTCTGTGTGAAACGCATTTCTGAATAATGCAGGTTCAGATAAGTCTGTACATCTTATCCATATTATCAGAATCGACACAACTTGACAGAATCTTCTAACAAGCTAATGTAAGTAATATGTGAAAAGTGTAGATATTGGATCCGACTGTCCGGGTTCACAGGCTTATCTTGATGTTCACTGTTCACACAAGTTTCAAATAGATTATATCTTCCTGTATTACGAATTACTGTCTTGAACCTGTTTTAGCTCACCTGAGCACGAAGTGCTCAAGGTGAGTTATTGTGAACGCCTTTTGTCCGTTGTGCGTCGTGCGTCAACATCTTCTCCTCAGTAACCAGTGGGTCAATTGGGATGAAACTTCACAGAAAGCATCCTTTCAATGACCTCACCAGAATTCCTTCACAGCTTTAGGATCAACGAAAACACTTTAAAATTCTTCTTCTCCCAAACCGGATGGCAGATTTTCAAATAATGTTATAGAAGTGTTCCTTGGTTGACCCTCTATCATATTCCTTCAAGCCATGTTGATTGGTCGAAAAACATGGACGCCAGGGTGCGTAGCTACTTTTGCCTTATTTGGCTATAGAGAAAACTCAAATAATCTTCTCCTCCCAAAGTGTCAGCCCGATTATCAAATATTTTTTTCCCGCCGTTACCTACTTTTGCCTTATTTGGCTAAAGAGAATTATCAAATAATATTTTCAAAATGTTCCTTAAGTGATCAGATTCCTTAAAGCCATGTTGATTGGTCGAAAAACATGAGGGCGGAGATATTTTGCCTAATATGGCTATAGTCAAAACTTAAAAAATCTTCTCCTCCGAAAATGTAAGGCCGATTTTCAAATAATTTTGTAGAAATGTTCCTAGGGTGACCCTCTATCAGATGCCTTCAAGCCATGTTCATTGGTTAAAAACTATGGCCGCCAGAGGGCGGGGCTTATATGGCTAAAGTTAAAAAAAATAAAATCAGGTGAGCGATCCAGGGCCATCATGGCCCTCTTGTTTAAAACAACACATCTGCAGCAGACCGTTTTGAAAACATCGGAGCAAAGGTATAGAAAATCTCTATAAATGGAAATGTAATCATTGAAAAGATTTGAAAATATTATGAAAAAAGCAGAATTTGCTGGTTTTGAGCAATTTCTCCTTTTGTCGTATTGTTTTCAAAGGTCGTCTGCTGCAGAGGCGTCTGTATGTGGGAATGGGTTAATTAAGTGGTTTGTGTGGATGTATTGCATGAAAGGCTGACCCATGAACTAAGACTGATTTTTTTGCAAATTTCCAATTGAAATACCCATGCAAATGTTATTCTAAGAAGATTGAAAATTTTCATTATTTTACTCTGTAAAATTGTCCGCTTATCTCTTTAAGCCTTTTCAAAATACAGGACATCTGCGGACACGACTTAAAAAAACATCTAGGCGAAAATATCGAAAAAATCGATCTCTATATAGCTGAAAGTGAAATTATTGAATTGAGTTGAAAACATTGTCATTTGTCACAATGATTTCAAACGTCGTCTGCTGTAGATGTGTCGAAATGCGTCTACACGTGGGAAAATGTTAAAACATTATACGTGATAATATGTATACTTTAACCTTTTTCACTCATATAGACGCTTTCTTACGCTTCTGTAGTAGACGGCTTTTTGAAAACATAGTGACAAAAGAAGAAATTGCTCCTTTTGACACAATGTTTTCCACTTTTAGTCATAGGTTATCCATTCAATTATAGAGATCTTCTATTTTTTGACAAAATATGTTCAAAGTCGTCTGCTGCAGAATGGTCATATGAGGGAAAGGGTTAAACAGTTTGTGTCGCCTGCTTTGACAGTGAGATGCACCCTTCTCCGTCATCTTAAAGTCCATCACGCTTTCACTTACAGACATGTTGGCAGGCTAGACATGTGTTTCTTTGGATTAAAGGTTCATTACAAACAATATGGTCTCGGAGGAAAAATTGTAAAAATGTCATTTGATTAGTGAAGATCATGACTTTCCTTGGTATTTACAATATACGCTGTCTGAGCATGACCTGTTCTGTTTGAAGTGGTGGCTTATTGAGTGAATTGTTGTGTAACGCCGCTGTCGACAGTATATACTTGAGCCGTCCCGCGAGAAAACCAACAATGTGTACTCTGCGTAAAGTATCGGTCCGGATCAGCTAAAGCATGCCGCGCAGGCTAACCCGGACAGACAATTTTCGCCTCCTGTGGATTTTCTGTTTCGGGAATCATTACTCTATACCTCTATCCCTCTGGGGCGGAATGTGTCGACCCGGATAAGCCTGCGCGGACTGCGCTGGGTCGATACATTACGCAGAGTCCATAATGTTGGTTTTTCACGCGACGGCTCATATATCATATCACAAACACCACTCACACCAGTTCTCAACACGAAATTCCTTTCATGCAATTGGCTACTTTTCTGCATTAAGAATCATAATATGGGTACCATATACACAATTTATATATACATGTACATAGTTGTCAATATTTCCATGCTCGGAGTAGATAATTCAAAACCAGGTATCGCTACGCAACACAATTTTTCTTTTATTATATACCCAGTATAGATTTTAAGACATACTTTAAACAGTATTATACACATTTTCAATAAAGAAAAATGACACTATTTACCCATGGAATGAAATTAATAAATGACTCATGAAACCACGCTTGACTACCTCATTTTGAAAGATGTGAACTCATATATTGATGAAGTCCCATCATATTTCGGTGTGTATTTGCGTCGGGAAACGTGCAGGTAATCTATATAATAAATACAATTATATCGCTAACTTCATTTGGGTACCACATATTGTAACCACCGTTGAAAACCATACTACGTGCACCCATTTGAGAACCACACACGGGTACTCTCTATAAATCCTTAGAACCACATTTGGATATCAGTTATATTGCAAATACCATTATTCCATTTCTTTCTTTCATCCTATCGACGTTTGCATCCAGTACAGTCGATAAAATGCGCGAATGTACACAGAACCCTTGTACGATTATGTTGGTTTGTTGATGATCTCCCGCAGAAAGGTTGTAAGTAGATTTTAAAACACGATACGAATACGACCTTTACGTATCATGTACGTGATGTACCTGCACGACTGTTTTAATTTGAGGAAGGCCTTTTAGCAACCGTTTTTGTAAAAAAAAAAACCTTCAAAGTTAAAAGATACTGTTCATTTGAACTTAAGTCACAAGGAACTTACGTAAACATGTTAGTAATGTCTTATTTCAGAAGGTTAAGCAGGACAAAAATGCGTAAAACATACATGTATATATATATATATATAGAACCGTTTTGTAACACCTTTTTTATTAGACTCCGCCGCTTTTGTAATAACAGAAATCGAAGTTGAAAACACTTTACTAACGTTTGTAAATAATATTTTTTTTTAAGTTGAACAAACTTTACAGTTTAATTTAACTTTTATTTATATTTGCATAACGAGTTGCTAAAAGGCCTAGATTTGTAATTTACCATTTCCGGTGTTAAATATGTAGCAGTTGAAACATTTACATTGCACTTTTGCTGTGTTTACTTAGTTAAAAGTTACCATTGTTGAAGGTATTAACCCTTTCCCTCATATAGACGCTTTCTGACGCCTCTGCAGCAAACGGCTTTTTGAAAACATAGTGACAAAAGAAGAAATTGCTCAAAACGAGCAATTTCTCCTTTTGCCACAATGTTTTCCACTTTTAGTCATAGGTAATCCATTCAATTATAGAGATTTTCTAATTTTTGACAAAAAAAATTCAAAGTCGTCTGCTGCAGAATTGTCGTATGAGGGAAAGTGTTGATGGATGATTCGGAATATGATAGAACGCTGTTAGAATTATTTCATTTTTTATTTTCTCTTTCTTTTTGGCACTTAGCGAAAAAGCAAATTGTGTACTGCAACATGTCATATGAATGCCCTTATATTTACCTAATTTTTGTTTTTTGATAATTTGTTAAGAGCCTATATATCAAAACCACCATTGAACACCATAATACGGGTACCATATGTATTGATAACCACAGTTATCATATAACAAGATAACAATACATATGTATTGATAACCACAGTTATCATATAACAAGATAACAATACATATGTATTGAGAACCACAGTTATCATATAACAAGATAACAATACATATGTATTGAGAACCACAGTTATCATATAACAAGATAACAATACATATGTATTGTTGACAAAAAGAAACACGCGCTTATTGATATACTGTGAACCAACCCTCGGCACCATCATATTCTGAACACCACTCACGGGTACTGTAAACATTCTGAACACCACTCACGGGTACTGTAAACATTCTGAACACCACTCACGGGTACTGTAAACATTCTGATAACCACTCACGGGTACTGTAAACATTCTGATAACCACTCACGGGTACTGTAAACATTCTGATAACAACACTTGAGATCCATTTATGTTGCCCATTACCTAATCCGAATTCTGTTTTCATCCTATCTAAATGTGCATCTAAGTCTCTGCTAGTCGATCAAGTCATTGGAGATTTGACGATAACATGCAGGAGGATGTTTGCCGATGACCTCGTGCAGAATGACTGTACGTAGATTTTAAAACACGATATAAATACGACTTTTTGGTATCATGAAAGAGATGTACTCGCATGACTGTCTTGGTTTGATCAGGGACCTAGATAAGAGGGATAGGCAACTCCACCTGTACACATGTTATCTGATTAAAATATAACACATAGAAATAAACTTGTCAACATGTTCACATTTTGTAGCAAATAAAACTTTGAAGTCACATTGGCACATAAACAAAACATACATATTCTGAAAGCTTAACATTTCAACTAAAGTTAGAGATACAATGAATAACTGGAATTTCTTTGTATTTTGAATAATGACTGGTTTAAAAGACACAGATATTGGGATTTCTGAATTATATTATTTTTTTCCAAAATTAATACACTGATATTTTTCATACGGATAACATATTATCAAAACCTGTAATATATTAAAATATTTTTATCTACTGCAATAGAAGAATGTTTAAACTTTCAGAAAATAATTTTTTTATTTTCATATCTTGAATAGTTTTACTTGCTACAAATGTCGGCACGGGTGATACTTTAGTATATAATTTAGTTACGTATCCCTCTTATCTACGTCCTTGGTTTGATGTATATATCTGCGATATAATATTTCGTTCGGTCTATTTCCGGTGTTAGATATGTACATTTTGGAATCATTTGCATAGAACGTTCGCTGTGTTTACTTAGTTCAAAGGTACCGTTGTTAAAGCTATTAATGGAAACGTAACACTATAGGATTCGGAATATGATAGACCTGGTGAAATCATTATGTTTTTAGTTCGACTATTCGGAGAATATGAGAGCTATTTTACTCACCCTGGCGTCGGCGTCGGCGTCACACATTGGTTAAGGTTTTGCATGCAAGGACATATAGTTCACCATAGCTTAATAACTACCAGGTGTATTGCATTGAAACTTTATACAATGCTTCCCAACTATCACACCTATGTAAATAATTAAGTGCATTTAATGCAAGTAATAGCCTTTTTTCTTTACTTAGAAGTTCTGGTTAAAGTTTTGCGTGCAACTACGTTAGGAGTCTTATCTCAGTATACTACTTGATTGAGACATTATTCAACTCTCCCCAACCATCACAACTATGTAAACAATTAAGTAAGGTAGAATCTTTCCAATGTAAAATGCATATAATGTCCCTTTTTAGCTCGACTATTCGAAGAATATGAGAGCTATTACAGTCACTTGTGCGTCGGCGTTGCAATTTTGGTTAAAGTTTTGCATGCAAGGCCTTTTCAAATGACCTTGCAGGACAAGTCCCAAAACTCTATATCATAGTTTGACACAATTATGACCCTTTTTTCACTTAGAAAGTCTAGTTAAAGTTTTGCGTGCAACTACATTAAAAGTTCATATCTCTGTATTTACTTGATGCATTGCATTGCAACTTTATACAACCCTACCCAACTATCACACCTATGTAGATTATCAAGTTAGATAACTCTGTCCTGCAAACACTGCAAGTTATAGCCCCTTTTTTACTTAGAAATTGTGGTTAAAGTTTTTGCATGCAAGGTACTTTCATGGATATATCTCGGTAACCACTAATGATATTGACTTGCAACTACATTCATGTCTGCAGGGGTGTCAGACAGTCAAGTTAGATAACTCTTGTATGGATTTAGTACACATTATGGCCCATGTTTGACTTTGGAAATTTGGTTAAAGTTTTGCATGCATGGTACTATCATGCACATATCTCAGTAACCACACAGGTATTGATTTAACAACTTCAATAGAGTCTTTAAAGGTATAAAATAAACAGGTTAGATAACTCCTGACTGAATTTATTATAAATTATGGCCCTTTTTTAAGTTAAAAATTTGGGCTAAAGTTTTGCGTGCAAGGCCTTTTTTCACACACAGCAGATGCTATTCAAACAAGACTTATCCAACTTGGTTTATAGTTCAATACTACCAAGCCACTATCACAGTAATTAACAACTGTTGTCTATAGTATCGAATGGCCAAATAGTCGAGCATACTGTCTTGCGGACAGCTCTTGTTTAATTCTAAGAAGTTCTGGTTATAGTTTTTCGTGCAACTACATTAACAGCCCTTATACACTTGATACATTGCATTGAAACTGTGTACAACACTTCCCAATCATCACACCAATGTAAACACTCAAGATATAACTCTTATCTTGCATTGAGAGTCTATATCTCACTAACTTCTCGATACATTGACACTTTATACAGCCCTTCCCAACCATCACATCTATGTAGATAATCAAGTTTAATAACCATATCGTGCATGTAATGCAAATTCTGGTCATTTATAATTTGACTTAGAAATTCTGGTTGTGCATGCAACTACATTAGAGTCCATATCTCAGTAACTAAAAAGCGGTGGAATAGTCGAGCGCGCTGTCTTACTGACAGCTCTAATTTGTCAAATGATGGTTCAAACAAAGTTATTTGATTCTAAAACAGACATTCAGAGGCTTTCAACTAACACGGATTTCAATCATAGTGCATACTAAGGCCTGTTCATATTCATTCTTTCAAATCCTCACAAAATTAATGTACAACTACGTGGACAATATTATGTATTTCGGGTTTTGTCAGATGTTACATTAATTAACCGCAACAGGTTAATAAGAGATATTTCGGTATCTCATATATATGTACAGTATTTGGGTTTTTGCAAGATGGAACATTAACTAGCAACTTCCAGTGAATAAGATTGATTTGTATATGAGCCGTTCCACGAGAAAACCAACATTGTGGACTGTGCGTATCTACCTGGATCTGCCTAAGAATGCCGTGCAGGATAATCCGGGCCGAAACATTCCGTCTCAGGGGGATAGATGTATATAGTAATGATTCCTGAAACAGAAACTCCAGGTGAATAAGAGTAATTTGGGTATCACATATACATGTATTCAGATTTGTTTGTCAGAAGGTACATACAGGGTCGCAACACGTGAAAAGAGTGATTTGGGTATCACATATACATGTATTCAGATTTGTTTGTCAGAAGGTACATAAGGGGTCGCAACAGGTGAATAAAAGTGATTTAGGTATACATATACATGTTTTCAGATTTGTTTGTCAGGAGGTACATAAAGGGTCGCAACAGGTGAATAAGAGTGATTTGGGTATCACATATACATGTATTCAGATTTGTTTACATCCGCGGTCACTTCTACGAATCGTGAAGACCATATCTCGACACTCTGTGCATGGATAATCTTGCTGTTCAAACAGAACTTAACCCTTTCCCATATAAAGAAGCATTTCGACACAACTGCATCAGATATAGTTTTAAAACATTTGGGCCAAAGGAGAAATTACTCATTGTCTGTAACTATTGCCGTACTGTTTTTTAAATATTTCCATTAATTATAATTGCATTTGCAAAGAATCAAAATGTTGCTGAATAGAATAATATCGAGGTCGTCTGCTCTATATTTGTCGTATATGGACAATGGTTAAGGGTTTGTGTAATGAGGCTGAAATCAAACTGTATGGACCCTCAGTGTGACAAGGTACTTGAGCGCTTATTCAAGCCGCGGTCAGTTTGCTTATTCTGTCTTCCGATTAAATAGTATCTGAAATATAAGTAAATACAAATAGAAATCAGTTGAACATTATCCTGGGTACTTATGGAAATCGATTTGAGAGTTTCAGGAACGGCTTATTCATTGTGTAATATTATGGGAGATGTTCTGGTCAAATTGAGTGAAATATGTTTCTGTTTATAGCGCTGAGTTACTTTTCAGGTAAAAAAATAAGTATATACTTTATATTGCTTTTAAATATGTCCATAATTTCAACAAATGTTCATTAAACATTTTAAGCGTACATAGCCGACCATAAGATTAAAACTTTCAAAGCTTGTTTTTCTATTTAAAAAAATAACTTTTTTCAAGTCAACATATATCAAAATACAAAACGTTACTTTGGCTATAAATACACGCATTTTTTATTTTATTTTAAATATGTCGGATTTAGATATTAATGTAACTCTTATGAATATATTCGCCATTAAATCATCTAGACTTTACGTCATTTCTTTAACTTTTGGTAACATCTCTGATGTTCCTGATACATGTAGAAACTTAAATTAAATAAAAAACCTACAATGCAATAATAAAATAGAAATCGTACAATGCAATAATAAAATAGAAATCGTACAATGCAATGATAAAATAGAAAACGTACAATGTAATAATAAAACAGAAAACGTACAATACAATAATACAATAGAAAACGTACAATATAATAATAAAATAGAAAACGTACAATGTAATAATAAAATAGAAAACGTACAATGTAATAATAAAATAGAAAACGTACAATGTAATAATAAAATGGAAAACGTACAATGCAATAATAAAATACAAAATGTACAATGCAATAATAAAATACAATACGTACAATGCAATAATAAAACAGAAAACGTACAATGTAATAATAAAATAGAAAACGTACAATACAATAATACAATAGAAAACGTACAATATAATAATAAAATAGAAAACGTACAATGTAATAATAAAACAGAAAACGTACAATGTAATAATAAAATAGAAAACGTACAATACAATAATACAATAGAAAACGTACAATGTAATAATAAAACAGAAAACGTACAATGTAATAATAAAACAGAAAACGTACAATACAATAATACAATAGAAAACGTACAATGTAATAATAAAATAGAAAACGTACAATGTAATAATAAAACAGAAAACGTACAATGTAATAATAAAATAGAAAACGTACAATACAATAATACAATAGAAAACGTACAATATAATAATAAAATAGAAAACGTACAATGTAATAATAAAACAGAAAACGTACAATGTTATAATAAAACAGAAAACGTACAATATAATAATAAAATAGAAAACGTACAATGTAATAATAAAACAGAAAACGTACAATGTAATAATAAAATAGAAAACGTACAATACAATAATACAATAGAAAACGTACAATATAATAATAAAATAGAAATCGTACAATGCAATAATAAAATGGAAAACGTACAATGCAATAATAAAATAGTAAACGTACAATGTAATAATAAAATAGTAAACGTACAATGTAATAATAAAATAGAAAACGTACAATGCAATAATAAAATAGAAAACGTACAATGTAATAATAAAGTAGAAAACGTACAATGGAATAATACAATAGAAAACGTACAATATAATAATAAAATAGAAAACGTACAATGCAATAATAAAGTAGAAAACGTACAATGTAATAACAAAATAAAAAACGTACAATGCAATAACAAAATGAAAAACGTACAATGCAAAAACAAAATAGAAAAAGACCAATGCAATAATAAAATAGAAAACGTACAATGCAATAATAAAATAGAAAACGTACAATGCAATACTAAAATACAAAACGTACAATGCAATAATAAAATACAAAATGTACAATGCAATAATAAAATAGGAAACGTACAATGCAAAAATAAAATCTCACTGACAAAAAAAGCATAGCACTACATATATAAGTGTATTACGAACTGACGAATCACATTCTTATCTTTTACAAAAACAATAGATAATGGGGCAATGTTCATGTTCTAAAATCCTTAGTTATGGTAAGGTTGAGTAATAACAGAGATATTGTGGGGGGAAAAAACCCCCAAATTACTCCCCCTTATCTAGCTCTCTGATACTTACAGGCATCGTGGTAGGAGCAGAACTTGGGTACCCAGACTACACAAGTGCATGGACTTTGATATCGGCCCAATCTGAGAATAGATCTAAATTGGAATTCGACCATAATCTAGGAGATCTGCCGGGACTTGTTGAAGTCTTAGTCACACCCACTGATGGACCTTACTATGGATTTCTATTTAAAGCTACGGGTAAGATTACAATAACAGATACTCCATGAACGACGGATTCCTATTTATAGGTTCAGTTCACGTAGGATTAGTTTTTATTTAAAGCTTCGGATAGATAACAATAACATATCTTAGGAGGAACTCCTATTTATAGGTTTAGGCAAGTTATTAATAACGAAACGTAGGATTAGTTTCTATTTAAAGCTACGGGTAAGATAACAAATATAGATCCTACGAGGAACACTATGTATAGGTTCAGGCAAGTTATTAAGAACGAAACTTAGGATGAGTTTCTTTTTAAAGCTACGAGTAAGATAACAATAACAAATCATACGAGGAACTCCTATTTATAGGTTCAGGCAAGTTATTAAGAACGAAACTTAGGATGAGTTTCTTTTTAAAGCTACGAGTAAGATAACAATAACAGATCATACGAGGAACTCCTATTTATAGGTTCAGGCAAGTTATTAAGAACGAAACTTAGGATGAGTTTCTTTTTAAAGCTACGAGTAAGATAACAATAACAGATCATACGAGGAACTCCTATTTATAGGTTCAGGCAAGTTATTAATAACGGAACCTACGATGAATGTATATTTAAAGCTGCAGGTTAGATAACAATAGCAGATCTTTATTAATTACGCGGAACTTACGATAGAAAAGCTATAAGTAAGATTACAATAACATATCATACCAGAGATTCCTTTTTACCGGTTCTGGCAAGATATTTATAACGGAACTTACGAGTGATTCCTATTTACCGGTTCAGACAAGTTATTTATAATGGAACTTACGAGTGATTCCTATTTACCGGTTTAGGCAAGTTATTTATAACGGAACTTAAGAGGGATTCCTATTTCTAGGCTTAGACAAGTTATTTATTACGCGGAACTTACGAAAGAAAGAGCTATAAATAAGATAACAATAACATATCATACCAGAGATTCCTAACTACCGGTTCAGGCAAGTTATTTATAACGGAACTATCGAGTGATTCCTATTTACCGGTTTAGGCAAGTTATTTATAACGGAACGTAAGAGGGATTCCTATTTCTAGGCTTAGACAAGTTATTTATTACGCGGAACTTACGAAAGAAAGAGCTATAAATAAGATAACAATAACATATCATACCAGAGATTCCGAACTACCGGTTCAGGCAAGTTATTTATAACGGAACTATCGAGTGATTCCTATTTACCGGTTTAGGCAAGTTATTTATAACGGAACGTAAGAGGGATTCCTATTTCTAGGCTTAGACAAGTTATTTATTACGCGGAACTTACGAAAGAAAGAGCTATAAATAAGATAACAATAACATATCATACCAGAGATTCCTAACTACCGGTTCAGGCAAGTTATTTATAACGGAACTATCGAGTGATTCCTATTTACCGGTTTAGGCAAGTTATTTATAACGGAACTTAAGAGGGATTCCTATTTCTAGGCTTAGACAAGTTATTTATTACGCGGAACTTACGAAAAAAAGAGCTATAAATAAGATAAGAATAACATATCATACTAGAGATTCCTAACTGCCGGTTCAGGCAAGTTATTTATAACGGAACTTAAGAGAGATTCCTATTTCTAGGCTTAGACAAGTTATTTATTACGCGGAACTTACGAAAAAAAGAGCTATAAATAAGATAACAATAACATATCATACCAGAGATTCCAAACTACCGGTTCAGGCAAGTTATTTATAACGGAACTTACGAGTGATTCCTATTTACCGGTTTAGGCAAGTTATTTATAACGGAACTTAAGAGGGATTCCTATTTCTAGGCTTAGACAAGTTATTTATTACGCGGAACTTACGAAAAAAAGAGCTATAAATAAGATAACAATAACATATCATACCAGAGATTCCTAACTGCCGGTTCAGGCAAGTTATTTATAACGGAACTATCGAGTGATTCCTATTTACCGGTTTAGGCAAGTTATTTATAACGGAACTATCGAGTGATTCCTATTTATCGGTTCAGGCAAGTTATTTAATAACGGAACTTATTAGGGATGATTCTTATTTACCGGTTCAGGCAAGTTATTTAATAACGGAACTAACGAGTGATTCCTATTTACCGGTTCAGGCAAGTTCTTTAATAACGGAACTTATTAGGGATGATTCCTATTTACCGGTTCAGGCAAGTTATTTATAACGGAACTAACGAATGATTCCTATTTACCGGTTCAGGCAAGTTGTTTAATAACGGAACTTACGTGTGATTCTATTTTTCGGTTCAGGCAAGTTATTTATAACGGAACTTACGGGGGATTCTTTGTGATTTTACTCACAGTTCTAGTTGTTTTTTCCCTTTCAAAGCTGAGTAAGATAAAGATTAAAGGCACTCAAAAGCACTGAACAGCTATCAACAGCTAAATGTAAGATAATATCCGAAGAATTTACAATTGGTTTCCTTTTCAAAGCTACGAGTAAGATAAGAATAGACGTACATGTATTTTTTAAGCACTGAACAGCTATCAACAGCTAAATGTAAGATAATATCCGAAGAATTTACAATTGGTTTCCTTTTCAAAGCTACGAGTAAGATAAGAATAGACGTACATGTTTTTTTTTATTTAACCCTTTCCCTCATACGACAATTCTGCAGCAGACGACTTTGAACGTATTTTGTCAAAACATAGAAAAATCTCCATAGTTGAATGGATAACCTATGACAAAAAGTAGAAAACATTGTGCCAAAGGAGAAATTGCAAGTTTTGTGCAATTTCTTCTTTTGTCACTATGTTTTAAAAAAGCCGTCTGTTGCAGAGGCGTCAGAAAGCGTCTATATGAGGGAAAGGGTTAAAGCTATAGATAAGATAGTATTCGATTCGAGGACTCTACAATTTGTTTCTTTTTAAAGCTAAGAGTAGGATTTTTAGGAAAGAAAGCATTAACATTTATATTTAAAATTATAGGTAAAATAATATTGTTTTCCTTTTCAATGTAACGAATGAGATAAGGATAGAAGGCACTTAAAAGTGTGTCTATTTAAATATGTTCGAGGACTTCACCATTGCTTTCATTTTAAAGTAACGAATGAGATAAGGATAGAAGGCACTCAAAAGTGTGGTCTATTTAAAGATATTCGATGACTTCACCATTGGTTTCATTTCAAAGCTACGAGTAAGATTAGGTGGATATCTGGGTACCTTTGAACGGAAATTAACTTTAAACACTGATGATGAAATTCAATTTCTCACTGAAAGCGAACACTTATTTTATTTATTCAAAGGTTTAACCCATTCCCCAATACAATAAATCTGCATCAGACAGGTCATAACTTCGAACACATCTGGGCAAATGGAAAACCTCTAAAACTGAAAGAACAATTATTGAATACAGTTAAAAAGATTGTGGCAAAAGGAGAACTTTTTACTATTTTCAAAATGTGTCAATATGCGACTACATATTGGAAAGGGTTAATGGTTTAAAAATTAAAATTTCGATAACATCATCATCATCATCATCATCATCATCATCATCATCATCATCATCATCATCACGCCGCCATAAATGACGGAGTTGCATACTCAATGTATTTATTTTATTTATTTCAGTACATTGACATTTAGTAAATTGTCTTTCTGTTTCAATGTATTTCATATATGCATTTTTACAGTTTGTAGATTGCAGTTATAGAGACCAATTGCTCTGTAAAAGCTTATATATGCCCATTGGTAGTGTACACTTATTTATGTACTAGAGACGAGAGTTAGATACAAGGGTGTCCGGTGCGATACCCTACCTCATTTTGAAAAGACCCACTGGCTCCATAACCCTTTTCCTCATACGACAATTCTGCAGCAGACGACTTTGAACATATTTTGTCAAAAAATGGAAAATCTCTATAATTGAATGGATAACCTATGACTAAATTTGGAAAACATTGTGGCAAAAGGAGAAATTGCTCGTTTTGAGCAATTTCTTCTTTTGTCACTATGTTTTCAAAAAGTCGTCTGCTGCAGAGGCGTCAGAAAGCATCAATATGAGGGAAAGGGTTAACGTGCTTAGTGTATACAACCGATACACGCGAGGCTATTCTTTCAATATTTAACATCTAGTTTAACCTGGGATCGAGTCCTTTGGCTCCAAAACTATAAAAGTTTAATCTGTTCTCAGAATTTGTGCTCAAGCGTTTGATTGGTCAGAAGAAATTAAGTTCTCTAATTTGACCAATCAGCAGTTTTATTTCTCAGACGTTTATAGTTTCGGACCCAGCGTCCTGTTTTCGATGTGGACGCTTGAACTATTACATCCATTAGTCTGTTCAAAGTATTATAAATATTTTAGCATGTTAATTGTTCATGCAGGTAACGGCGGTAACGATGACGACACATCAGACACTTACGGCGGTGTGGTGTACATTTACAATACTGCCAGTGTGATTGTTGTTGTACCTAAACGGGATAATGATGCATTATATGGATACGCCATTTATACAGGTAAGTCCTGGTTTGTGTGTTTAGGATAACATACTGGTTCTCCTTCCGTTGTTAACTGTTCAAAGTGAGATAACAGGTTCACGCTGATGAATCCGGCGATTTGATTAGTCGACTTTGTATAAAAAGTAGGGCGAGGCTATAATGTCGTTTTGGTGACCGCACTTTATAGGGGTGTACCTGACTAGTCTTCTCTTTGTTATTGCGCGGGTGCATCCGCACCAGTGCATATATTGGTTGTGAAAACACTATCACTGGTGCAATGGGCTTGCACATGCGCCGTGTTAATCGTCTTGATCGCGCATGTGCCGTATTTTACCGTCTGCTCTCGGATATTTCCGTAGCAGTTCGTCACTAGACTGGTTCTCGTTCGAGTTTGCAATAGAATATTTAGATTAGTGAACTAGTCTATTTATATGCGAGTAGTTTTTTTTATAATTAAAATGTTAATTAAAACCATAGTTTTTTAATAACACCCACCGCCGCCACCATTTGTAACTTGTACCGGCGTTAAGCCATCGCGGGTCACCCATCCAGGCACTAACCGCGATGAACGTTGCTTAACTTACACAAAGGTCAATCACTCTACCAACGTCGCTATAAAAGCCGGTTTTCACAGCAAGGCTGTAGAAGTGATATGTATACCTATACCCCAAACCCGTTACATTAGGAAAATGGGAATATTTTCATAAATGCGAAGTTATTGTGCTAAATTTTGCGATTTTATGAATATATTAAGGGAAAAAAAGGACACGCATACGCAGACAAATGTTTACAATCATTTTGGGAGATCGAGGTCAACACGTTGGGAAAAGGTATTTTTGTCTTCGTTTTACGTATTTAACTAAACAAACTATTGTTATCATATATTTAAAAGCGGGATTTGGGTTTTTCGAATCAAACAGTATTTCTTAAGCCATAAAATGCTGATTCCCGCGCCAATTGCTGCATCTTGCAATAACTCTTGTAGTATGTTTAAGTTTGTTCAGAATAACTATAGATATCCGATACAATCTTATCTGAAGCAGGCATTACCAAATATGTTCAATATTCAATTAACGGAGTAAATAAAGAGAACGAATGTTGAATGAATGCTACTACTACTACTACTACTACTACTACTACTACTACTACTACTACTACTACTACTACTACTACTACTACTACTACTACTACTACTACTACTACTACTACTTCTACTACTACTACTACTTTTACTACTATAACTACATGTACTACTACTACTACTACTACTACTACTACTACTACTACTACTACTACTACTACTACTTCTACTAGTACTACTTCTACTACTACTACTACTACTACTACTACTACTACTACTACTACTACTACTACTACTAATGATACTACTACTACTACTACTACTACTACTACTACTTCTACTACTACTACTACTGCTACTACTACTACTACCACTACTACTACTACTACTACTAGTACTTCTACTACTATTACTACTACTACTACTACTACTACTACTACTACTACTACGTCTACTATTACTACTACTACTACTACTTCTACTGCTACTAGTACTACTACTTCTACTACTACTACTACTACTATTACTACTACTACTACTACTACTACTACTTCTACTACTACTACTACTACTACAATTTCTATTAATAATAACATTAATAACATTGATAATAATAATTGATAATAATGAAAAAAAAAATTTATAACTGGTTAATATTATGCCCAGGTCACATCCACGTTACGAGCTCCGTATGAGTAGATTTTCAGCCGAAAATTTCAAACATCGCACGGAGTCTGTACGGACATCGTTGACTTATGCGAGCATCGTACGCATATTTTGAACTCGTAGAGGACTCGGGGATGTCCGAACGGGGCCCGCAGGGCGTCATGTTTGGACTCCGTACGACATCCTTGACGATTCAACGTGGTATTAAACCAGGAATATCTTTTGAGCTCCACACGGTTCTGTCGAGGCGTGTTTATCACGACAGTGACTCAGACTGATGCACTTCCCCTTAGTGTACCGCTCTGTCTATTTAGAGGCATATTGAGTTAATGTTTCTTTATTGATAATTACTAGATAAACTAGCTGAAAATTAGAAACTTTCAGATATCGCCGAACTGGTTTATTCTTGTCGTACGGACACCGTGTGGACACAGTGAGAGCGCCGTACGAACACACGTACATCGTATGAGGTACGTCCGAGCTCCTTGCGAGCTCCGCACGACTTGTCTACGATGTCCGTACGAATATCGTACGACTGCATCCTCAAAAAGTTCGTAGGTCATGTGGCCAGAAGCTACGATTGTGCGGAGACCGTACGGATTTTAAAAATTGGTGGAATCGTACGGATATTATACGGATATGTGACCGATGCATAATATACGATATATTAAATTTCAGGTGATAATACCTATTGGACTGGAGGAGCACCGTATATTTCTCGAGATGCTTATGTCAAGGTCAGATGTTGGTTGACTAGCAACATGCCGTTGCCTTGTTTTCAAGTTGAAGGGATACATGTAGAAGCAGGAGATTCCTCCGGTGAGATGACATTTTTAGCAAGGGGCTCGTTAGAGCCAATTGCGAAAGTAGGCGAATTCCAAAGACACTCATCAAGATCTCGAGTGTAACCAGTCCCTAGGCTATTGTTCAAGTCTTATTATACAATCGGAAATGATTAACTCTTTCAGCGCCAAAGGCAATATTGATGTTTTTGCAAACAATACTGATTCAGGTGAGTCAGCTCGTAACGAGCTGTCTCACCTGAAATCAGCATTGTTTGCCTTTTCGTTATCAAAATAGTCCAAACTTGTATTACATGAGAAATGAAGACGCCCGATTTTGAACATGGAAGAGTCTACTTTAAACAATTCGGCGCTGAAAGAGATTAACATGTACTTACACAATCTCTTTCTATAGTAGCTTCCCTGTACTGAATACCATTTCGGGTCCAAAGAGACGTATTGATTCATAGTTGTAAGGATATGTGCGGTTGACATATAGGAATTACAGAATTGAAATTGGAAAAAAGTATTTCTTCATTTTCAACAGACGAATTCATGGAAGCACATGTACATGTCTGTGAATCGAGTCAAAGCAGCTATTCAATTCCACTCAAACATTTAATTTACAGATCGAGGGCTTGGCGTGAAACGGTTGTTAATACAATTGGTATTTAAAGACTCCATAAGCGTTAAATTATTTTTCTTGGTAAACAATGAAAATTAAGGTGCCATTACTGGTTCTGAGCAATAGCGCATAATTTGCATTGTTTACAAAGGGGTCAAAATTGCACCTAAACCAGGGTTTTCAAAATAGGTTTTTAGTTACAACCGTTTCACGCCAAGCCCTCGAGATAATCATTTTCAAGTGATAAAATATATACCAAAAAGAGAGTTAAATTATTGAAATAATTGTAGAAAATAGTTGATATTTTATAAAGATATAACATGATATAACATGACTAAATCAAAATGATATACAATTAATTTAACTCTTTGCCACAAGCAGACGCATTTTTTGCCTCTGCAGCATTCGGCTTTTGAAAACATTGTGGCAAATGGAGAAATTGCTCATAATGTTGCCACAATGTTCGCCTATATGGAAAAATCTCATACTCATAGAAATTTAATTTTAACCTTTCCCAACAGGCAAATGCATTTTGAACCATCTACAGCATTCTGGCTAAAAGATACATTTCAACGATGAGCAATTTCTCTGTTTTATTTCAACATTTTCAAGACATCTTCCATATTTTGGCCTGTAAAAGTCGTCTGCTGCATACCTTTTGTATGCGGGGAAGGGTTGATGTACATGCAACTGATAATACATGTGTAAACATGGAGGAAAAGGTTACATGATGAGTAATTATAAATTTAGATTCTGCTTCTGCCTTCAATTTGAAGAATTTACTTGAATTAAATATGATTCTGGATATTAACAAGAGCTGTCCGTACGACAGCGCGCTCGACTATTTCACTGCTTATAAGTTACTGAGATATGAACTCTAATGTAGTTGCATGCAAAACATTAACCATAATTTCTTAAACAGTGATAACTAGCATTATATGCAGGATAGAGTTATCTAACTTGATTATTTACATAGGTGTGATGGTTGGGAAGTTTTTTTTTAAGTTTCAATGCAATGCATCAAGTAGTTACTAAGATATGGACTCTTAATGTAGTTGCACTCAAAACTTTAACCATAATTTTTAATTAGATAAAATGGCCATAATTGTCATTATATGCTAGATAGAGTTATCGTACTTGATTGTTTACATAGGTCTGATGATTGGGAAGTGCTGCATAACGTTTAAATGCAATGCATCAAGATATTAATCCTTAATGTAGTTGCATGCAAAACTTTAACCATAATTTCTAAGTAAAAAAAGGCCATAATTTGCATTATATGCAGGATAGAGTTATCTTACTTCATTGTGTATATAGGTGTGTTAAGTTGGAAAGAGTGTATAAAGTTGCAATGCAATGTATCAAGTAGTTACTATGATATGGACTCTTAATGTAGTTGCACGCAATAACTTAAACCAGAATCTCTTAGTAAAAAAATGGCCATGATTTGCATTTTTTGCAGGATATAGTTATCTCACTTGATTGTGTATATAGGTGTTGTGGTTGGGTTGCAATGCAATGCTTCAAGTAGTTATTGAGAAATGGACTATTATTGTAGTTGTATGCACAACTTTATCCAGAATTTCTATCTAAGAAAGGGCAATAACTTGCATTATATGCTATAAATAGTAATTGTACTTGATTGTTTACATATGTGGGATGTTCGGGAAGAAGTGTATATAAATTCAATGCAATGCATCAAGTAGTTACTAAGATATGGACTCTTAATATAGTTGCAGGAAAAACTTTAACCAGAATTTCTAAGTAACAAAAGGGTCATAACTTGCATTAAATGCAGAAACAGTTATCTTACTTGATCATTTACATATGTTAACAGTTGGAAAGGGTTGTATTAAGTTGCAATGCAATGCATCAAGTAATTACTGAGATATGGACTCTGAATGTAGTTGCAGGCACAACTTTAACCAGAACTTTTAAGTAAAATAGGGGTCATAACTTGCATTACATGCAGGTTAGAGTTATCAAACTTAATTATTTACATAGGTGTGATTGTTGGGAAGGGTTGTTTTAAGTTTCAAGAACAGAACAGAACAGAACAGAACTTTATGACATCTCTCGGTACATACAGTACAACATGAGGAAATGGTATAATTACAAGAGATCTATTTAATACTATCACCTGATCACATATTTCATTTTTGCCTAAAGGTAGGATTGTACTCAGTCTTCCATGGATACTCTGCTTATGAGAGGCAGGGTATTCATGGCTAACCATGTACACAAATACAAATTTAAGTCGGGGTTTCCATTGGAGGGAAAATAACATACAATAAGGATTATTCTTCAGTTTCGGAACGAAAAGATAAAGAAAAGAAAAACATTGTGGAAAGGAGACAAACTGCAACATGTAGTTAAATTTCTTTCCTTTTCCAATGCAATGCATCCTGTAATTACTGAGATGTGGACTCTAAATGTAGTTGCACGCAAAACTTTAACCAGAATTTCTAAGTAAAAAAAGGGCCGACGCTAGGGTGAGTAGAATAGCTCTCATATTCTCCGAATAGTCGAGCTAAAAAAACTTTAGATAGCTTAGAAATGTCGGACACAGTAATTAATGATTGTGTTATATAGAATACATTTCACAGTTGAATTGGAATTATTTTTGAAAGATTTATGTTTGTATGGTTCTTCATTTTATCACCATCTTATGAACAAAGAAGCAAATCATTATGACACTATAGAGTAGATCCTGATCAACCTGTGTGGAGTTGCAGTCTGATCTGGATCTTGTCTGTCGTCTGCAACATTTAGTAAGCCATAATTACAGGTCAGATAAACATAATAACATGTCAGTTACACATAATAACATGTAAGTTAGACATGATAATATGCATAAGGACAAGTCAAATAGACATACTAGCATGTAAGTTAGACATGCTAAAATATTAATTAGATATAATAACGAGTCAGTTAGACATACTAACATGTGAGTTAGACATAATAACAAGTCAGTTAGACATAATAACATGTAAGTTAGACATGATAACATATTATTTAGACATGATAACATATTAGTTAGACATACTAACGAGTTAGTTAGACATATTAAAATATAAGTTAGACATAAACGCATGAAAGTAAGTCATTATAACATGTAAGTAAGACATAACAACAGTTAGTTAGATTTCATGACATGTAAGTTAGACTTGATATAATGTAAGTTAGACATAATAACATATAAGTAGACATAATAACATATAAGTTAGACATAATAACATGTAAGTTAGACATAATAACATGAAGTTAAACATAATAACATGTAAGTTAAACATAATAACGTCAGTTACCCATGATAACATAAAGAATCACACAATAAGACAGCTGGCACCGCTGGAGGGTTGTTACTCACGCGTCGAACGCGCTAGACCATCGTTACCAACCCGCAACGCACACGCTGGTGTACGCTGGCGACACGCTGATTCTGTAGTAGCACGACGGCTATATACAAAAACTCACGTGGTCGTTGCAGTACGCTGGCGCGCGTTGGAAAGCGCTACTCACGCTACTCAGTCGTCGAGTGCGTAACTAATGCGTTACTCATACGCTGGCTATACGCTTTCATATTTTATCTATAAATCAGTGATGCACTCCTCACACGCTGAGCGCGTTCCTCACACGCTACTCACGCGCTGGCATACGATATGTACATGCTGAAATCAGGGTTCCACTTGTTTTTTTCTGTGAAAGGTCAGCGTTTACCAGCTTATCAACTTTTGTTAACGCGCTACTCACGCCTTGGCCTAAACCATTCTGGTTTGACAGGGCAATTAATAGTTATTGCGTGTGTCAGGTATGGGTCCAGATTGCAAGTCATAAAGTTGTTTTAATACAGGAAGAAAAACAATATTTCTGAAAGTGTTGTCTTTCATATAATTGTTTAAAATAAGTAATCAATATGAAAAAAAAAAAACGTTTAAAGTAAATTTCAACCTGTTCCAAATATATCATGTATTTTAATGTTTCCCCCCCTAAATGTTAATTTTTCATGTTCATGTAGGTACATTTATTTAGCTCTTCGTAAAATGCGTCTTATCTCAAAAAGAAACAAGATGTGTTTGTGAAACACTGATGCCCCCCAATGGCAACATCTTGGTCAAAGGTCAAGGTCGCCAGGTCAAAAATGTTGGTACTGACAGAAAGGTCATGTCACAAGGAATACACATGTGAAATATGGTAGCCGTACCTGTTATGGTTGAAAAGTAGTCGTCAAGGTTAATTCTTTTTTTCGAGAATGGCAACATCTAGGTCAAAGGTCAAGGTTGCAAGGTGAAAATTTTGGTAATGACAGAAAGGTCATGTCACAAGGTATACACATGTGAAATATGGTAGCCGTACCTGTTATGGTTCAAAAGTAGTCGCCAAGGTTAAAGTTTTTATCGAGAATGGCAACATCTAGGTCAACGGTCAAGGTCGCAAGGTGAAAAAGTTTGGTACTGACAGAAAGATCATGTCACAAGGTATACACATGTGAAATATGGTAGCCTTACCTGTTATGGTTCAAAAGTAGTGGCCAAGGTTAAAGTTTTTTTCGAGAATGGCAACATCTAGGTCAAAGGTCAAGGTCGCAAGGTCAAAAATGTTGGTACTGACAGAAAGGTCATGTCACAAGGAATACACATGTGAAATATGGTAGCCGTACCTGTTAGGGTTCAAAAGTAATGGCCAAGGTTAAAGTTTTTTTCGAGAATGGCAACATCTATGTCAAAGGTCAAGGTCGCAAGGTCAAACATTTTGGTACTGACAGAAAGGTAATGTCACAAGGAATACACATGTGAAATATGGTAGCCGTACCTGTTATGGTTCAAAAGTAGTGGTCAAGGTTAAAGTTTTTTTCGTGCAGACAGGCCAAAAACTACATCTAGGTCAAAGGTCAAGGTCGCAAGGTCAAAAATTTTGGTATTGACAGAAAGGTCATGTCACAAGGAATACACATGTGAAATATGGTAGCCGTACCTGTTATGGTTCAAAAGTAGTGGTCAAGGTTAAAGTTTTTTTTGTGCAGACAGACAGACAGACGTGCAGACGTGCAGACGTGCAGACGTGCAGACAGACAGGCCAAAAACTATATGCCCCCCGAATCGGAGATTCCGGAGATTCCGGGGGGGCATAAAAAATGTTTCGAGTGGCAACCATTAGTTATCCAAGGCTTCCTTATATTCTTCATTTCAGCGCACCCAACATTTCTAGAGTTAGAGCATCAGGCAGGTAAAGTACCTGAGTTGGTCATTGTTAGAGCTCAGATGACAAATGGTGCCAGAGCGGGATGGTATACGGACGGCCAAGGTATATACACAAGAGTTTCACTTTAAACCATCATTCGCATCAAAACTTTAAAAGAGCGTTGCTCTTGAAAAAGGAGCCCATATGATAAAGAAACTGTTCAAAGCGGTGAACTGCTTGACAACACAGGCTTTGATAAAGAAACTTTTCAAGGCGGGTATACTGCTTGGCAACACAGGCTGTGATAAAGAAACTTTTCAAAGCGGGTATACTGCTTGGCAACACACACTGTGATGAAGAAACTTTTCAAAGCGGGTATACTGCTTGACAACAAAGGCTATGCTGATGAAACTTTTCAAAGCGGGTATACGGCTTGACAACGAAGGCTGTGATAAAGAAACTTTTCAAAGCGGCTATACTGCTTGACAACACAGGTTTTCTTAACCTACATTGGTAGGACATGCTCTAATTATTGTTTAGCTAGAGCGCATCTAAAATGTGCTTTTATTTATCTAAGGGGCCAAAGAATATCGCGATCGTTTTCATTATTAAACTCTTTTAGCGCCAAAGGAAATATTGAGTTTTTTGCAAACAATACAGAATCAGGTGAGTCAGCTGGTAGCGAACTGTCTCACCTGAAATCAGCATTGTTTGCCTTTTATTCATCAAAATAGTCCAAAACTTTTATTACATGAACAATGAGGACGCCCGATTTTGAACTCGGAAGAGTCTACTTTAAACAATTCGGTGCAGTAAGAGTTGATTGAATCATTTTATGATAAGGATCACCCTTATAACCTGTTTTATTACAGGCACAAACCGGATGGTTACAGATAATTCTGATGGGGAATATTCAGGACTTTTGTTTGGATATGATAGCCAACATATTCGAGTATGGATACATTCTACAAATGACAATGGTGAGTGGTGGTCAGTATACACATTTTAATGGCGTAATTTATAAACGAATGGTGTCAAGAGGAAAGGAATTGAGTTGCATGTGCGTGAAGTGAAGACTTCGACTAACCTAAGCACATGAACAGTCCCGCCAGAGCTTTCACTGGGAAGATACAATGGTGTCTTGTTTGTAACATCAAATTAAAATTTCGAAAATGTCTTCTTTGCGCTCAGTACTGCGGGGTTAGCATTTCGACTGACTAGCTAGTGTCAAGATAAATGGTCCAGTTGTTCTGGTATCTTACCAAGGAAAAGCCGTGATATAACTGAAATCAAAGTACTGAAAGTACTGCCATGCGGGGGATGTTGGTTCTAGAGTGTTAACAAGATGTTCCTTCAATTTGACCTAGTGACCTAATTTTTGACCCAACATGACCCATGTTAGAACTTGACCTAGATATCATCGAGACAAACATTCTGATAAAGTTTCAACATGCTCAAGCTAAATATGCAGTATCCAGAGTGTTAACAAGATTTTCCTTCAATTTGGCCTAGTGACCTAGTTTTTAACCCGGCATGATCCATATTCAAACATGACCTAGATATCATTTAGATATAATTCTGACAAAATTTCAAGCTGCTGTAGCCAAAAAAGATGCTTATACAGAGTTTCTGACCCAATGTGACCCATCTTCGAACTTGACCTGGATATCATTAATACAAAAATTGCGGTTTCTAGAGTGTTAACAAGCTTTTCCTTCAATTTTACCTAGTGACCTAGTTTTTGATCCGGCTTGACCCATATTCGAATTCGGCCTAGATGTCATTTAGATAAACATTCTGACCAAATTTCAAGCTGCCTTAGTAAAAAAAAAAAATCCTTCAATTTGGCCCAATATGACCCATATTTAAACTTGAACTAGAAATCATTAATACAAACATTCTGACAAAATTTCAAACTGCTGAAGCAAACATTGCGGCCTCTAAAGTGTTAACAAGCTTAACCTTCAATTTGACCTAGTGACCTACTTTTTGACCCGACATGACTCATGTTCGAACTTGACTTACATCATTAAGACAAACATTCTGATAAAGTTTCAACATGCTCAAGTTGAAAATGTGGCCTCAAGAGTGTTAACAAGATTTTCCTTCAATTTGACCTAGTGACATTTTTATTTTACCTCAAATGGCCCAGTTTCGAACTTTTCCAAGATTTAGTGGAGATGATTGTTCTGATAAATGTTCATGATGATCCGATGCAAAATGTAGTAGAGTGTAAACAAGGGAAAATGTTGATGATGCACGACAGCCGTATTTCCGTATTTTTCATTGCAGGGATTTTCTCAAAAGGTTTTTGAGTTACCCGCTTTCAAGCTACTCGTTTTCGATATATTTTCAAACTGCTGAAGCAAACATTGCGGCCTCTAAAGTGTTAACAAGCTTAACCTTCAATTTGACATAGTGACCTACTTTTTGACCCGACATGACTCATGTTCGAACTTGACTTACATCATTAAGACAAACATTCTGATAAAGTTTCAACATGCTCAAGTTGAAAATGTGGCCTCAAGAGTGTTAACAAGATTTTCCTTCAATTTGACCTAGTGACATTTTTTTTTTACCTCAAATGGCCCAGTTTCGAACTTTTCCAAGATTTAGTGGAGATGATTGTTCTGATAAATGTTCATGATGATCCGATGCAAAATGTAGTAGAGTGTAAACAAGGGAAAATGTTGATGATGCACGACAGCCGTATTTCCGTATTTTTCATTGCAGGGATTTTCTCAAAAGGTTTTTGAGTTACCCGCTTTCAAGCTACTCGTTTTCGATATATTTAAGAAACATTTAAGATCCTTATGTCCAACTTAAATTTCTAAATTATGTATACAACTTCATGGATTAAAACTTTACATTGTGTACGTTAACTTTGTATAATTTGCATACTGTTCAGCTTGTTGTGAAACGTATTTAACTGATCCCTGGACAATCAAGAAAAATGTCCATTTTGAAAAAACAGAGGGCAGCACAAACATTTTACAAATTTACACTTCCTGAAAGCTGGGCATGACAATATACGGAGGTACGGAGGTATTCAGCATAGCTGAATCCCCCGAATAAAACGTGTTTCAATGAGCGTAAAACAACTTACCAACAAACCAACCATTCACGCAAATATCGAGGGCTTGGCGTGAAACAGTTGTAACTAAAAACCTATTTTGAAAACCCTGGTTTAGGGATTAATTTTGACCCCTTTGTAAACAATGCAAATTTAGTTGCAATTGCTCAGAACGAGCAATGGCACCTAAATTTACATTGTTTACCAAGAAAAGGTGATTAAACGCTTATAAAGACTTTATGGCAACGTGATTAACCTTGGGAAAAAAATACCAATTTTTGTTACAACCGTTTCACGCCAAGCCCTCGATATGTTTATGAATTGAATGACTAAATAAAATACTGTTTAAACCAACGATTCATGCAAAGACAGCAACCATGATTTGCCGTTGGGAAGAAGTCACATGCATATTAAACGGACGTGTTTCTAAATCCAGAAGCCGAGCACCAGTAGCTCAGTCGGAAGCGACGCGGGCTGTCAATCCAGGGGTTGTGAGTTCGAACCCCTGCTCGGCAAACATTCTTTCCGTCGTTTGATAAGCGTCATTCGTTTTCCTTGGTTGCTTGGACAAATTGTTGTTTGGATTACTGGTGTGAGATAGTCAGGAAACACATGAGTAGGTGAACTGGCCGCCGTGATATGACTGAATTTATTTTGAAAACGGCGTTAACCCAAATCATTCAATCAATTCAGGTGCGAATATATTCTTTGTTGCTGACGGTTGGGGAATGGAGGACACAGTTGCAATAACCGGCATTCTCGATATCCGAGTTTGGTGTGACCTGGGTCTGCCGCTGTATGCACAGAGCAGTGTAAACATAGGACCCAACGCCATCAACGAACAGTCAACTTTGAGTTTGGATATACAAGACAACCACCCGCATTATTTAGACGTGTTTGCCTCAATTATGGTAACTGTATTTTTTACTTGATTCTTAGATTGTATCCGAATTAAAGTAATAGTGCATTGATCTATTTGGGAGTTTACACTGTTTTCAGCAGTATTATAGAAATCGTACAGAACATAGCAGACTCTTAATTCATAGACTTGAATACATGTGGTTCATCGTCAAAACATTTACAATATACGTGTACACGTAGTCTACATACGATATATATTATTTATATAACCTATAAATAGACGCTTTTTCATTGGCTAAAATGTAACTTTTTAGAAAGAATATCTTGCGATATGCACCGTTTTTTTCTGATAGGCACCAGTTTTATAAATAGTAACAGGGGAAGACCGGGGAATCCCATGAGCCGCCTATTAATATCCTTCGCCTTTATCCGTACGCTACGGAATTTTCCGAGGCGCGTTCCGAATGACCACGGAAACTTCCGAAGCTCGTTCGGATAATCATGATTAAATGCAATCAAGCGTTTGACTTCCATTGATCATTTCCTGTGTTTCTAAACGACAATAACTGTACAGAAATGTTCCTTGAGTGGTCCTCTGTTTTCTTTTAAGTTGATCAATATCAAAACAATATGATTAATTGAGGGTTATATAATAAAACAGTTATGGGCTTTTCAGCTGTTATACATGATGTTGATATGTACCAAAAAAAAATCATTATTGACATTGACTATCGCCTCGGTCAATAATGATTGTTTTGGTGCATATCACATCATGTATAACGGCTTAAAAGTCCATAATTGTAATGTTTATATATATACGAGACTTTTTATATGTACACTATGTATATATTACTTTAAACTGTTTAGTATGCTAAACAGTAAACATCATTATAAATAATAGTGAGTATTAGCGGTGCCCTGATGAGAAGAATAAACGGAACCGATACATTTGTTTTAAACGTGCCAACCGGTTTAACTCTTTCAGCGCCAAAGGCAATATTGAGCTTTTTGCAAACAATACAGATTCAGGTGAGTCAGCTCGTAACATTGTTTAGCTGTGAGTTATAAAGATATTCCAATAACCCTATAACATGAAAATAGAGTCGTCCGAGTTTGAACATGGAAGAGTCTACTTTAAACAATTCGGCGCTGAAAGGGTTAATAATGATTAATAGTGATTCCCTGATGAGTAGAATAAACGAAACCGGTTGGCATGTTTAAAACCAATGTAGTGTTTGTTTATTTGTTACTATAGTTATATTTATATATATTTATAAAAGGCCGACAATGTGCGTGGCGTCTAAACAAGAATGGTGTGCTTTATCCTATGATACTCTACCATGACCACGGGATCGAGCCCTTGACAGTCCATCTTACCCATGGACTGTAGCGATTCGATTTACTAGTAATCATGGAGAAATTCTTACACCTATTAGATGTTTCTGTACCAGCTTAGTCAACCTGTTATCGTTATCACGAGTGTGATATTAATTCACAAAGTGTAGTTCATTAAGTAAGTTGTTAAGTTAGCTTACGATAGCTAATCCATAACTCTGACACCAAGTTGATGAAACGCGTATCTGTACGCGCCATTAGTACAAGTTGCATTCTCGGCTGTACGCGTCATTAGTACGAGTTGCATTCTCGGCTGTACGCGCCATTAGTACGAGTTGCATTCTCGGCTGTACGCGCCATTAGTACGAGTTGCATTCTCGGCTGTACGCGCCATTAGTACGAGCTGCATTCTCCGAAAACGTGCACAGAAAATCAAAAAGATATGGGCAATTTGTAATAGTATCTTGGTGAAGTAAAAAATGTTGTGACATGAAAATGAAAAAATACTCGTTTTGAGCAAATCCCATATATTTATAGCGTCTGCTACTGAGGGATCAAATGTCATTTGTATTGGAAAATAGCAATACACGTCATAAGGCTCAGGTCGTGTATTTAAGCAGTGAGTGATGTGTCCTTTTTTCCTATATCCAAGGTACAAGCAATCGGGGGACCAAACGATGGATATTATTTCAATGGTATTGATAGTGCTATGGAAGAGAGAGATAGTTCGCCAATGCCTTGTCTGTATGGGGGACTAGTTTACAACTATAACACTATGCGTGTAAATGTATGGAGGCCTTCACTAAGTCAGGGGGCTGCAGTTTGTATTGCGAACGCGTACGGTAATGGTGTTAATACTGGACCAACGACAGACGCAATAGTCTCTGTTAAAATGTGGAAAATAGGTAAAAAGCTCTTATTTGATGAAACACCCCCAGAGGTCCAGATAAGGAGGGGTTTACAGCTCCTTTCCACACAATATCTGTCTTATTATCCAACCAAACCCTATGTTGTTGGTACTTAAAATAATCGTCTCATTGAGACGATTCTTTTAAGTACCCACAACATAGGGTTAGCGGATAAGATCAGGATTTTAGAACAAGCAAAACTCTCCTTCTCTGGAGCTCTGATTACTGTCCTCGGTGGTGTAGGTGTAGAGCGTTCGCCTCGGTGTGGAAGGTGTGATACTCGACCAAAAACGTTAACAATGGTAGTAATGGCTTTACCTTCTTGGCGCTCAGGGTTGTGAGTTTAGCATTACGACTGACTCGCTAGTGATAGGATAACTGTCAGTACTGCACCAAGAAACGCCGTTAGGCGTATACATGAACAAATGTTTGAAAGCGGCGTTAATAGATTATAATAAAAGCACTGCAGTGCTGACGGCCTGGGGGCTGCTGGAAGGTTAGACTTTTCGACGCACGGGCCCTACGGCCCCCCGATTAATCCGCCACTGTATATTTCACGTGACTTCTTTCGTGGGGTGGGGGAGTCGGGCACGGGCCCTATGGACCCCGCTAAATCCGCCACTACATTTTTCACGCCCCCCTTCCGGTTAATCCGCCACTGTATTTTTCACGTGACTTCTTTCTTTTTTTCCGTTCCTCTTCGCGAATGTTAATAATGTTAACAAGCGTCCATATTTGACCTCTCGGCGCATTAATTTATAAAGCATTTCTTTAACTTATATTGGAGTACTCACGCCACAAGTTTTTCCCTGATGTTCCAACAACATTAAAATGTTTTTTATGGGGGAGATCCTAACCTTTTAAATGCAGTTTTGTTGAATTCATGATGAACTATTTTTCTCGCGCAGTTTCTCATGCGTTGTTTGGTGCTAACAGCAATTGGCAGGCTGCCAACTCCGAAAGAAATGATATTACTACTATGACCATAGGAGCTTTTGCATTTGCCAAAATAATCGGTCCGAAATAACTTTTGCATAATATTTTTCCTTTAGCATCAACGCTACAACTAGACATTTGACCTCTAATTTCATTCTGTGGTCCTGAATATTTGACATCAAGGAGCCGAAAAGTCGAAGTTTTCGGGTCGATACTTATCGACCAGAAATTTACAACAGCTTGAAATAATAAATTGTGTGAACTTGGGACGATTTAAACGGGGATATCACCGCTTGAAAGAGTGTGGCTAACTTCTTACGGCTTCTTACAGGTCACAATAAACCAAATAAATTCCTTCGTTGTTTCCATGTAAATCGACGAGTTTCGGTCCTCAATCGTCACACTTCCTAAACGTTTCTCATGTAGGACAACATAAATCATTGAATAGAGTTACCTCTTAGCTTTAAAACAATCCAAAGAAAACAAGGAGGTCATGCATTATGCAAGAAAAGAACTCACCAGGCGAAAATGGTTACTTAATTTGACCTAC
Organism: Serripes groenlandicus; assembly: GCA_031761405.1. NCBI lineage: Eukaryota > Metazoa > Mollusca > Bivalvia > Cardiida > Cardiidae > Serripes > Serripes groenlandicus. The sequence continues at coordinate 33,421,179 of JASEVX010000009.1, forward strand.
ATCGCTACGATATTTATCAGTGTAAACAACGTTTAACGAGCACAGCAGAGTAAAAAGGTGCTGAACTCCAGATTATTGATAGTATACGGGGGGCGTAGCTCCCTTTAGGCACTGTAGGCACGTGCCTACACATTTTTTCTACAAATGCCCCAAAATGCAGATCCGGCGATACACATCTGCGTAATGTATCGACCAGATCAGCCTGCGCTGTCCGCGCAGACTGATCCGGCCGACACATTTCGTCTTAGTGGAATAGATGTATAGAATAGTTATTCCTGAAACAGAAAATCCACAGGAGGCGAAAAGTGTCTATCCGGGTAGGCCTGTGTGGCATGCTTAGGCTGATCCGGGTCGATACTTTACGCAGAGTCATAATGTTGATTTTCTAGCGAGACAGCCTACACATTGAGTATTGCAAAGCTACGTCCCTGGTATAGTCAAAGTTTTAAAACTGTTGTCTTGAAATATCGGAATCATTCTTCTGAGATAAAATTAGAGTAATAATTTCACTTTCCAGCACAAAAAACATCTAAATATTGAACATTTATATATATATACCCAGTAAGTAGAATTTGTCTGTTTTTCAACATTTACTGCCAAAATAGCTTTGAACTATCCATTACTTACTGTGTTGTCACTATTGGCAATATTTACAGAAATTTCAACATTTTAAATGTTTTGAGCGCACACAGAAGCTACTTACTTTCTCTTATTTCGATTACGTGTGCTGATTATTTGAAAGTCAGAGCGCGAGTTTACTCCGCCTCCCCTTAGACATAGGTTGTCTTTCAGATATAATATACTTTTTAGCCAAATGCCCGCCTATGTATAGTTAACACTTCTGTCAGCGTCAAATATATTTTTCAAAGCTTCTGTGAGTGCTAAAGGTCACTTAGCTAAGATATTTAGATAGGTCCGATATTTAACAAACTCTATAATTCAATTTATTGTAGCAAAATTGTGCATAGGTTGGACGAATTTTCTTTTCAGCTAGATTGTCGGCGCGGCGTTTTGGCGAATATTTCGCACAAGCAAATTCGCTAAAAAAACCACAAAATCGTTACGTTTACCTTTAAATTATATGACTTATAACCAAAGAAAGACAGCTGTCCGCATTATGGCTTACACGACCTATAAGGCGCTATGTCCCTGCTTCTGGTGTCAAAGTAATGAGTTGGGTTATAAATCATATCTATACATAGTCAAGTCTTAATATATAATATGTCGATCATTTAATGTAACCGATAATCATAAATATGGGTCCTCAATCAAGCCATTAGAGGCATGTCCTAATGCTCGGTGTTAACGAGTATTCTTGGTCACAAAAGGTGAGAATTGAACTGCTAATTTCTCAGTCATTTTAATTTTTATTTTGTGCTTTTTTCAGCTTCCGAGAACACGTCAGGAAGAGTGAATCAGAATAAATTTAAACTGCATCCTAATACTGGTTTGGATTACCCGGATATAAGCGTCGTTCAAACAGCGACAGCGAAATATTGCATCACTCAATGTACACGGAAACAACTGTGTAAAGCTGTCAAATATATCCAATCACAGACTTTGTGCACCATGTATGACGGTTTCTATGAGACTAAAAAGGTTACTGAAAATGGTAGTGTTATGTGGCAGGTCATATAAGTACCATTATTTGAGCCGTCCCACGAGAAAACCAACATTATGGCATCTGCGTAATGTATCGACCCAGATCAGCCTGTGCACTACGCGCAGGCTAATATGGGCCGACACATTCCGGTTCAGGGATATAGATGTATATAGTAATGATTCCTGAAACAGAAAATCAACAGGAGGCGAAAAGTGTCGGTCCGGGTTAGCCTGCGCGACATGCTTAGGCTGATCCGGGTTGATACTTTACGAAGAGTCCACATTGTTGGTTTTCTCGCTAGACGGTTCATTTTTAATAGTATCGTATTGGGATCTTATTGCATCTCCATGTAGGCATCATTCATAGTTACATGTGCGTGAAACTAGTCAAGGGTCCAGCTGAGGAGTAGTATTCAGCTCTTTTCCCCACAATATCTCTTTTATTGTGCAAACAAATTCTTTGGAACTGGATTTTTAATAAGACGTTTCTTTTGAGTACAAGCCAACTTCTTACATGCACAAGAGACCTTATCGAGACGTAAACAAGCCAACTTCTTTAACTCGTACATGCACCAAGAGACCTTATCGACACGTAAACAAGCCAACTTCTTTAACTCGTACATGTACTAAGAGACCTTATCGACACGTAAATACGCCAACAACGTACATGCACCAAGAGACCTTATCGAGACGTAAACAAGCCAACTTCGTACATGCACCAAGAGACCTTATCGACACGTAAACAAGCCAACTTCGTACATGCACCAAGAGACCTTATCGACACGTAAACAAGCCAACTTCTTTAACTCGTACATGTACCAAGAGACCTTATCGACACGTAAATACGCCAACTACGTACATGCACCAAGAGACCTTATCGACACGTAAATACGCCAACTTCGTACATGCATCACGAGACCTTATCGACATGTAAATACGCCAACTACGTACATGCACCAAGAGACCTTATCGACACGTAAACAAGCCAACTTCGTACATGCATCAAGAGACCTTATCAACACTTAAACAAGCCAACTTCGTACATGCATCAAGAGACCTTATCGACACGTAAACAAGCCAACTTCGTACATGCATCAAGAGACCTTATCAACACGTAAACAAGCCAACTTCGTACATGCATCAAGATACCTAATTGACACGTAAACAAGCCAACTTCGTACATGCACCAAGAGACCTTATTTACACGTAAACAAGCCAACTTAGTACATGCACCAAAATACCTTATGGACACGTAAACAGGCCAATTTCGTACATGCACCAAGAGACCTAATCGACACGTAAACAAGCCAACTTCGTACATGCACCAAGAAACCTTATCGACACGTAAGCAAGCCAACTTCTTTAACTCGTACATGCACCAAGAGACCTAATCGATACGTACACAAGCCAACTTCGTACATGCACCAAGAGACCTAATCGACAAGTAAACAAGCCAACTTCTTACATGCACCAAGAGACCTTATCGACACGTAAACAAGCCAACTTCGTACATGCACCAAGATACCTAATCGACACGTAAACAAGCCAATTTCTTACATGCACCAAGAGACCTTATCGACAGGTAAACAAGCCAACTTCGTACATGCACCAAGAGACCTAATCGATACGTAAACAAGCCAACTTCGTACATGCACCAAGAGACCTAATCGATACGTAAACAAGCCAACTTCGTACATGCACCAAGAGACCTAATCGACACGTAAACAAGCCAACTTCGTACATGCACCAAGAGACCTAATCGACACGTAAACAAACCAACTTCTTTTAACATATGTCCACTTACAGACGCATGGTTACGCATCTGCAACATACGACTATGAAACAAAATATGGCAAAAGGAGAAAATTATCCTTTTGTCACAATGTTTTAACTCTTTTCAATAATTATGCTTTTATCTACACAAGTGTTTACTTATGTTAATATATGTTCTGATCCGTTTGAACAAATATAATTTTTTCTTAACAATTACATGTGTCCGGGTTTTTTTTTCATTATTCGTTTTTTTATCTATTTGTTTTGTTTTATACACATGTCACTTTATTAAACTATTTACTTAGACTACTTACTTACTGATTTTTATAACTTCAGCTGATATATGTGTAAATCTGTTATCTAATATATCTATAGGTGCTACCTATTTACGAAAAAACGCAAGATAATTATAAACATAAATTAAAGAACATACTTTGGCCATACAAAAACGATTTATAAGTAATTGACTAGACAATAATAATGTTAATGTCATGTTTCTTGCATTATCAAAACATATTTGGAATTCGTATTGCTGTCGTCTATTATTACGAACAGAAAATAATAAAGTAAAAACTTTCAGAAAATCAAGGAATACATTTATAATGAACGAAGTTAAAACATGAGGGCCAAGATGATCCTTAATCGATCACCTGCATTATGGTAAAGAAGCAAATAGATCAGCCCTTTTCTGATGCCATCTGGCGACTACCTTTTTCAACCAGTCAATATGACTGGAACAAATTATGTAAGGGGTCACATTTCTGCTAAACCCTTTCCCTATTAGAGACAGTTTCTGAGGCCTATGCAACAGACGATTTAGGAAAAGATTGTCACCAAAAGAACAATTGCTCCTTATGAGAAAGTTATCCTTTTGCCATAATGTTTGATAAATAATTATACTTTGAATGAGTGTGGCAATAGCTCATGTATAGGAATTTGGGGTCTTTCATGTTGATACCACTTTTTTTGCGGGAAACGACGTCGCTCCATTGACGTTACGCCAAGATCAAGTGTAACGGAAACGACGTCACGTCCTTCTTTGCCAACGATACAGTCAAAATTTAGGTTCGGGTGTAGAAGGCTAATGCTGTCGGTTTTTTGACGAACGGGAAAACATATTTATGTTATTATGTTTTAACTTTTCGTACAAATGTTTATTCCCACATAACACAGCATTTTAATGATCTTAAATATCTATTTTAAAAAAAAATGATTAAAAAGACGACAATAATTTTCAATCCGTGTTTTTCCGCTCATTTTATACATACCCGAAATACCGATTTTAAAAAAAATGATTAAAAAGACGACAATAATTTTCAATCCGTGTTTTTCTGCTCATTGTATACATACCCAAAATACCGATTTAAAAAAATGATTAAAAAGACGACAATAATTTTCAATCCGTGTTTTTCCGCTCATTTTATACATACCCAAAATACCGATTTTAAAAAAAATGATTAAAATGACGACAATAATTTTCAATCCGTGTTTTTCTGCTCATTTTATACATACCCAAAATACCGAATTAAAAAAATGATTAAAAAGACGACAATAATTTTCAATCTGTGTTTTACGTCTGCCTTTTATACATATCCAAAATGGCGGCCCCCATGGATTTTTCCAGTTTCATTTCAGAAAGCTTCATGGGTTATTGAAAAAAAAAAAAAAAAAAAAAAAATCTCACACCTGTTAACTATAAGCGAAAACCCATTCATGGTTTTTTTTCGTATTAAGATATACAGTTTATTTAGATATCGTATTTCTTTGATGTTTATAATTATGTACGATGTACATCAATACTATGATTGATACATTTGGGGTTTATTGCCGTTTTCAACAATTGTTCAATCATATCACGTTGATCAGTACAACTCATGTGTTTCCTAGTTTTCTCACACCAGTAGTCCATACAACATTCTTTCGAAGCAACTGGCTGCTTTTCCACATTGACTGTTAGCCAATTGGTGGAAAACGAATGACGCTTGTCACAAAAAACTGTTGTCAAACGTCGGAAAGAATGATGGGCGAGCTGGTGTTCGAACACCCCGCGTCGCTACCAACTGAGCTACTGAGGCTCGGCTTCTGGAATAAGAAACATATCCGTTTGATATGCATGTGACTTCTTCCAAACAGCAAATCATGGTTGCTGTCTTTGCGTGAATGGTTGGTGTGTTGGTTGTTTGTTTTAAGCCCATTACATCACTTTATCAGTTATATCACGGCGTTTCCTGGGTAAGTTACCAGTACAAATGGTCTATTTATCTTCATACCAGCTAGTCAGTCAAAATGCGCCATCAATACGTAACAGAAATGAATTGAATAAAATATTCAAAAAGTTTACATACAGTCGGATCATAGAGGGTATGTATTAATTCGGTTTTCATAAATATCCAACGTGTTACTCAAAGTAAATTTAAATGCTTTTCGCCCCTTTTCCGTGATATAACTGAAACATTGTTGAAAGCGGCGTAAAACACCATACCGAGGGCTTGGCGTGAAACGGTTGTAACTAAAATTGGTAATTTTTTACCAAGGTTAATCACTTCGCCATAAAGTCTTTATAAGCGTTAAATCATTTTTCTTGGTAAACAATGGAAATTTAGGTGCCATTGCTCGTTTTGAGCAATGGCACCTAAATTTGCATTGTTTACAAAAGGGTCAAAATTGCCCCTAATTCAGGGTTTTCCAAATAGGTTTTGAGTTACAACCGTTTCACGCCAAGCCCTCGATACACCCAATTAAACGTTGTAGTGACTATAAAGTACAGTGTTTGTAGATGGATACACAATGATTGTGATTGTATAATCTACACACATGTGACACCATGTCAATTGGTTTGTTTTTTAAATTGGACTCAAACATTGTTTCCCTGTTGTTTCCTGTAAATAGCCTGAATGAACCTTCTAACCATGAGTTTTAAAAGTCAATAAACTTCCCACTTTTGTTACAATCAATTGAATTTCATCTGAAATGAATATGTTATAGCCTTTGTTTTATTTTGCATTATATATGCTGTATATATGTAGTTAATCATCAGCAATCACCTCAAGTAATGTAAAAGAATGGGACATTTTATTTTACATCTGGATATTATTTGATTAATATGGAAGCTTTTTGTTTACGGACCTAACAACTTCAAATTTTCCTACGTGTACAACATGTCGACGGTCATTGTGATATCAATTTCCAAATTACAAGGCTAAATGGCAAAGTATGGTGTATTTCCGAAATATCCGTTGTGGGGCGCTGTGCTTGCTTTGCTTCTTTTCGTCAAGATTGTAATCGCTATTATACGAGGTTAGGACAAAATGTCGATAAATTAATTGTGAATCTCCTAATTAAAAACTAATTGTCTATCGATATATGAGTTGATCATCATTTATGTCTCAACTGTTTCAAGCTTAATTTGAAAGATGAAAAGAAAAGGAAGAACAACAATCACAAATTTAATTTCACATACCAAACAAAACATTATTGACATAGTTGTAAGTGCTTATCTCATTAATAATTTAATGTGCTCTTAAAGGAAGCTTTGTTTTCAAATGAATACTGTGATCAATCTATTAAATTCTGAAATGTATAGGACATATCAGGCTGCGAATCGATAACAAGCTGTTTTGCTAAGTTTGTTCACATGTCATATTAAACGAACCTTGAAAGAATTGGGCCTTAAATAACGATATTTTGACAGACCCTCAATTTGGGTTTAGAGCTAACCAATGTACAGTAGATGCTATTTATTGCCTAAACGCTTTAACCGAACCACAGGGACTTGCTCCTCTAAAAATAGATATTACCCTATATATGCATAGATATTAACGCATAGATGTTAATATCTATGCATATATAGGGTAATATCTATTTTTAGAGGAGAAAGTCCCTGTGATCGAACGACAATTTCAAGCAAAGGGTACATTGTATTGTTGTTTTATCGATTTTAAGAATGCGTATGATTGATAGGTATTCACCCTGGTATAAATTGCTTCAAATAGGAGTTGATGAAAACCTATTTTCCGTTATTCGTTCAATGTATGACGATGTCAAATTATGCATTAGTCATTTGAATTCATTTTCAGATTATTTCAGAAGCGAGATCGGTTTATTTCAAGGGGAAATAACCTCTCCGATGATGTTTTCCCTTTTTCTAAATGATATTGAAAACGCTTTTCACCATTGTAATAATAATGCGGTGACCATTGATCAACTATCTATATATTTATTGTTATTTGCTGACGATGCAGTAATGTTTGCGGAATCAAAGGAGGCACTGCAGGAGAACCTTAACTGCTTAAATAGTTTATTGTGCTAAATGGAGCCTGACTGTAAATGAGGAAAAAACGTTGCAATCAGTGAACGCCTTGTTTAATGTCACTAATCAGTTGGACGTTCCTATTAATATCATGCTTGATCTATTTGATTCCCATGTCCAGTCTGTTTTAAACTATAGTTGTGATGTCTGAATTAGTGCACAAAATGTTCTGTAAATGGATAGTAAATGTTAAAAACATCACTTCGACTCTGGCTATATACACTGGACTTGGACGATATATATTACAAATATCTAGATATATACGTATTGTTAAGTACTAGCTAAAAGTATACAGAAATTCAAATAATTGTATTCTCAGAACGTTGACATTGGATCAAAAATTGTTAGCAGAAAATGACGCAAATATTCTTAACTGTTCATCCAAAGTTCGAGATATCCTGCAAAATGCAGGATTTCGCGAGATTTGGTTGTATCCAAAGTCTGTAAATACTAATTTGTTTGTACCTCTTCAACGGCAAAGATTAAGGGATATGTATATATGTACATGGCAAGAAAATATCAAATATTATTCATCAGTCATCACTTTCACTTTTTAGACAGTTTAAATTAACATTTGAACGATCTGGCTATTTGAACATTTTAACTTTTCCAAAATATAGAAACATTCTATCTAAGCTTAGGCTCACATCCCATAGATTAAGAATTCAAACTGGTCGTCATAAAACATTGAAAGGAATCAAAGAGTTTGTACCTTATATTATTTAAATGATTTGGAGGATGAGTTCCATTTTGTCCGTTCTATGAAACATTGAGAAAACAACTCTTACCGCGCTATTACGCACAACGTCCAAGTATGTACAAGTTCATATAAATCTTAAACACAGAAAGAAAACAATATTTATGTAATCTGGCGTCATTTTGTCTCAAGGCTTTTGAGATGAGAAAACTCTCTATTTAAAAGAAAAATGCATCCTTATTAGACGGGCTATAACAGTCCTACTTCTTTTCTTCAAAAAATAATTTCATATTGAAATTGATATATATGTAGGTATGTGTATGGGTATATGTACATATGCATATACATTTGCGTGTGTGTGTATATATATATGTGTTTATATACATATAAATCTGATTTAAACTAAATTAATTACTTTTTTTTCAACTATTTCATTGTCTTAACCATTTCTGTATGTATATTTGTGAATATCAACCATGAGCTGTGTATGCTTAAGTTAAAAATAAAATATCTGTTCTGTTATGATCTGTTTTCAACATGGAAGAGTCGAATTTGTGAAATCCGGCAGTTCACAATCAATTTAGCAAACTAACTTCTTCAAAGCGTTTAATCACCCAGACGATTTACACATTACGCAACATTTTTTGAGCAGCATTTGCTTCGTATCAATGAGATGGACAACAATGTAGATTAATACTACAAGTCTACATTGTTCTCAATTTGTAGTTAAACGCTGTGCATAACAGGATTAGCAAATGAAACCAACAGTGTGGACTCTGCGTAAAGTATCGACTCGGATTAGCCTAAGCATGCCGCGCAGCCTAATCCGGACAGACACTTTTCGCCTCCTGTGGATTTTCTGTTTCACGAATCATTATTCTATCTACCTCTATCCCCCTGAGACGGAATGTGTCGGCCCGAATCAGCCTGCGCTGATCTGGGTCGATATAATACGCAGATGCCATAATATTGGTTCTCTCGCGGGACAGCTCAATGTTGTTTATAGTCGCGTGCAGTAGGATAAAAGCTTAACATGTTGCGATAACATGAACATTAAAGCAAAGGAAAGGATCAGAGCAGAGGAGGGGAAGTATGCGTACACCGTACATGTTATTGTAACGTTATTGTAACAAATAAATTGAGTTAACAGAGGAAGTTTAGTTATGATACTTGACGGGAGTCAAGACATAACTAGACCCCAACAAGATCATCTCAATACAAATGCATTTTTTTTGCAGCGCTTGTTTTCTGAATGATTTTTATTCCACTTCAAAAAGTATTTCGATAATCACAACCTTTTTCAAAATCTTCGGTTCGACCATCCTCGGTACCCAGGCTATTCACAAACTATATGATGCCCTGGGCAAATTGGCTAGCGAAACTTCGTAAAGCATGCACCACAATTTCCTCCGTAACTACACTGTTATTTTCGTATCGCATGAGGTTTGTGTCATGCGGCCAATCAAGCGGCTACATTTCACCTCATAAATTATTCATGAGTACGAGATTTTTACAGCAAATTTGCCCAGGGTATCATATAGTTTATGAATAGCCTGGGTACCGAGGATGCGGTTCAATCTGCCCTGCCCCTCGCTCCCGATAGTTAACACATGTCTCGTATTTCTATGCCCGTATACATGCCATCATCAGTGAAGTGTAAGCTTCACTGGATTGTATTCCGTGTTTATAAAACACGAATTTAGGAGCACTCAAGGTTCTTACAAATCTCCATTCCAGTGTTGTTCCTGGTGTGTCGCTCGAATAAAGGAAGACCAATGGACCCTTCGCCGAGTTTTCCGAGGTCAGTTAAGCCGTAAAACAAACACGCCTTACTGATGTAAGGCTCGAGTGGCGTTTATGAATATGGCTCATGTTTTACCTGTCTTTCTCCTCAGTTGTAAATCATGACTTTTATTCCAAAGATACGTTTTCCTCATTTTAGGGTAGATTTACTTATTTTCATCCTCGGTAATCAGGCTATTCATGAAATATATTTTATTCATATTTTATGAATAGCCTGGGTACCGAGGATGCTTATTTAATGTAAGAGAAATAGCGTATTAATTCGTTCTGCATGGGCTATTGCCGTTTTTGTATCGCCTACACCCCTCCTGTTCAGCCGGATCATTTTCATTGCGGATAATTTATCCGGTGTCTGTATGTCTGACAATCTTTGACTTGTGTGTGTTACTAATTGGTTAAAAGCATTCTCGTTTGCTCCACTAATACATAAGATGAATATTTGTTTCCGCTTGTTGGGAGACTTTTAATTAAACAAACATAATAACATAGTCATCTTCTAGTTACAACTTCTCAACACAAACAATCTAAAATTGTTAAAGGGATTACAGGGTCTGAAACTGCAGGCACAGATTTAAAACAAATTAGGCTAAGTGAACAACTAAAGGTCATTGAAAACCGCAATTAGACTTTGCGGATATACATGATTTACTTGAGAAGTAGTGCTCCCAAAACACGTTGTTTAGGTTTTGGTTATTACCCGTAGTGATTTGTTCCAAGGTAATTGATCAAGATCAGCACATGCGCATATTATTAATATTCACAGTTTGTTTGAATTGATTTAATCTTATCTGTTTCTTTTAACCCTTACCCTCATATGGACACTTTCTGACACCTCTGCAGCAGACGGCTTTTTGAAAACATAGTGACAAAAGAAGAAATTGCTCAAAACGAGCAATTTTTCCTTTTGCCACAACGTTTTCCACTATTAGTCATAGGTTATCCATTCAATTATAGAGATTTTCTATTTTTTGACAAAATATGTTTAAAGTCGTCTGCTGCAGAATTGTCGTATGATGGAAAGGGTTAATCCTGAGCTCATGGTTGCGGGGATATCTTTACGACTGATACACCGTTGATGTCATTCACCAATCGATCGTAGCGATTGTTACCGAGGCAACGACGTTATACATCTGAAATGATGTCGCAACATACGGCACAGTGCTACACAAGAGATACGCAAATACGCACAGATAGATCGATCACTGCAATCAAACATAGGTATGAGAGCTATGTACATTGTATCGTTTGAATAAGAATCATTTTTATGTCTGTGTTAACGATGGGTAATGAATCTAGCATATGAGTTTATACAGGGGAAACCGAAACAGCCTCACACCCTTAAAACAATATTAACATCAACAACAACAGCCTCACACCCTTAAAACAACAACAACAACAACAGCCTCACACCCTTAAAACAACATTAACAACAACAACAACAACAACAACAACAACAACAACATCAACACACCCTTAAAACAACATTAACAACAACAACAACAGCCTCACACCGTTAAAACAACATTAACAACAGCCTCACACCCTAAAAACAACATTAACAACAACAACACCACCACCAACAACAACAACAACAGCTTCACACCCTTAAAACAACATTAACAACAACAACACCACCACCAACATCAACAACAACAACAACAACAACAACAACAACAACAGCATCACTACCTTAAAACAACATTAACAACTACAACAGCCTCACACCCTTAAAACAACATTAACAACAACAACACCACCACCAACATCAACAACAACAACAGCATCACTACCTTAAAACAACATTAACAACTACAACTGCCTCACACCCTTAAAACAACATTAACAACAACAACAGCCTCACACCTTTAAAACAACATTAACAACTACAACAGCCTCACACCCTTAAAACAACATTAACAACAACAACAACAGCCTCACACCTTTAAAACAACATTAACAACAACAACAACAACCTTAAACAAATCGAGCGATACAACTTTCATCGTCGGAATATTATGTTTTAGTAACATATTAAAAATGATATTATGTTATTATGTTTCAGTTATATATTAAAAATGATATTATGTTTCAGTTATATATTAAAAATGATATTATGTTTCAGTAACATATTAAAAATGATATTATGTTTCAGTTATATATTAAAAATGATATTATGTTTCAGTAACATATTAAAAATGATATTATGTTTCAGTAACATATTAAAAATGATATTATGTTTCAGTAACATATTAAAAATGATATTATGTTCGTCGCTAGAAATCGAAAATTATTGAGCCTACGACGACAACATTGAAACCATGTACGATTTGTTCAAATATCAACACTGACAGTAAATAATTCAGATTCAGTCCCTAACAAATTATATTAGTGAACTCTCTATATTTGGGGTATGCAACACAGTAACGCTTCCCAAAAATGAGTTAAATTTTGATGCATGAGGGAAACTGACATCACCCATCTGCGACTATGATTTTGACCAATTAAAACTGCCTGTGCAATTTTGATCATACATGGAAAAAACTAAAGAATCATATTGAAACGTAGTTTTGGAGATAATTTATACTTTGGTTATAAAGGAAACAATCCTCGCTTGCAGGCTGCAAGTTTGATCAAGGGACACTCAAGGAGAAAATGAGAAACAATCCTATGGATTCGAGCCCAACTTCTGGTGGTCATGGTATTTTACCAATCAAGATGGTTTAAACAATTTTGGCACAGAGCCATCCAAAGAATATTCCAGTAAAATTATATTGAAATCAGAGGAGAATATTTTGAAAGCCGCTGGTCTTTGACCTCCTTTCTGAGTCAAGTTAAGAGCGGAGTTAAACTCTGCGAGCACTTACTTTTCAACAACATGTTAAAGATGATCAAACAATGCTCCTGCGTAAACACAGTTAAATAGAGAGAGAGAACATTCCATATTATCAGATGTTAGGCGACATTTTTCACCTTTTCTAGGGGGTAAAATTCATAGCGAATATACGTGCATGTTTCGTTGTAGATACGGACCTTTGAATATTGGGTAAAGGGTAAGACAGTTATTTACATAGATAGCCTATTAAACTAGCTCGCTCGTAATAAAACATGCATTTTGAGCGTGTAGCGAATATCAAAAATGCATGAATTGTTACGAGCTGTAATTAAGATTGTTTTCGTAAACATCTGTCTATTCCGCGAAACAGAAATCAATTATACCTGAAATTAATACAATGTTGAAAGCAATCGCACGGGTTCACCTTATTTTGAACAAATACGCCATATTTGCTTGAGACTCACCAACATTTGATGTCATGTCATAATCATGATTTCATACACTTATTTTCTTAAATGGTCTTTATACATGTTATGTAATTACTGAGGATAGTTACACAATAAAATGAGCCGTTCCACGAGAAAACTAGTATTGTGCACACTGCGTTAAGTATCGTCCCGGATCAGCCTAAGCATGCCACGCAGGCTAATCCGGGCAAACAGGAATTATTACTCTATACGTTTATCCCCCTGAGACGGAATGTTCGGCACGGAATGCGCAGGCTGATCGTGGTTGATACATAATGCAGAGTTCGTAATGTTATTTTTATCGTGGTGAGAGAGAGAGAGAGAGAGAGAGAGAGAGAGAGAGAGAGAGAGAGAGAGAGAGAGAGAGAGAGAGAGAGAGAGAGAGAGAGAGAGAGAGAGAGAGAGAGAGAGAGAGAGAGAGAGAGAGACGAAGTTTGCGATGGGGATATAGTAACGGGACTGCCCGTTCGTTCGTTCGTCCGTTCGTCCGTCCGTCCGCATGAGAGAGTACTAAAGCCCACCCACCACCCTTATAAAGATAGTTTATTTTTATTTTTTATAACAGGTATCTCATTTGCTTATTAATGTTATTCATTCCGTAAATGGGGGTTAATTACGGAATGAATTGCATACTTGTGGGGTGCACCCCATAAGTAAAACATCAAAGGAAATAACCCCACAAGTACTCTCCCATGAGTTCGTTCGTGCGTCCGTCCGTAACAACCTTGTGACCACTCTACACTGAATATCCTTCGATCGATCTTAACCAAACTTAGTATACAGTTAGTATATGGCAAGGTCTAGAAGCCTATTTATTTTCATTGGTGTTATAGGAGTATGATAAATTCTGATACGGTTCCACCATAATCGGACCATAAACCATATATTTCTAATTGCACACAGAATAAGAACCCATTGGTCCGAGAATTAAATGTCAATTGGAACAGTTTCCGGCTATTTAATTCAATGGAAATTGATTATTGTGAAATGCTTTTAACCGAATAGTTTGTAAATTTACTTGACAATTAATATCTGAAATTATATTCATGTTTTTTGTTTGCTTTGATCTATACACGTTTTGCGTGTGTATCGTGCTTCCGTTTTGTACTATTGTTTAGCCTATTGGCATCTCCAATTGATATTTAACAGTGGCATAGCCGAATAAGCAATTACTTGAAAGTCCAATTAGTGTGTTCATCTGCAATCTGGTGGCATGGTATCATGCTATGCTTGAAGCGTTTAGGGAACCTTTAAACACAAGGTAGGTTAACACAGAGAGCAGACACGAGACCATCCAATCAGGCCGCATTAGTGTGAAGGATAATCAGAGTACTCGCAATCGTCCTGTTTCTGCTGAGTACCGGTTAACTATTGTCGCGCTGAACTCCGACAACTGGCATCGTCACCATTGATTTGTAACAGGTTCTTACACATTGTTATGTTAAATTTGCTACCAAATGCCTACATATTGATACATGCGTTGTGGTCAATATAGATCAAGATAAGTCTGCACGAATGCTGGTCTGCATTGTTAGCTTATGTGGTTTAAGCCCGTCCATAACAACATACGTAAATGCTGTTTAAAGGAGACTGCAGTGAGATAAGGGTTATTATTCCATTATATTTTCACTGTATGGTCCCTAATTTTCTGAACATAAATGTTCTATTTCCATTAATCATGGAACTAAATTATCTGGAAATGGCAGTTAATACTTGACAAACGTTATACACACTCTACAACATTTATAATGGCTCACTTTTTAAAATCGGTTTATTTTCTAACTATTCTTTAACCTGAAAGTTTACACACGGTAATATTATAAACGCTTCGTCAATCTCGATATGCAAAAGGAACATGACACAGGAATTAGCTATTTATTGGACTTTGCTTTTTCGTCGTTTTCAACTTGTTTATCTTCGCCAAGCATAAGTCAGGTCTTCTCTAGAAAACCGTGAACACAAATCTTTATTATAAACAAGGTCAATACACACACAAAAAAGGTTTGAAAAGGAAATTGGTTTGAAAAGCAAAGTGATACATTTAATAAGAGGACACATGATGAATTTTGCAGACTAATTAAATATACTGTTTTTTTTTAATTCTAAGGTAGTTTTGCAATCAAAGTAATTATATTGTAAATGCAGAATGATACTTGAAAGATGAACCATTTATGAGTTAGGTATTTAATAGGATATAATTAGCTAGTTAGTCCATAAAGGCGACCTTTAAAATCAAACAGTAAACTATAACTGGCCGCCATTGATGACTTTAACACTGAGTTACGAGACCACATCGGTTCATCGCAAAACACAATCTAACGATGACTTCCGTTATTTTATAGTTCCTGACAAGTTATCAACCCTGTTGAATTTCCTTTTGTTTTTAGACAATTGAAGTATGAATGTAGTTAAAGGTAATTTGTTAAAGCACTTACCACACGAAGTTAACAAAGAATACTCCACAAAAGGACATACAGTAAACTATTGTCATGCGATACCATGAACACATTTAGAACAGTTACTGAATCCAGCAAATTAATCATCATAAAGAGATGTTTCTGCAGCTGTACCTAGCAAGTTTACCTAGTGTAGTATTGCAGCAGCTATACTATAAAGGAAATAATTGATCTGTGACACTGCGATCTTAATTATCATGTCAGATACCAACTAATGAGTTGGTTTGTTTGATTCTTTGAATGGGGATTAAAGACGCGTTCAACATGTTTTCAGTTATTGCACGGCGTTTCCTATGTGAGTTACCATTGCTGGTGGTCCATTTATCCTGACACAAGCGAGTCAGTCGAAATCCCGAGCGCCAGTGTGCGATACGGCGACCTCAACACATTTATAGGATTGTCCTCTATCCATTCCAATGATATATTCAAATTAAGCATGTGACACTTTAGAAATGGCGTTGAGTGCAGCATATTGTTAAAGCGCCCGATTGTCTTTTGCATCCGTCGTCTGAATACACAGACTATCCTGCGGTCCACATTATTGACATTAATGAATTTGAAGGTTCCGGTAAGATTGGTTTGCATGCAGACTTTAGCCTACATTTAAATGAAAAGATGTATGTTTCTGTGGCGTACCTCATTTATTATGCCAAGAGATGTGCTTTCTTTGTTGTATTTTGTACATTACGACTGCTTCGTGATTACAAGGTAGAGAGTGACCTTGAACAAGGCACATTTATTAACTTAGAAACGGTCCGTAGTCTAGATAGCATTAATAAGTGTTATGTTATACATTTGGAATGAAGCTCCAAAACAAAGAAACTGAAATGAAAGCTGAAAATCATATTTAATTTATATAAGCAGAAAAGACCATTCAGTGCTTAAGGTTAGGTGAATAACAATATGTTTAATCCGTTCTATAGTAACCAGCTATATCATTTCAGATAAGACGCTTACTAAACGTTAGTAAGTAAATCAAAAAGCTATACAATTTCAGACAAGACACTTCAAAACGTTAGTAAAGTAACCAGCTAAACCTTTTCAGATCAGACACTTAACAACGTTACTATATATACGGCTATTACAAGAGAAAGTTGATGCAAGGCATCAATGTCGCCGGAAAAGACTGCATTGATTTATTTATGTATTCTTGACTTTCCTTAGTCTATTCAAACATTTGTTTATAAATTTTATATTCATACCTATACATTAGGGTATCTATACAAAATTAACGAAATGTGTACACATTTATCTTGGCTTAAATTTAATTTTGCTGTTGTTACTTATTTAAATAATAGTATTCATTCATATGATTTCAATGTTTGTCAATCTTATTCGAATCACAAGGTAAATATCCTGGTATTGCTTTAAAGGGAGGTAATTTGAAGAAAACAAAAGTCTTCAAAAGGAGAAATATATCAGCATTACCGTCTACAGTTTAAATTGTTCTATTGTTTGTGGATTTAAAAATGTTCTTTTTTTCTTATTTCTACATGTACAACGAAATATTGCGGCTTCTCTTTGACGCTTTGCGTCAAACATTCGTCTTGTACTTGTCTAAAATAAAATAATATCACTCGCTTTTTCATATCGAAATGCGCATGCGCGAAAATCGATGTTAAAGGTCACGAAACTACACAACAGAATAGGGTCTATATTTAGCTTAGAAACAGTTCCTACTTTAGATATTCATGGATTAACATTATTAAATGAATTATACACAAATCAAAACATCTCTTTGAACATGAAAACAACATTTAGTAAGTTAAAATTGCTATTAAAATGAGAATCCGAATTTGACCTCAATGATGACACATAAGAGTCTGCATTAGGGGGTGTTGGTTCACGTCTTGAAGGGACCACTTTTGTCTTCGTAAATAAGACAAAAAACTTAAATGCGAGTGAAATAAAAAAAACTGCAAACATTAAAAAATCGGAATAGTTATTTCATTTTAGATGTGTCATTTATTAGTGTTCGTAAACAACCACAATTGTAATATGTTCAAATCATCTAGATTTGTTTCTTTCTAATAATAAGCCGCCCTCCCATGTGATTTCCGAAAAGCTATTAAAAATAGAAGTCGCGGGCTTCTGCCCGGCGACTAATTATCGTTTTTGAAGAGGTTTACAATGTGGAAAAGAAAACTGTTTAGAATGAAATGAATGCATAATATTAAAGCAAAGTGTTCGTGTTTACAATATTCAGTTTTTCAAAAAACAAATACAAATTCAATAGTACGATCATAGCCAAAGAATTATTCCTTTGTTTATTGTTCGGTGTTGAATTGTATTGGAATATGATTCCGACCAATTGTTTTCGATAACAAAATCGTCCATCCCTGTTCGATTTTGTTTAACTATTTAGAACAATGAAATCTGAAGTTTATTTTTGTTTACCCTGACTTGGAAGGTTGGCATATAGAGATTAATTCTTAGTCATCTTTCACCATCCTCGGTACCCAGGCTATTCATAGTTTATGAATAGCATGGGTACCAAGGATGTCTTTCATATACTGACCTATTGGCATGCTACCCATGTATTACTTCGATCAATTTTGTTTTGAGAAAGAAAAAGCGAGTTTCGATATTTTGCCTAAGAAAGGTACATGTACTTCAATTTAGATATACGTAATTACAGATCAGAAGACACATTAAACGAATAAATATAACAGACCTTTCATGTATATTCAACTATCAAGGTCGTGACTGATATGTCAGGAGACCATCTATATGTTCTTGAAACTGACCTTGTAACGGACCAAACATGCGGCACAGTTCAATGTGCAGGAAGAATACATCTTTTATATATTTTAACCCTCACTCCTGTATGACAAATATCCTGTATCCGATTGATTTTAAAACTGAACAGGGCAAAAGGAAAACCAATCTCACATCATCGCCGGTCAGTGTAGATCCATATGACCCTACGCAGTATGATCTTGTACTGTTCGATAACAATTCAAAAAAGCATTACAGACGGGTCAGACATAATGTACATAGCATGGATTTTCAAATTGATCGTTTTCTACATTTTTCGAAAGAGCTTTAACATGTGTTTTCGTAGATGACTGTTCCATTATACCATTATTTATCTTGATTATCATGCTGAGTTGTGCACGAGACGGAAGACTCCGTTAACTCATTATACAAATACGTATTGTACATTTATGACATGAGTAGGTGGGATTGGTTACCGGAACTGTGATGCGGTTAAAATGGTTTCCTGTTCAACGTGTTATGAAGTCTAAAGAAGCCTGAATACATTGTAGAATGGGTATTTCGCTATAGATAGGCCGCCTCGGAGGTTTAGTTGCGTAGCGTCCGTCTCGGGGTGGGGGATAGGGTCGTCGGTTCGACCCCGATCGGGTCATACCTAGACTTTAAAAATGAAAGTAATGGCTTTACTTCTTTGGCGCTCCGGATTATAGGGTTAGCATTGCGACTGAGTATGTGGTGTCAGCATAAAGTCGACAGTAGCACTAATCCTAGCAAACACCGTGATATAACTGAACAATAGTTGAAAGGGGAGTAACTTTGTTCCGAGAGGAGAACAGAGTCACAACTGAAATAACGAGTACCTGTATCTATCTTAGTCAGATACAGGATAAATGATTCCAAACCGATCGTTTTCAAATTAAAAACTAGTGGATTTGCGGACGGAATTGTACTATAATTGAATGCAGGCGGATTAGTTATGTAAATATTGTCAAATTAGAAACTACAATTTTAATCTATTGTTTCTCACAATGCTTTCGATTTTACGACAATCTGCATGAGAAAATTATGTCATAAATCCAAATTAAACAAAATGTTAAAACTCGGCTCCATTCTCATATAGCAACAGTTTGGTAATATTTTTGTAACTAAAAGGCAAACAATGCTGATTTCAGCTGATACAGCTTGCTACGAGCATACTCACCTGAATCTGTATTATTTGCAAGAAACAGTTTTGCAATTGGCGCTGGTTCGTAATTACTAAATGTTCGCTTTCTTTATTGACGCCGAGTGGAAACGCGGCGTCAGTATTGAATAGGTTTCAATTTTGTACCACGGGGTTGCGTAATCGAATAGGGAGCAAGCAACATTATTATTGTAAAGAAAAAATATGTAATGTGTCTGAAAAAACACCCTTTATGAATCAATAAATTGTATAAACTGATTTAAGAAACAACAAGATACAAAATACGTATGTCTTCTACAGTTATTACAACACTTTAGACACATTTAATGGGTATTTAATAACTTTCCCCCATCTCCCTAGGCTACGTTTCTTTAATAGTTTGGTTTACGGCCCTGACGACCCGATTCATCAAAGCTCAGAAAAAAAGGTTCGGGGGATGTTTTTGCCTATTTATAAAATTATGGTTGTATTTCAAAACTTAAAACCTTCCTCCCCATACAGTTTGTTCATTCAGACCATTGTATTTTTGCTATATGTTGACTATTTTTTCTAATTTCATAAATGCTCAATTTTGATAGTATATTTCTTTGTATTTTGTGTTTATATACTCCCGTTTTTTTTATCATACCTCTGCTAAACTGGAAGGAGAAATTTCCTTTCCCCTTCCAAAGCTTGTGTCACACTTAACTTATAACTGGAGGCATTAAACCTTAAGTTAATATCTGTTTATATTTCAGCACCTATGTTGTTTTTATCTAATTGATCTAGTTAGAGCAGATTTAAAACGGTTTGTTGGTAAAAATTAAGGAACTTCAGCTTGTATGACACCTTATAGTTGCAGTCAATGTTAAGCAAACTGTAAATCAAATGGTTTCAGGACTTAACTTGTCATTTCACGACGAAACTACACATGCTGAATATCACATAGATCTTATCATAAAAAGATTCTAAGCCCTACGTCAAAATTGACCCTTTCTGCTTTTGATAACCTTTTATTATAGACTATGGTAGCCGGGTGTTCAAACTATTTAGATACTGTCTGTTTGAACAGGTTATTTAAATGTACTGAACTGCATCTGCTTCTTTTAAGTCATGCTTCAAAATCATGCTTTGCATCAAAATTCGTCTTGTTGTATACTGGATCCAGAACCGCGAATAACACATAATCAGCCAATATAACTGATACAAAATGTCACTTTCTGTAAACCAGGGAGCAGTTATTATTCACATCATAACTATTTTAGGGATATTTAACTCTAAATATGAGATACCTAGAAATATATATCTCTTCAATAGAGACATCTCTCGTATATCATGTTACAGATATCTATAAAATTGTCAGCCATCTCTATACAAAGATATCTCTCGAAGGTAAAGAGATATACCTGTACATGTTATATATATTTATTTCCATAATATTCATGTTGTTTGACGAAAAAGTATGTATAATGTTGGAAAATAGTACAGAGGTTCAGAAAAAGGATGATGGATAAGTCAAAATCTCGTTGTAGCTGCAATATATTGATGGACAAATTCAAAATTGAATTAATTCATTTCTTGATTAAGGGAATTATCTCCATGCAATAACGTTTCAAGGGATATGGTGGTCATATTCCTTACTTTTCAATAGAATTCTTCTTCCAGAATAATTCGAACATTAAACAAAGTAGTGATATCTACCTTACACATTACTACAGGGACACAGGGGGAGAGTCAACGATATCTTTTTGATATAGGTGTTGATTGATTAAAATACAATTCGTTCTTAGTCGTGTGTGATGAATCTGAAAATGACGTTTTCCATAACAAATACAATTTGATAGGCAAAGGTTAACCTACATTTAAGCTTGACTTAAAGAAAGAGACTGATTCAAGTGTGTGTATACGCATCCGACAGTATTGATGAGTATATTGAACTTAATCTTCGCGTTTCGGTCTTTTTACTGACTGTAATACAATGTGTGTATGCCTAATTGAAAAGCACTGCACGGTTAGGCGATTCAGTCCGAAGTTTCTAAAGGATGCATAACGTCCAGATAGAATTAACACTTTCCAGGATTTAATGAATTAACCCTTTCCCACATATAGATGTGATGATTATAACATCAAAGTGATCGATAAGTCATGTGATGGTATTTTAGGGGTACAATTTACAGACAGGAATAATGGATATGAATTTGTGATTTTCTCGTGTTACCTTCCACCCGAAAATTCCTCGAGAGGTCGGAATGCTTCGGAATTTTTCGGCCATCTGCTTGCACAAATGTACATACAAAGTGATAGTGACGCTATTATTGTTACAGGAGATTTCAATGCTAGAATAGGGAACTTAAGTGATTTTTCAAGTGATATCGATATATTGTCTGCAAGAAACTGTTTAGATCAAAGTGTGAATAAACACGGGCATGAATTTATCGACTTTTTAAATGAATCAAAATTCTGCCTTTTAAACGGACGTTTTATGAAGGAAGACGACAATTATACCTCAATCTCAAGAAAGGGAAAGGCAGTAGTGGATTATATTTGTGTGCCACACGATACTTTCTCTAAATTTAAGTCATTTAAAGTATTAAGTCCACAGGCTGTTATAGACTCTAACAATTTACACGGATTATTGAGCGAAAGATCACGCGTGCCTGATCATTCTATACTTATAACAGAATTTAGTGTTAATCATCACAGTCAACCAGGTAAAAAAGAAAATGGAGTCGACTTTGAAGAGTATAAACAACCTAGGTATATGTTGAATCGCATCCCACGTGACTTTATGGAACGCCCTATGGCAACACATGCATTGATTGAATTAATATCTCACATAGAGAGTTGTCGTGAAACACAGAATAACATTGACTTTATATACAAGACACTTTGTGACACAATTATAACGGAAATGGATTCGACTATTCCTAAATACAATGCTGGAAGACATTCTAAATCGAGATTTAAAAATAAAAAGCCATACTGGAATGATACGTTATCGAGCTTATGGAACGATATGAATAGGAAAGAGGGGCATTTCACTAAATCTAATGGCTCTAGATCATTAAGAAACAGACTAAGATCGGATTACGTAAAAGCAAGAAACATATTTGACAAGACGTTACGTCAACATGAGCGTGCATACAATCATTCAGTATCAATTGAAATAGAAGATATGTCCTCAAACAACAATAATCCAAATGAATTCTGGGAAAAAATCAAACGATTAGGGCCAAGAAGTGAAAGGTCAATCCCAGTTGAGATAGTTGATCAGGAAGGAAACGTGTCACGAAATGAACAAACTGTATATGAAAGGTGGAGGAGAGACTTTGAGAATTTATATAATTGTGACGATTTGAGCCATTTTGACGAAAAACATTATAATCAATCAAAGATACATAAATTACTTATTGAAAATGAAATGACCGACCCATTATATGTGCCTAACGAAGAAATAAACGGAAACATCAGTTTGGAGGAAATGACCGCTATTATAATGAAAGCCAAGTCACGATCAGCTAGTGGTTATGATGACATACCGTATAGTGTTTTAAAATTCTCACCAGTTATTGTCGTTTTACAACAATTATTTCAGCTTATTTTTGATACTAGCATAATACCATCACAATGGAGGAAAGCCGTTATATGCCCTATTCTGAAAGATGTTAACTCGGATAAACGATTACCACTCAATTATCGCGGGGTTAGTTTGCTTTCATGTATTAGTAAATTGTACAGTTCATTTATGGATAAAAGGCTATCGAAGTACATAGAATCAAACAATCTCCTAGCAGACGAGCAAAACGGATTTAGAGCCAACAGGTCATGTGAAGATCACGTGTTCACACTTAGCAGTATTATTCAGAATAACAGTTCAATATTCACTAGTTTCATTGACCTTCGTAAGTGTTTCGATTTTATAGACAGGGACATGATGCTTTACAAATTATTACTACACAAGATAGATGGGAAAATGTACAACTCAATTAAGAGCATGTACAGACAGACTAGTGCATGTATTCGTGTCAATAACAAGTTAACAGAGTGGTTCGACTGTAAAACTGGATTGAAACAAGGGGACTGTATTTCTCCCACAATTTTTTCTATATTCGCTAATGACCTCGTTAAAGAAATTAATGACCTCGACCTTGGTATTAGTATAGGAGACAGAAGGCTATCGCTTCTGCTGTACGCCGATGACATTGCTTTATTTGCAGACTCAGCGGAAAAACTACAAGAAATGTTAAATACCTTACACTCGTGGTGTAAAAAGTGGCGAGTCTTAATAAACACAGATAAATCAAAGTGTGTCCATTTTCGGAAAAATAGAGCGAAACCATCTGAGTTCGTCTTTACTATAGGCAACAATGTTCTACAAACAGTTGATAGATACAAATACCTAGGTATAATATTTCAGGACAGAGGTTCTTTTGAACATAATTGTGAAACGCTAGCGAAGGGAGCAGGACGCGCACTAGGAAAGATAATCTCCAAAATCCATAATTACAAGAATTTCGGGTTTAAATCATTCACTAAGCTGTACGACTCATGTGTGACGCCTATATTGGATTACTGCTCAGGTGTGTGGGGTGGAAAGCCCTTTCAGTCTATAGATAACGTGCAACATCGGGCAATGCGGTATATCATGGGGGTTCACCGTTTTACCCCAACACTTGCATTAATTGGAGACACCGGCTGGCTGCCTAGTACTTATAGACGGTGGATTGCAATGATACGCTATTATAATAGGCTTATCAAATTTGACGACAACAGACTAACCAAACAAGTCTTCATTATGGACTACAATTCTATTAAATGTAATTGGAGTTCAAACCTTAAAAGCATTATGCAGAAGTTAGATCTGATGGACTCCTATAATAATAGACTGAGTGTAAACCTTCCAAACGTAACAACTAAGATCATGAGCTATTACTCAAACCTATGGAAATCAGAGGTGGAAAAAGTACCAAAACTCCGGAGTTATATATTATTTAAAATGGACTTTTCATGCGAATCATATTTACAATTAAATTTAAAGAAAAATGAACGCGCTTTGCTAGCCCAGTTAAGATGTGGAATTTTACCTTTACGCATAGAGACAGGCCGTTACCTTGGAGAACCACTGAACACTAGACTGTGCAAATTGTGTAAATGCCAGGAAATAGAAAGTGAAGAACATTTTATATTGAGGTGTACATTATATGACAGAATAAGAGACGATATTTACAGTGATATATTTATTAACCAATTCCTATTAATGTCTCACCAAGAGCAATTTATTGAGCTTATCCAAAAGTATCCTAGGAAGACAGCCAAATTTGTAGTTAATGCGTATATGCTAAGACGGAGTATATTGTTTAACTAAATGAGAATGTTATCACAAGTAGATATCTTTCGATGCTTTTGAAATCATTTTGGTGAATGGATAATCTATATCCACTTTTCCCCACAATTATTTCTAAGGTTTTGATTATATGAAACAGAATTATTACTCTTCTCTATTAGAACATTTGATTATTTATTATTAAATGATTTCTACATTTGTTTATACGACCGAATAAAATGACTAATTGCACGTCCGATCACACTTTTTTGTATATATATATCTTGTATATTTGTATGATATTATGAAATATATATGTTTTGGTGACTTATAGGCCCATGGGGCCGGGTGTTAATAATAATTGTTAAAGAATAAATGTAAACTATAAATGCTTTGTAACACATGTCACAATAATAAACAATTTACTTACTTACTTACTTACTTACTTATAGACGATTTCTGACGCCTCTGCAGCAGACGACTTTTGAAATAATTGAGGTAAATGGAGAAATTGCTCATAATGAGCAATTTCTACTTTAGCCACAATGATTTCAACGATATTAAATAATAAAACTTTCACTTATAGAGAATTTTTACATTTTTGACAAGATGAATTTAAAGTCGTCTGCTGCAGTTTTGTTCTATGTGAGAAAGGCTTTACATGTAACGGCCGGCTGCATGGAACACTACTGCGGACAGCCGTATACATGCGTGTCATTTGTATTTATATATACAGAGTTTAAACAGTTTGGGAAAAGGAGAGATTTATGTTTATTAGAAAAGTTTCATTTCCCCCGATTGTGATTTAAAGTCGTCTGCTGCAGATACGTCAACAGGAATATATTGCTCGATGCCTAAGAAGATGTTAAGCCAAGGATTATTATTCGATATCCGAAATCACGGAATGATAATGCCTAGCTATTTGTACATCGGAAATCGAATCTTGCACGTCAGAAATATTCAATGAGTATGTGATTAAGATCCTGCTGTTATTTTATGTTTAGTTGTATTAGTGATATTGCCGGATGATGTATGGGATATGGCTGATATTTGTTTTGCCAAGTATGTATGAGGAATTAAAATATATCGAAATTTACTTCATAAAGATAAAAACGAATTATAGCAGTGACTGTTTTTCCTTGGCATTCTTGGGGTTGTTGTTTGTTTGGTGATTTATGCTGGTTTCAACCATATTTCTGTTGTATTACGGACTTTCCATGTTAAGTTACTAGTACTACTGGTCTATTTATCCTGGCACCAGCTAGACAGACGTAACCCTGAGCGCCATTACTACAAGTTTTAAAGTCTTTGGTATGACCTCGCTGGGGATCGCTCCCACGACCTCTCGCAACGAGGCGGACGAACTTCCACTGAAAATCCGAGGTTATTCGCGTGTTTGTACATTATGTAGGATAACATAACGACTGAGGTGCGGCAATCACGACTAATTGTTCACCAGTAAATTTACACAGGAAGCTTCGTGATACGCCTGAAATATTGCGTTAAAAACAATTAATCAAACTAGATATTCCCATTATTCATCCATTTAAATTGTCTCTTTATTTCTCTTTAATTTATGTGTTAAACAAAACGGAGGGCAGGTCTATTTGAATCTTTAGCATTTTAAAAATGAAAAAAAATCAACACCATCTTATATGGTTTATGGGGAAACCGGACAATTCCCAATACAAATTGATATTCAAAGTAAGATAATTTCTTTCTGGTCAAAGCTTATAAAATGTTTTAATAATACAAATAAACTTTCATCAAAAGTGTACATACATATATATAATGCCCACACAAATGATAGATTAAAATCAAAATGGATTGAAAAAAGTTTAACTTATATTAAATATTCATGGATTTTCTTGTTTATGGGACGGACACATATTTCCAAATTCAAAATGGCTTACTTTAGCATTGAAACAGAAATATGATGACATATTCTTACAAAGTTGGTATACCCAAAAAGGTAAATCATTATTATATTCATGTCTTAAACCAGAATTTTCTAAAAACAAGATGGAATAGTATTCCTGAAAACGACAGAATAATAATGTATGCAACGAAATGGGCGATGAATACCATGCTCTTTTAGTTTGCACAGTATTTAAAGAACTTCGAATACAATTCATCTCGGGATTTTTGTTATAAGCGGCCAAATATGTACACACTGTTATCACTATTTCAAACCAAAGATGATGTTATTTTGAAACGGTTGATTATATTTATCGTTAAAATTCTCAACACTATCAAGTAATTATATTCTGGATACCTCGGTGAATACCTTATTTTTCGTTTTGATGAAGTATTTACTAAAGGGTACCAACTAAATTGCTCTAACAGACACTTTATTGTGGTATTTTTTTTGCTAGATATGTACGTATATGTATTAATTAAATATGTATTTAATAATTAAATATGCATTTTGTAATTGGTACATACATGCATATATTACTTTTTACACAAAGATATCACATAACATGTCTACTTATTGACCTAAACTGTCTGGACACTCCCTCTCTATCTATACGTCGTCGTCCATTGTAAGGTATTACTTTTGCTTTATACAAACTTCGCCATCAACAATGTATAATTTCTGTATTATTTTCATGTAAATCATTGAACTGATTCTGAGTATTAAAGAATCTGAATTTGAATTTGAAGCCTACTGGAAGTTATTCGAGAGTTTAGTCTCATTTCTAAAACGTCTGAGGAATTCTTTCACACTAATCTCTCTTTTTCAAATTCAAACTTAAGTTAAACGAAGTCGCACATAATCGCCATAAAATACATTTACCTCACATACATGACTAACTTTTGAATGCATGCTGTAGATGTGGTAATGTCGACATTAAAGGTGTTGAACTGCAGATGGAGATCAAAATGTTGAAAGTTGCTTATATTGACAACAAAGTAAGTAATAAGTAGTTCAAAATTATTTTGGCTGTAAAATGTTGAAAAAATGTCAATTGAAAGTTATGGAAATGTACAAATGTGGCTAACTGGGTATTGTATGTCTACCCAATAAAAATGAAGCATAAACGATCAATATTTAGATGTTTATGGTACTGGTAAGTGAAATTGTTATTTTTATTTTTTTCCCAGAATTTTGATTCTAATATTTCAAGACATTTTTTGGACAGTTGTAAAACTTTGACTTTAATATCTATGTTCTGCAGTTCAGAACCTTTAATACTAGTTTATCGTTGGAATGGATTATTTCAAGTTACTTCGATTCTACATTGAGCAATTTATGACGTCTTTGAACGGTCAACATAGTATTGGAGCTCCCTTTGCGTTAATTATTAAATTAAAATACGGGCAACCTGAGAAATCATGTATATAATTCCTTCACTCTGTTTGTAGCTGTTAAAAATATGTATCTATTGTATAGTCTATATAGATTATTGTTTTCTTTCACATGTATTCATTAGTCGCCGGGTAGAAGCCCGCGACTTCTATTTTTTCTTAAAATAGCTTTTCGGAAATGACATGGGAGGAGAGTTATTATTAGAAAAAAACAAATTTAAATGTCTTGAACATATTACAATTGTGATAGTTTAAAAACACTTAGTTATGACACATCTAAAATGAAATAAATAATCCGATGTTTTAAGTATTTACAGTTTCTTTATTTTGACTCGCAATTGTGGTTTTTGTCTTATTTACGAAGACAAAAGAGTCCCTGCTAGACTTGCTGCAGACCGTTATTCGAATTCTCCTTTTAGTAGCAATTTTAACTTACTGAATGTTATTTTCATGTTCAAAGAGATGTCTTGATTTATGAAGAATTCATTTAATAATGTTAATCCATGAATATCTAAAATTGGAACTGTTTCTGAGCTAAATATGTTGATCAAGTGACTACCGAATACCGACTGCGTAGATAAATCTCCTTTGCAGA
Organism: Serripes groenlandicus; assembly: GCA_031761405.1. Classification (NCBI taxonomy): domain Eukaryota; kingdom Metazoa; phylum Mollusca; class Bivalvia; order Cardiida; family Cardiidae; genus Serripes; species Serripes groenlandicus. The sequence continues at coordinate 33,450,229 of JASEVX010000009.1, forward strand.
GACAAATATTTTATAGAAAGTTTAAACCAAACAAAATCATAACAAAAGACAACGCATATTCTGAAGAGCCCCGCGTATAACCATACAGGATGCGTTGAGTGTGTATTGTTATCGTATTGTTATGTGATGTGTATTTAGGGAGTTAGAAATACTAAGCATCGCCTCTAGTAAACGTTCGTGTATCACTAACCTAGGCCAAAGGTAAATGACCACATTTATGTAATCTATCTAGCGACTTCATTTCTTATCCGATTGTTATTAATGTTAACACATATTGTTCAGATGCATCGTCTCTAGTACGTTTTTGAATTTTAGCGACAAAGTCAATGGTACAATAACTACATTTGTGGGCGGAATTCCTTCATACTACATACACAGGCTCAGTGTCAAACGAGCTTAGACACGTTCACGTTTAACCGATCTAGGTCCAAGGTCAATGTCACAATGACTATACTACCTCTGTTCGAAACGACGTCATTGCTCTGGCTCTTTAATTTGTGGACATAATAACTTCATTCTTATACATCGGATCAGTTTCAAGACTTAGGTCAAACAAGGTCATAGTTCTAGCGAGTCCATTTCAAATCCAATTATAACGAATCTTAACATATCTACACAAGCATCGCCTCTTGTACGAGTTCGTATTTTTACATTGTAGGGTCAAAAACTTGGTGAATGTTAGTTACATTAAATAGATTTTTCTATCTCTGTCCTTTGAGCCTTGAAAGAAATTTTGTGCTGGCTAATCGAACTGCTATTGCATGAGTTCGCAGACCTAACATAACACCGTGACAATGACTACAGTTGTCCAAAGCGACGTCATCACTATATCACTTACATTTATTGACATAACTACTGCATACTCTAAAATAAGTTTTTGTTTCAAGAGAGCTTGGACAAGTTCTGGTTTCATCAACCTAGGTCAAATGATTAAGGTAAAAGTGACTATAATAAATATGGCATAAACGTCACTTCGAGCGGATTTGACTCGGTTGCGACACTCTTGTTCTTTTCATCGGTACCTTTTGAATTGAAAGGACACACTTAGAACCTTTTACGTGCAGTTGGTAAATTGATGATACATGTTTGCTAATTTCAACCCCCTTCTTGGTAAGGATGTGATTAAAGCATGTAGAGCAACATACGTTGGGTTCTACACTATTTAAACGATTTCAGTCATCATGTTGCTTTCCTTTTAGTTGCACTGACTGTTGGAACAAGACTAGGTTACCCGGACTATACGAGCGTATGGACTCTGATCACAGCACAGTCCGATGATAAATCTACACTGATATTTAACCATGGTCTCGGAGAAGTTCCGGGACTCGTTGAAGTTTTAGTCACACCGACTGATGGATCTTACAAGGGATTCCTGTTTAAAGCTACAGGTAAGATAACAATAAAGAGCCTTACAGGGGATTTCTATCGAAAATTGCATGTAAGAAAATAATACAGACCTTGCAAGGGATTCCTATTTAAAGCTACAGGGTAAGATAACGATACCGAGCCTTACAAGGGATTTTTTATCAAAAGTTGCATGTAAGATAATCATGTCGACTTTGTAAGGGATTCCTATTAAAAGTTACAACTAAGATAATAATGCCTAACTTACAATAGATTCCTATTCAAAGTGGCATGTAAGATACTCATGCCGACCTTGCAAAAGGATTCCTATTCAAAGTAAGATAAAAATGTCTAACTTACAAAGGATTCCTATTCAAAGTTGCATGTAAGAAAATAATGTCTAACTTACAACGGATTCCTATTCAAAGTGTCTGCTAAGATAATAATGCATAACTTACAAGGGATTCCTATTCAACGTTTCTGGTAAGATAATAATGCCTAACTTACAAGGCATTCCTATTCAAAGTTTCTGGTAAGATAATAATGCCGACTTTACGAGGGATTAATATTCAAAGTTACAGGTAAGATAATAATGCCTAACTGATAAGGGATTCCTCTTCAAAGTTACATGTAAGATAATAATTATGGAGCTGACAAGATATTTCTATTGAAAGTTACATATAAGAATATCATACTGGACCTAAAAAGAGGTTACTATTTAAAGTCACATGTTATAATTAAATACCGGACATTACTTGAGAGTTCTGTATGTAAAAACATTATAGCGGGTCTTGCAAGGAATTCATATTTTAAATTATAAGTAATATTAAAGGACGTTGACTAATCATTACAGACATTAGAGTTGATTTCAATGTGAATTGATGGGGATGCGATGATAACAAACTCACTTTACAATGGACTTTATCTGTACTGCGATTTGATTTGAATGAAACATATTTCTATGTTCTTTTTAAGGCTTCTGATAGGTTACTTATAACGTTCCTATGTAATGCTTTGTGAATTTACAGATAAATTCTATTCAATACTAGTATTTCTTGGTATCCGGATATCTGTTTAGATATTTTCTTTTTTCCCTGAAAGGTGATGGAGAAAGAGACGACGACATATCAGAAAAATACGGTGGGGTTGTTTATATCTATAATGACGTCAGTGTTGCAGTAACGTCACCTAATCGAAACAATCATTACGCTTCAGGATATGCTATATTTACGGGTAAACAATTTGATAAATCACTTACCATTTGATAATAAATAAATGTATCTTATGGAATACATTTTGTCAAATTCACATTAACATAAGAAAACCGAACGAAGACTAATTTGCAACATGTCCAATGAAAACATTGTGACGCACGAAATACATTAAGAAAACAATCATGTTTAAAAGTTCAAAAAATGAACAATGACTCATACCGAGCATGGCGTTTTAAATTCTTCTTTAATTAAGATTAGGAAATCGAAGAATCGCATTATCTCCCTATTGTACTTAACAAAAGTGACTAGTTTATCAGTATTTTGAGTTTGCTAGAGACTGACTGACCGAATTAGACGGACTTTCGTTAGCACGTAGGGATTATGCGATATAAAACTTGCGATTATAAACGAATGAATAAATACTATAATCTTCATTTCAGGAGATGATTCCTATTGGACAGGTGGATTTTCATATAGTTCGAGAAGTGCATTCGTCAAGGTCAGATGTTGGTCGCCTAGCAACATACCACAGCCATGTAATGAAAACACCGATATCGATGTAGAATCAGGATCTGATTCTAGTAAGGATGTTTACTTTATGAGCGGCTCTCTGCGAAAATTATCCGCTAGAAAAGTGCTACCAGTTTAGACCCGGATCTCACAGCGCATCCGCGTAGTCTGATATGTCTCTGAACTAATCGCCAAATAGTCATAGAAGGTTTCAAGTAATTTCTGTTTCAGCAGTATTCATTTTGATGCTAAGAATGGATGCACAGAAACGCATTTTGCCACACGTCGTATCATAACGTTTAGGTTAATGTTCGCAGACATGCAGCATCTGTTATTAAAAAGTGTCCTTCTTTTGCCGATGTCCGGACTGTTATTTTTATTCTGATGTAACTTTTGTCTTGTCTTGACAACCTCATTGCTGTCAGGAGAGAAGGGCTTTATTGCGATTATGAATTGAACTTCTATTTGTCTGTTATGTTGTTGTTTTTCACTCGTTCGTTTTCAACATTGCTTCAGTTATAAAAAGGCAAACAACAAACCTTTTCATGATTATTGTGTTACAACTCTGTGCTAGGCGAGGATAAGTAACTTGTCGAAGGGCAATTTTCAATGACTGCCGATCTTGATACATGTTCCAGATCGGGTCTTTTTGTCCATATATGTGTAAATTTACCACCGGCAAAAATGATATCACACAAATGTTTAAAGATGATTCGTTGCCTTCAAGTCGTTTTTAGGAAATCGTGTTTAGTGCTAAGATTCGTTTTCACGGACACGCAAAAAATCACCGCCGAGTGGTTACCATGGGCGTCCATGATTTGATATCCACTTGCAGAGATCATGGACGATTGTCATTGTCCAAGGCACATTTTATAGCCTAGTACCGGTGTGTACAACAAGGAGTCGTGGATAAGCGAACTTTCGCCATGATATAACTAAACTTATGTTGAAAACGTCATATCATTCCAATAAGAAAGAGATGACTAAACAAATATAACAACTTAGACATACATTGATTCTGTTTTCAGAGTATCCGACATTTATAGAAGTGAATCATGGGGCAGGCAAACTACCGGACATGGTCATCGTTCGAACTAAACTGAATGATGGGGAACGTGCTGGATGGTACTCAGACGCTCAAGGTAGGTCCCAAAAATGTCCAGCTCTTGTTGGCTGCGCACATAAAAAATATGCAAACAGCAACTACACAGAACTGTCGGCGGTTTACTGAAATTATTAAGGTCTATCATGGTCTACATCGGGCTGTGCGAGCATCCTCGTGAGAACGGTCATGATCACACACATTCCACATTTAATCTAACCTTAACATTAATCAATTTTAACTCTTTCAGCACCAATGGTAATATTGAGGCTTTTAAAAACAATAAAGTTTTTGTTGTTGTTTTTGTTGTTGTTGTTTTTTAGTTATCAAAATATTCCCAAGGATTTGTCGCCCGATTTTGATCATGGTTTAGTCTACTTAAGATTAATCGGCGCTGAACTGAAAAGAGTTATGATTGAAACATTTGTAATTAAATACTTTAATATTTTTCGATTATTTGTGGTTGTTAAGGATCTGATCCTCCGACCATATCCGATAATGTTAGTGGCGATAGTATTCAATTAGCATACATCTCTAATTAAAAATCATAGATGTACTGGTGCATGTAAACATATATATATATGGGTCACTTTAGAGTAATACTTATGTTACTTTATGTCCAAAACATGAAACAGTTGGACCAGCTTGCATATTGTGTTTGCATTTCAATATGAATCTTCAGTATGTAAAAGAACAAATGAGCTGTTCCGCGAGAAACCAAAATGGTGGAATCTGCGTAAAGTATCGACCCGGATCAACCTAAGCATGCCGCACAGGTTAACCCGGACAGACACTTTTCACCATTAATTTTCAGATTCATGAATCATTACTCTACTCTATCCATAATGTTGGTTATCTCTTGGAACGGCTCATATCCATAAGCTTTTCCAGCTAATTCTATGAAAAGAAAGCGATGAACTGATGTCTTTTAGTTGTCATAATGAATGTGTACGGACATTTTGTAAAGTGAATTATCAGATAGACTTTGGCGCCTGTGGACGTTTACACAGATTGCCTAAGAAATCACCGTCAATACATGTAAAACGACCCTAACTAAAATAGATGAGTTGTAAAGGCTATTTTACATTTGACAACACAATACTCTTATTTGCATACTGCAACTAATTTAGATCAGTCGTAAACGCTATTTCACATTTGACAACACAAATTCCTCCACAATTACCTCCACAATTCTCTGTATCCTTTGTCTGGCTGCTAGGTCATGATTACGATGCAATGAGAAAGCAAAGAAACAACTTGGATAGGTGAACTGGCTGCCGTGATCTGATGTATGTATACATTATATTGAAGAAGGCAATAAGCCTAAATTAACCATTCATCGAACTTTGTCTTAACATAGGCACCAACCGTTTTATTGGAAGTGGCCATGGAATGCACGGAGGGATAAAGTTTGGTTACAACAATCATATAGTTCGGGTTTGGATTCCTTCAAAGAATGGTGCAGGTCAGTAACACCATAATTTAAAGTAACGCAACTTCACGCAGTTAGATCAATGTGTTTATTAAAAGGTACAGAAGCGATGATTCGGGGATTACTGGAGCGTTAACTCTTTCAGCGATATTGAGCTTTTTGCAAACAATACAAATCGTAACGATCTGTCTCCCCTGAAATCAGTATTGTTTGCCTTATTGTTATCCAAATATTCAAAAAACACTCGACGTTGAACAAGGGAGAGTCTACTTTAAACAATTAGGCGCTGGAAGATTTAAACTTAACGTAAATATTACACCTAAGGAATACGACTTGCCTGCATATCCGTGCTAACGATCCAAACGGATAATGTTTTACAGCAGTTTCTTAAGACCTTCTATGACTTATTGACGAACAGTGCAAAGCCAGATCAGACTTCGCGGGTGCACTGGCCGATCAAGATGTATTCAGAAATGATAATTGACAAAGAACAAGAGTTTGCATCGTTAAGCCAAGTATACTCGACAATAGGAGGACACAGTCCCTTCGTGAGTGTTCATATAACTGAGTATAAGTTCGTACACCATTCCATAGGCAATCACGACGGTACCGTGTCTACGACTGTCTTGTTCTTCACTGGTAACACATGCCTTTAGGTTAGTGTTCGCAAATTGCCGCTCATTTATGAAGATCTTCATAAGGTTCATGCTGAGTTTGCTATGATGCAGTACAGGAACAGTTTTGTAAGGTTTTCTATTTCTTTATTCAGTACCGAATAAGAAACATTTAAGCAAACAGTTGGTAAAAGTTTATAAATGACAGTATCATTATTGAATATAGTTAAAAAGCCACAGGCTCGCTTAATAACAAAAAATCTTGAACTCGTTTAATAAAACAGTTTATGAAATGACAACGAATGTCAGATTCTTTTTATCACATGACGGAACACACAAAGAAAATCGGATTTTCCAAACTATTTTAATTTCGTCAGGAAACCGTATAACAATGACACAAATAATTATGTCGAGGTCATATTCAGCTTAGTTTATTAAAAGTAATAATAAATAACACTCATGAGATATTATATCTATCACATAGGGTGACTTATGAGGCGTATTTCGATAAAAATGTACTTAACGTTTTCAATATTTCTAGATGAAATTTACGGATTTTGGCGCAAAAGTGACTAACGTATGACGTCAAAACGCTGATGTGACGTCATTTTTATAGTATACGGTCATGTTATATTACACACGTTGTATATATATAGGATCTGACATGAGTTGTCATTTCATATAAAGTTTTATTAAACGAGTTCAAGATTTTTTGTTATTAAGCGAGCCTCTGGCGAGCTTAATAACAAATATCTTGGACGAGTTTAATAAAACTGTTTATGAAATGACAACGAATGTCAGACCTTTTTATCACATGACGAAACACACACAGAAAATCGGGTTTTCCCAAACTATTTTAATTTCGTCAGTAAACCGTATAACAATGCCACAAATAATTATTCCGACGTAATATTCAGCTTAGTTTATAAAAAGGTATAATAAATAACACTCATGAGATATTATATCTATCACATAAAGTGACTTATGAGGCGTATTTCGATAAAAAAGTACTTAACGTTTACAATATTTCTAGATGAAATTTACAGGTTTTGGCGCCAAAGTGACTAACGTATGACGTCAAAATGATGACGTGACGTCATTTTTTCCTAGTATTAGGTCATGTTATATCACACACGTTGTATATAAAGAAATACGTAATGGGTATTTTACATGGGATACAAGCATTGTCATGTGATAAAAAGAAGTACGTAATGGGTATATTACATCGGATACAAGCATTGTCATGTGATAAAACTGAGTATAAGTTCGTACACCATTTCCATAGGCAGTGTCCACAATTTGTTTGGTCTACACTGATAACACATGCCTTAAGGTAAGTGTTCGTATCCTGTTGTGTCCTAGTTTCGTGACCTTTAGCATCGATTTTCGCGCATGCGCATTCCGATATGAAGGAGCGAGTGGTCAAAATATGATTTTATTTTAGATAAGTATGAACATAAACTGGTAACATAAACAAAAATAAGAAATATTTTATCAAATATGTCTCAAATATACGCCTGATTATCGGTCGTGAACGTTGTTTTTTTCCTTCTCAGTTCATGACCTAGTTTCATATTGCCAATATATAAAGGAAAGTAACCGGAAGTAAAATGTAAAAACGCTTCCATGACATTGACGAGTTATGCAGACAAAAAATGTCGCTCGAAAAATTGATATCTTATACGTCACGAAACGAGTGCAAGTGCCGAATGTAGGAGAAAGAAGGATATATCGAAGTACAGGAACAGTTTTGTAAGGTTTTGTTTTCCTATATTCAGTACCGATTAGCCTACATATTTAGGATTATTGTAACCCTTTTCCACATACAACAGATATACAGCAGTCGCCTTTTGATCTGCTGAATGGCTAATTGGTCGATTCGATAGCGTTTCTATAGCAAGTTGTTCGGTTTATTTTCTTTCGCTTAATTTTGCCACGTTAACAACTGTTCGGGTAACACACACAGCTATCGCCGTGTTGGATCAATCTGAATACATCCACATTGACCTTTTGCCACATACAACAGCAGACGACAAAATCACTGAAAGTCACTAAAAATGTAGGTATTGTTGCTGAAAAAAAGTAGAAAACATTGTGGCAAAAGAAGAATAGCTCGTTTTCAGCAATTTCTTCTTGTGCCACAATGTTCTTTCAAAAGTCGTCGGATGTAGATGCTTCAAAATGTATCTACACGTGGGAAAGGGTTAAGTGGGTTTTACACGACCAAAGTAATGTAAATAGTTTATATAAACTATTAATCTAATGAAACAAACGTTTTCCATTTATCTACCAGGAAATCATATATTCGCTGCATCAGACGGTTGGGATTTAAATGCGAAATCCACCACTGGCATCCTGGACATTCGGGTTTGGTGCAACCTTCAAAACTCTGTGTATGCAGACACTACCATTGGTATCGGGCCAGATGTGATTAACGAACAGTCCACATTGAGTTTTAACACACAGGAAACATTAACGACATATATGGACGTTTTTGCCATCGTAACCGTAAGTCTGAATGCAACCGGTTGATGCTACTACACACTGTACCATTTTAGATCGCTGTGGAGCCTTGTACAGTCTACTTCTGACCATAGCAGTTTGTCTGGACATCTAATTAGAAAGCAAGTGCGTCTTATTGGCAAACACTTATCATAACACTTGTAGTAACGGGTAATCTCAGATATGTTTGTTTCCTAAGTTAAAGCTCAAATTGGTTAGCGCTTGTCTATGCAAGGGTTAATTTATTTGTGTATAAGGAAATGTATCAAACAATAAACAACATATTTAGAGAGAAATATTGTATTTAAGTTCTGTAAATCAGTTTAACAATAAGGTACAGTCGTGGTTATGTTGTTGTAATTTTTTTCAGACGCAAAATGAAGGACCTCACTGTTACATGAGTCATAGATAGATAGATGGATAGATTTTATTGACTTAAACTATACATATTTACATAAGTATTAAGAAATAAATGACACATTCACACATTCGCGCAATCACTCGCTCTCAAACACATACTGATATATAAACATGATTACTCAGGTTATAATATGAATATTAAACTTATAAAAGAGGATAGCAACCAAACTTAAATTTCTCCGTTTATCTAAAAAAGACTGGTTTGTTAGTTTAGCACGCGCGTGTTTATTCAAGTTGTTACCATTATAATAAATGTAATGGTCACCTTGCACACACAGGCACACACAGGCACACACAGGCAGTAGCTGAACTGTCATTGTATTTGTAATTGCATGGTAGTAGATATTTAGGCTTTCATTGAAAAGAGGGACTATTCTATACAGACGACTTTTGGTGTATATAGCGGATAACAACAGGTAGACATTTCAATGATGCAAGATACCGTAAAATATAAAAACTAAGTGATATTTCAAATTATGTCAACATAATACATATATAATCTTATCAGTGGTTTGAGTGTGAATTTGTATTTAATCTAATGCTTGTCATACGTATCTAACGCTATTCACTCTCGCATTATTTTCAACAAACTAGGTTCAAGCACAAGGCGGCCAAAATGATGGATATGTGTTCAATGGGATTGATGGCGCCATGTCTCATACTGCAACAACTGTGAACCCGTGTAGCTATGGGGGCGTGATATACAACTACAATACCACGTCAGTCAATGTACGGAGACCGGTACAGAGTCATGGAGCTATTGTTTGTATTGCCGATGACAATGGCGATGGAGTGTATACAGGTGCAACAGAAAATGGAATAATCTCTGTAAAAATGTTGAAGTTAGGTAAGCAATTATTATTTTCTTATTTCATGTTGTCGACTGCTGAGGCCTCTATAGAGGACGATCTTTCGCATACATTGCGATAAAATGAAAAATTGCTCATAATGAGCAGTCTAGGATTTAGAACAGGATGTCCAATGGTTTAGGAGGAGATGCCCCATTTGCATATGTGATTCGTGAGAAAAGACTGATTGATTGGTCTACGGATGGAAAACCTTTACCAAAAATTTGCATAGCTGCCACGTTTTCCAACCAATCAATTTGGCTTGAACACTTGTTGTAAAGGATCAGCAAGGGAACCTTTCTCCCAAATTATATTGGAATCAGAAAAGCTGATTCGGACGGGAAGGCAACAAAAGGAACTTTCATGTGAAGATTGTTTTTAATCGGTCTAGCGGATTAGGAGAAGATATCGTTTAAAGCATGAAGTTAACGACGGACGGATGACGACGGATAATAACGGACAACGGACAGAGATTGATCAGAATAGATCAAATTTAGACTTCGACTCAGGTAATGTGAAAAAAACAAACATGAAATTATACATATCTACAAAATATATCTTGCTATGAATACAACACTAACAATTTGCGATTGAACATTACACATTATTTAGTAAAATAACATGAACTGTCGAGGAAAGAGTTAAACGAAACAATGACAAGATACAGCAACATTTAATATACGGTTCAGGGATCGCCCTTTCCCAGATAATAATTACAAGTACTTCTGAAGCCAAGGCTTCAATCGATTTTACAAACATATATAAATAGTCCGTGAGATAAATTTGTGTGGGACAAACTCGTAGAGAGAATATCGATATGAATACTATTCAAATACACCCAAATTGGTGTTAGTTTTGCTTCGTCTTGACATTAAAGGTGCTGAACTCCGGATTATTGATAGTATAGTCAAAGTTTTAAAACTGTTCGAAAGTTGTCTCGAAATATAAGAACCATAATTCTGGGCTAAAATTAGAGTATAATTTCTCTTTCCAGTACAATAAACATCTAATATTGATAGTTTATGATTCATTTTTACTTGGTAGACATACCCAGTAAGCCAAATGTTGTACAGTTTCATGACCTTCAATTTACTGTTTTGAATTTTTTATCTTTAAACTATGTATTACTTTACTTTGATGTCACTATAAGCAATATTTGCAGAAGTTTCAACATTTCAAAATTTTGATCTCCATCTGGAGTTCAGCACTTTCAAATCATTATCGAAATAGTGTTCTTCTTTTCCAAAGTGTGACCCCGCATTCACATTCAATTTTGTTTTTGCCACTTTGTTTTCAAAGGTTTACTGCTACAAAGGCGTCTGTATATGGGAGTGGGTTATTACAGGTATTATTATTTCTTTCCAGAATTACCACACAGTAATCTCTTCAGCTATAAATACACTCTTTATGAAAAAGATAGCGGAATAGATTATCCAGATATAGGGACAACAGCTACGAAAACGTTACAATTATGTTTATACGAATGCAACAAAAGAATTTTATGTAAAGCAGTGAAATATGTTGCTGCTCAGGATTTATGTACAATGTTTGATACTTTGTTAACGGGTAATGTTGTTTCCGAAACAGGAAGTAACATCTGGCACACGTGTGATTGAATCTTTCAAATTCTTGGCCACATTTCTACTAGTCATACGTAATGATATGCAGATGGATGCTGATGCTTATATCTATAGCAGTAGATGGTGGAAATCATTGTTAGGAAAACTCTGCTAGCGATGTGCAATTTATTCTTATAATAGTACACTTGTCACATGTTTTAATGCTGGACAAGTCTATAATTAGTATAGCAAGATATTTTGTTAAACTAAATCTGTCATGAAACGTTGCAATCTCATTAAAAACTAGACCTAAACGTCACTCACTCATATACATATCTGATGACTGCCCCATACAGGTCGGCTCAGATTGACATTTGCGTCAGCCAATCAAATTGTGCGCTTACCAAATTGTTAAGTATAAAACAGGTAAAATTACCCATATTATATAAACGAAAAAGATAAGCGGCGATTGTCTATTTTTACGATTGCAAAGAACCGAGCGTTAGTTGTATCGTGCAATTTCATTGGACAAAGAAGACGAGCAAGTGCTCATGCATATTTAGGTATATAGTGTAAACTAATTCCAGACCGCCTGCTGTGCTATATCACCCGATTCAATATACATACAGCGAAGTATTTTGTTCTGATTTTAACAAGATTGGTACGTTTATACATCTGTATTGCAATAGTTCACACAACAAATCAGTGAATATTTCGGGCCATCTCATGGGAAACGTTGACAAGAGAGTTCCCGAACAGCTAACTGTTCTATTCAATACTATCAGGTCCTTGTATATAAACAGTTATTCAAACAGTTATTTCTGGCCAGCTCATGGGAAACTTGAATAGAGAGTTCAAAAACAGCTTACTGCTTTGTTCAGCAATATCAGGTCCTTGTATATAAACAGTTATTTCGGGCCAGCTCATAAGAAACTCGACTATAGAGTTAACAACAGCTTACTGTTTGTTCTGTTCAATAAAATCAGGTCCTTGTATATAATCAGTTATTACAACAGTTATTTCGGGCCATCTCATAGGAAACTTGACTGAAGAGTTCCAGGACATCTTACTTTTCTGCTCAATTATATCAGGTTCTTGTAGATAAACAGTTATTCAAACAGTTATTTCTTTGGTATTGTTATGTCTATAAGAGAGTCATCGTAATTGCCATTTATTTCAATCTAATAACGAAATGTTCTAATAGGCATGACTCTCTTCTTGTTTATTTGTTGCCTTTCTATATTAATAAATGTGCCCTGACTGTAACAAGCATACACATAGCAACGGACACGATAAGTGTGATAAGGTTGGGTTTGTTGTTCCAGCTGTGACTGTAACAAACTGAAATATAAAAAAAACACCATTTATGTTAAAACGCAACAACGTCTATACAGAATGACATATAAAGGAGACTGACTTTTAATGAGTAAACAGGTTTTACGTGGAACTCGTAAATCTTCGCTTGTTTTCGTTAGCATTTGGAATTATAATATGTATTTGTTTGATTATTAAACCAAATGAATATGTTAATGAATGGGATTAAAACATCACAGTCTTGAAAGGGTACTTGGTAAGAAAGGGAAGTTTAGAATTCGAGATTAACTCGTCGCGGGTTCAACCGTCACTTCAATTCCTATCCAAGACGCTCAGTATCGTTTTTTGTTCGATTTTAAATTCGACCATTTTTTGTTTTGTTTTATTGGGGTTTTACGCCGTTTTCAACATTATTTCAGTTATATCACGGCGACGGTTCACTTATTCATGATCCCTGGGTAAACAAACCAGTACTTGGGTAGTAAATATGCCTTGCACAAGGGCACTCCATCATGACCTTAGTGCCCGACCATTTTCATAAAACTTCGTTAAGTCAAATATAAAATTCCTTTCTACTTCTATATCCTAAAGTCTTGTATTATGTTATATTGTCGACAGTTTACAATATATCTTACATACAAATCTCCTTTGTTTTATAAGGTAATCTTTGGAAATACAGAATACATAACATCAATTGTATGTACTTTCAAAAATAGAATTTTCTTTTTATTTCATATCACATAAAAACAGTATCATTATAATAAGGTCACGAAGGCAAAAGCCATTCAAGTTCGGGAATTAGAAGCCGTTACTATGGTATCAGATTTGTTCGAGACAGACACAATTACTCACGATATTTGCGTACAACCTGTTGTAAATGGACATTGTGTAAGACTATCTATAATCTACCTTTGTTCTGAAATCTAAATTTATAACTAAACGTTATGAATATTACTGAGTGTAATGTTTATTCTGTTGGTTGTTTGGTGTTTTACGCCGCGTTTTCAACACTATTTCAGTTATATCACGACGTTTCCATGGTAAGTTACCAGTACTTATGGTGCATTCATCCTGACACCAGCCAGTCAGTCAGTCGTAATGCTAGGCCCGCAACCCTGAGCGAAAACGAGGGCAGCCATTACTACCGTGTTAAAGTACCTAGTATGACCCGGCCGGGCATCGAACACGCGACCTCCCGCACCCGAGGCGGACGCTCTACCACTACATCAATGAGGCGGTGTTTATTCTGTTCACCAATATGTTTTCATCATGCGGCAACTACATATACAATAGGAGATGATATACAAGCAGCTTCATAAACATTCCCAAATCACCTTACTACTGTTCAAAATTCAAACAATTGTTGACGTCCGGTACACGAATAGTATAAAAACGAATTGATGGAGTTATTTCTCAATTGGTCAAAATTACTATTTTCTGTTAAAGCATAATGCTCTTAATAGTCTTCCTTCCTTCCTTCAAGACTCGAAATTCACTACACAAATAACAGAATTCAGACATGTACGATCAGTGTACATAAACACACTGCCGCATCAAGCTTCGTATATGCAGTTTGATCCGGATCTGCATCGACTTCAAATTTATAAAAGACCCATTGATAAAATTTCTGACGGTGAGAATTTAAAGCCGATTAAATGAATGTACATACTTTTCTTTATATACCCAGTACCCTTGCCACACAAACCGGTTTCCTTTCCTGAATCATGACTTTTGAAGTTTCTCGTGGAAGTTAACTCATGTCCAAAATAAAAGCATGCATAGCTTCAATATGATCTTAATCTACAGGCATTTATTTTTTAAATATATAGTATTTTCTGCAATTATATCCAGTTACCTCTCTCCCTTTATATACCACTTTACCTATTTTATCCTCCAATATCTGATTCTGCTATTCTGTCTCACTTCTCTATTCTCAGCCCTCATGTCTCTTTACTTCACACGACAATCATAAATTGAATTTTATGTGTAAATTGTATTATTTAGATATTTAAAATAAAAAAATCGTATATTTTTTTCTTTTTTTCTTTATTCTACCTTTATTCTACCTTAAAAGCTATACAAAGTATTCAATAAAATAAAATTATGTTGCAGTAGCGAGATATGGCTGTGTATTATCTACTCGAGACGTGGTCGAATTGATATCAATTTTCCACGACTCTCGTAGAAAATACCAAACCCAGTATCGCTACTCAAACATGATATTCTTTTAACATATTTCTATTTTCTTTTTTCTTTCATAAATCCTTCCCGTTACACACTGTCTCCTGCTACAATGCATATTCGTTAACTGAAGTATTTTACCTTCATTGCAACGTTTGTCCTGTCTATGGTCATATCCACAAAAACCACTATTACATGCTCGTACACGGAACCTTGTCCCCAAACCGCATGTTGTACTGCATTGGCTCCAGGGTCCCCAATTAAGCCAGATTCCTGAAAAGGATGTCAAAGTTTAGTCAAAACTTTCGTGTCTAGCGACCTTATTATTCAGGTAAAGGGTAAACATGTAATGTTCAATATTTTGTATAATAGGTAACTTTGACCGATAGGATGCACCATTGATTTCGCAATTACTGTAATTCATGGTAGACTGTCAATGATAATGTGTATGTATGATAATCTCAACCAGACAGTGTAATGCTTACAAGAAACGCGTCGTTTTATCCAGGGTTAATGTTATTATATTGGGTTGTACATTGTTATGGTTGTTTATATGAGACATGTTTCGGTTCCCGTCCATGACTTTGGTATTGGCTGTTCAATTTTAATGGTTTTTAGCTACATATGTATGGTAATTGCAAGAATACGTCGAGGCTCATGTGAGAATCATATCGTTCAGGTAAAGGTCTAAATGTCTGGTTGAATGTTATTAGACCTTCTCCGCGACCGATGTAGTAGTTAGAGCGTCCACATTGAAAGAGGACACAATGGCTCGATCCCTGGTAGGATTATACAGTATACTTTAAAAAGGGCAGTGATCTTTTCCATTTATGGCACTTAGGGTTGCGGGGTTAGCAATGTGAATCATCGGTGTCAGGATGAAGACTGGTACTGATACTGGTAAACTACCCAGCGACGTGCTATGACTAACATAGTGTTAAACACGGCGTAAAACAATACCATCCATCTCTCTTTCATTAAATACTTTATGCGATATTTCGAAAAGTATAATAGTTTGGTTTATAAAACTTGGGGAAAGTAGGATTCAATGCACGTCATTAAGTATTTCTGTCTGACTTTGAAGTTTGACGTTGAACCACCAGGTCAAAAATAAAGAAAAATAATTATGCAATAATTCAAAAGTCATAAATGAGTTTGAATATAAATTAAGGGTAATAGCGAATTTATGAATGTCATTAAATTATGTTTGCTCAAAGGTCAAGGTAACAAATAAAGAGCAAATGTAAGCACCGGTAGGGAACGTTTGTATTGCCAGCAATTCTTCAGTAACGTTGGTTATTCAATGTTCTGCCGACGCAAAGGTTACGACAATAGCTTGAAAAGTATTATAGTTTGGTTAACACAACTTGGTGAAACTAGGATATAATGCACGTCGTTATATATTTCTGTCTGACCTTGAAGTTTGACGTTGAACCATCAGGTCAAAGATAAAAAATGTCATAAGAACTAGGTAAACGCCAGTTTGAAAATACATTAAGGATAATAACGAATTCACGAATGTCATTAAATTATATTTGCTCAACGCTCAAGATAACACTGCAGTATGCCAAATCATTCCAAGCAAGCCAAACATCGGCAATATTTATTTCTAGCATTTCGATGGTCACGTTCTTTTCGCTAGGTTCACCAAAGAAAGGTAATATAACTTCTGACATTCAAACTGCTCTTTATAATAATAAATAAAGAGATCCAAACCGATCAACAGTCTGATATACTTAACTTACCAACACAGGCCGGATTTGTACACATTTCTACATCTTGATGCCCCCCTTCACAATTTGTACCATTGAAATTCCTGTGTCTAGTGCGTATGCCTGAACCACATGTCTCACTACATGGAGACCATTCGCCCCAGTCATTCCATTTATCTAAAAGAAGAGTATGTTATTGGTATGAAGAGTTATGTTGATGTTAAAAACAAACCACGATTGGTTCTTCCATACGTATTACGACTTCTCCATCTTGACGAAGATACAATAAGGTAACAAAAAGTAGGGATCAACGGACACTAATTCATTTTCTTTACCATGAATTTGCTGTAAACCGTTATTGATAAATTTCATTGTTATAATTTTTTCTTTAGATATGTTCGCAAATGTTCAAACTCGCCGGTTTATTGAACCAAATGCAGATTATAACTTCATATTATTTTGTTCATGTACATGTACCCAATTTTATACAAAAGCGCTTTCAGTTAAGAAGTGGCACGCCACTTGTAGACACTGAACCAGGATGCTGGGTATAAGAAAAGCACAACAAAATGAAAAAAAAAAAATATAAATAAGGCATTTAATCTTGTACATGTATATAATAGCTTAAGTATGTCAAGTTTGTCATTAATCAGGCTCCTAGCGCTTACCATCCGATAATGATACTACCTTCATCGATCAAAACGTTATACTGAATATACCTTGGAATACAACCCCAATCAAGCAGTAGCATAGTGTGGACAACTTTATCTGTTACGATTTATAGTTTTTTTTAAAATAAACATGACAGAATCGCAAGAATCCATCAATCCGGAGATAACTTACCAGCACACACTGGAAGTGTACAGACATCAATATCTTTACCACTTCCTTCACAGTTTGTACCATTACACGTCCGGTTTCGAGTACGAATGCCCGAATCACACGTGACACTGCAAGGTGACCAATCATTCCAGTCAAACCATTCATCTACAATAAAGTTTGCCAACTATTTATTTCTAGTATTTTAAAGGTCACGTTAATTAATACACATATCTTCAGTTATGAAAGCTAATATGACTTTTGAGAGTCAAAGGTAAATTAAATGAGTAAATAAATTAAACTTACCAAGACAGACCGGATTTGTACACACTTCTACATCCTGATGCCCCCTTCACAATTTGTTCCGTTGCACTTTCTGAGTCTAGAGCGCATGCCTGAACCACAGCTGACACTGCATAGAGACCAATCACTCCATCCAAACCAGGAATCTGAAAAGTCAGACATATGCATATTGATTTCTGGTATGTATTTCAAGTGTCATCTACTTGTCACCAAAGGAAGGCATAATCATTTAACATTATAGAATTTAGTAAGTGAAACAAAACCACGACTTTTCCCATATATTGAACTTACCAAGACAGGTCGGATTTGTACACACTTCAACATATTGATGCCCTCCTTCACAATTTGTTCCGTTGCACTTTCTAAGTCTAGTGCGCATGCCTGAACCACACGGACCATAGGCTCCAGTCAGACCATACATCTGCAAGAAAAAAGTATATATTTTGGAATAAACCATTGACCGTCATTTTATCCTTTACCTGACACACTGAGCACGCGGTTGTGTGCTAGTTAACAGCTATAATTTGATTGGTGGATCGGCTAGCAATAACTCGAGTACTCGGTATGTTAAGTGATATGAATACACAAAATACTTGATAAGTTGTCTATTTTGAAACCATTATACAAAAGCATACAGCATTTTTAATCTAATTAATGGTTGTAAATGTGATACATTTCCAAAACCTTATGCAATAACAATTTCTTCATTTCAATAAATGTTTTGTATTTAAAGTCAACTATAACAAATTTAAAATCAATTGTACCAGCAAAGCTCTAGAATCCTGACGACTGATCCCGCTCATCACGGGCTTCAGATCTGATTCTCCGCAATTTATAAAAGACAACCTTAAAAATATTACACGCATGGAAAGAGACCTGCAAGCGCATCCATTCTAAAGATTCAGTCTGATCTACTGAAGTTTATTTTAACCATCCGTGATGATATGGTGAACAGAGAGGAACTCATTCAGAATGCATGGATGCACCGGCTTATCAGGACCTACTACTTACCCACACAGGTCGGCTTCACACACAATTCTATATCTTGATGTCCTCCTTCACAGTGTGTACCATTACACCTCCAGTCTCTGGTGCGCATGCCTGTACCACAACTAACACTACACGTTGACCATTTACCCAAACCATACCAGGAGTCCATAAATATAGATTTCATATATCAATGATTTCCATTCACGAATACCATAAGCATGAAACCTAGCATCCTTGGCTATGGTTTTTGGCCTGGGGCTTTAACCCCTGGTCATAGTAGTAAAACCATTTTTTTCGGAGTTGGCAGCCTGCCAAGTGCTGTTAACACCCAACAACGCATTTTAGGGTGAGACTGCGCGAGAAAAATAGTTCAACATGGTTCAACCAAACTGTATTTAGAAGGTTAAGAACTCCCAAAAAAGATAATTATAATGTTGTTGAAACATCAGTGAAGAACTTAAGGCGTGAGTACTCCAATATAAGTTTAGCAAAGGTTTTAGAAATTAATGCGCCGAGAGGTCAAATATAGAAGCGGACTACGTTTGAAAATGGAAAGTAAATGTGTTCAAAGCATTTTCTAAAAAAATGGTAGGGCGGCCACCTAGGTGGTGTGTAGAGGTATGGCGTCCGCCTCGGTGGTGTGTAGAGGTAGGGCGTCCACCTATGTTGTGTGTAGAGATAGGGCGTTCGCCTCGGTGGTGTGTACAGGTAGGACGTCCGCCTGGATGGTGTGTAACGGTAGGGCGTCCGCCTAGGTGGTGTGTAAAGGTAGGGCGTCCGCCTAGGTGGTGTGTAGAGGTAGGGCGTCCACCTCGGTGGTGTGTAGAGGTAGGGCGTCCGCCTAGGTGGTGTGTAGAGGTAGGGCGTCCGCCTCGGTGGTCTTTAAGGTAGGGCGTCCGCCTAGGTGGTCTTTAAGGTAGGGCGTCCGCCTCGTCGGTGTGTAAAGGTAGGGCGTTCGCCTCGGGTGCGGGACGTCGATGTCTCGATCCCGTGCCGGGTCATACCAAAGACTTAAACAATGGAAGTATGTGTTACTCACTTGACTCTCAGGATTGTGGAGTTAGCATTACGACTGAATCGCTGGTGGCAGGATAAATGAACCAGTAGTATTGGTAACTTATCCTGGAAACGTGATATTACTGACAAATTGTTTTAAACGATATAAAGCAATGGATTTCAATTGGATATGACTGCGAATGGACTCGTTCGTTGAGCATTTTTCTGTTATGGGAACATGGTTTAATTACGAGTGTTACAACGGTTTTCAACGGGGGTTAAGATGTCGGTACTAATATGAGACGTCCTGAAAGAAAAACCAACATTGTGAAGTCTGCGTAAAGTATCGACCCGGATCAGCCTAGGCATGCCGCGCAGGCTAACCCAGACAGACCCTTTTCGCCTCCTATGGATACTTTGTTTCAGGAATCATTACTCTATACCTATGTCCCCCTGAGGTGGAATGTGTCGGCCCGAATCAGTCTGCGCGGACTGCGCAGGCTGATCTGGGTCAATACATTGCGCAGAAGCCATAATGTTGGTTTTCTCGCGGGACTGCTCATATATTTATATTATCCTGTATTTTAATTGATTCTCTGACGACCATCACTGATGAGTTTTGCGATTTGATTGGTTAATATGAAGCCATCGAATATAACAATGATGAACTGGTTTGTTGATTTTTGTTTGTCCATGATCTAAAAGCCGTTCAAATATTTTAACGGTTTTCAATGTGGGTCTAACTGTCGATATTATTCATTTTACCCGGAATTTTCACAGTGACTGATCTACGGTTAATTAACAAATCATCCTGGGTTGATTTTTTGCTGGGGTTATCAAGGTCACGATACACAAAACAAATTCCTTCTTTGTTTCCATGTAAATCAACCAGTTTCAATCCTCAATTGGCACATTTTTAAAGCGTTTCTCAGGTAGAACACCCTATATCATTGATAAGAGTTACCTTTAAGGTAAGCTTTAAAATAATCCAAATAAAGTTGGGTGGGGGGGGGGGGGGGGGGTGGGGTCATGTATTTTGCAATAATTCACCATGCAAAAATGGTTACCGTCATTTTGGACGAAATCGAGCTTGGACGAAATTGGATTTTTTAAGGGCTATATGGCCGCAGATTAGCAGATTAGAAAGACCGTGGATGTATTTGGCGTAATTTGACATCAACCATGTCTGCAGCCGTCAATTTGATTTGTAAATATGAAACAATCGGATGACAATTAATTGATTTGATGTGTGAAAGAAGAAATGTAAACATGGTTCAATTATTTTAACTGTTTTCAAGGTGGGTGTATGTGTGGATACTATTAAGAGTACCCGGATATTGTAATGTGACTGATGGAGGGTTAATTAACTATTTCAGCATCAAAGGCAATATTGAGGCTTTTGCAAACAATACTGATTATGGTGAGTTAGCTCGTAACGAGCTTTATCACCTGAAATCATCATTGTTTGCCTTTTAGTTATTAAAATAGTCCAAAACTTTAATAACATATAAAAAGGAATCGTCCGATTTTTAATACAGAATAGTCTACTTTAAACAAGTCGGCGCTGAAAGAGGTAACAAATGATTCTTGATGTGGTTATCGACCGTGTCTGTAGTCTTCAATACATCAAGGGATAGGTTGAATTTGATCAAAGCGAAGTTTCTCTTCATTAAACCGTATCAAAAGGTGACATCCCATTCTTCTACATGTTCATCAATAGATAGGTTGAATTTGATCAAAGCGAAGTTTCTCTTCATTAAACCGTATCAAAAGGTGACTTCCCATTCTTCTACATGTTCATCAAGGGATAGGTTGAATTTGATTAAAGCGAAGTTTGTCTTCAATAAACCGTATCAAAAGGTGACTTCCCATTCTTCTACATGTTCATCAAGGGATAGGTTGAATTTGATTAAAGCGAAGTTTGTCTTCAATAAACCGTATCAAAAGGTGACTTCCCATTCTTCTACATGTTCATCAAGGGATAGGATGAATTTGATTAAAGCGACGTTTGTCTTCAATAAACCGTATCAAAAGGTGACTTCCCATTCTTCTACATGGTTTTATTGTTCAAGATGTCGTCATAGCAAACAAATCCAAAATTGCGTGGTAAACGTTAAACCATTCCCACATACAATCGATCTGCGAAAGACGATTTTGGAAATATTGAAAATCTTAATAAATAATAGAATACTTATATGATATAATTGACATAGAGGAAATTGATCATGATGAGCAATTTTCACTTTTGCCACACTATTTTCAAAAGTCGTCTACTGCAAATACGCCAAACGGGTTAGCATGTTGAGGAAGATTAAACTAACTTAAATAGGAAAGGGAAAGACATGTCACACACGGCTGCTTATCATTCGATTATCAACGAATAAAATTGAAGTTAAATAAGTGTATACTCCTCAAACAAACCCTTTAAAATGTAAAGCCAATGAAATTGCAAGATCAATTATTTTATTTAGCCTGCGGTTTTGACATTTGCTTTCGCATAATCGCATTTATTTGGTAATTTCCGGAATAGAATCGGGAAGTTTCAACCACTCACAGATGACTTCCGAGTTCTATCGGTAAAGCCTAATCCTCCTGCATTTCTGTAACCGGTAAAACCAACCTGGTTCTTACACAAGTTATCAAATGAATAAGTCCATAAGAAAAAGGGTTACTTCGGTATTTTTGAACGTTTTAGCTTCAGATCAACGTGCACAATCTGATTAAAACATACACACGTTGACAGAAACTTCTTACACGCTTATGTAAGTTAGTTGTGAACTGTGTAGATTACACACTTACGAACCAAAATAACCACTAACCAATCCGGAGGTTTGACGTCGAAGTGAAATAAGCCAATTCTTTGGAAGCAGTACAAGTGTGATTGTATTGAACAGTGTAGAACCAGATCAGCCTAGCCATTCGCAAAGTCTGAATACTATCTACCCTGTGTACATATTATTTACAAAAGCTCGTAAGAAGCTTCTGTCAACTTGTGTACAATATTATAAGACGGAGTCCATTCACGTGTAGCTCTCAACCTACGCTGTACAGAAATGCCAAATTGCACCCTTTCCAATAGACGGGCTTATAACTGTTTTAATAATAGCTTTTTGTCCTACTTAGTATAGGCATTTTTCCTAAATGTAATAAAGCCGTTAGTTATTTTAATAGCAAATGATCTAAACATATTAAAGATCCGTGTAGGACAAAATGGGATCTAGTTCCGAGTGCGAACTTTATGGTCTATGGTTATTTAACCCTTTCCCACATACAGACGCATTATGACGCCTTTGCAGCAGAATACTTTTGAAAACATCATTAAAAGGGGAGCAATTTTTTCTTTTGTCATAACGTTTTCAAATATTTTCAATAATTATACTCTCACTTATCAAGAATTTTCCACATTTTAACAGAGAAGTATTCAAAATCTCTTATAGCGGATTTGCTGAATGTTGGAAGGAGTTAATACATCCGCTTTTGACCTATTAAGAAAAAAGGTGTTATGGCTTCCTAACAACATGCAACAATTACGCAGCAGACGACTTTTGTGTGATCTCGTTGCACGGCGTGAACAGGTAACCATCCTGTTTTGGCGCGGACCTTTTAACCACATGACTACCGTAA
The DNA here is from genome assembly GCA_031761405.1 of Serripes groenlandicus. Classification (NCBI taxonomy): domain Eukaryota; kingdom Metazoa; phylum Mollusca; class Bivalvia; order Cardiida; family Cardiidae; genus Serripes; species Serripes groenlandicus. The sequence continues at coordinate 33,473,713 of JASEVX010000009.1, forward strand.
CGCATAGCTATTTTTGATTGCCAAACAGTTTGACAAATCGCTGGAGATAAATAATAATAATAATAACAATAATAATACTTTATTTATAGATGAGGCCATCTTAATATCATAAAGAAACATACAATGATGAAACAATTAATTCCCCTATCACCAAAAAACCCAACAACCCAACAACCCGCCCCCCCCCCCCCCCACCCCCAAATAACATCACAATTGAAAACGTCAATTGTGATACAGAAGCGTCAAAAGTAAACAAGAGTAAATAATGTATCAACCTTGTATGTGATACATGAAATTAAAAGTGTTTGTTGAAAAACAAGTTACCCACATGTACTGTGACTAACTTTCTCGTGATTTACAGAAGATGACGTTTTGAAACAATGTGCTTTAAAATTTCGTGGTTTTTGCATAAACAATGTGTAGCTCTACGATATAAGACGCGTCTAGGGAAAGACAACCTTGTTTAACTGCAATCGCCTCGGGTGAGGGAGATCGCGGGTTCGATCCACGACCGGGTCATACCAAAGAGATTAAAGCGGTGGGAAAGTACTTTCTACTCTTGGCGCTTCAGGGTTGAGGAGCATTAAGACTCACTATGTGGTGTCAGGTGTAATGGACCAGAAAAACTGTTAACTTACCAAGTGTAAGGTGATGAGTAACTAACATACCTATATTACAACGGGAAGAGGCCAATCTCTCCCTAGTGTTAATTGGACTTGATGCAGCCAATCAACTCATTCAAGATAACGATTTATTTCAAACTGACAAAACTGTCGAACCACCGATGATTTTGATTTTTCGTTCCTAACAAAGTTAGTTTTAGGCATAATCAACATATTTAGAAATCCAATAAACAATAATTTAATTAAACCTGTTACGTTTTCTTATATCATGAGCGTTTTAAATGAGGATAAGCTAGCGGTTTTACACACTGGGTATGGAAAGTCTCGGCTGAAGTCTTGGATAATCCCAAGGGCCAAATAGTCCCTAAAAAAACCATTGTTTGCGTAGAAATTAGTAAACACCATCACCAGAATGCATTGAATATATGACATTGAATTTAAATTAATTGTATGCTCTGGAAATGATTGATTTGATCATCTTTAGTATGTTGAACTTGTTTGAAAGTGAAAGTAGAGAATTCGTCCGTGCACGATTGGGTCCAAAATGACGGTAACCATTTTCGCCTGGTAAATTCTTTCTTACATTAGACATGATCCCCCATTTTCTTTGGATTTTGTTAGAGCTTAGAGTGAACTCTTTTTAATGATATATCGTGTTCAACATGATAAACGCCTAGAAAGTATAAAAAAAATGAGGGCTGAAACAGGTCGATTTTCATTGAAACACTTCATTTGGTGTATTGTAACCAGTTTAGCGTGATATTAAGGGAGGTAACCACTATATTGCTTAAAGTGGTCGCCTTCGTATAAATTAATGAAGAGCAAACATTGAAGTTTCCAGCTTGGAGGGTCAATTAATCGAATAGGTCATGTTTGTGGTAGCTATAAAATACAAGTACAATAATTGCTACAGAATGCAGCAAAAAAGTGGGAAACCGTGTTTAGGCGAAATGTACTCGTTTCAAAAATTCCAGAGTATTAACCAGAGACAAGTGATGGGAAATTCTCATAATGAACAATTTATTCTTTTGCTGCAATATTTTCTAACTCTATTTGATAATCATACTCAAATTTATTTAAATTATCCATATATTTGCATAGAAATTTCAAAAGTCGTATGTTACAGAGTTAATTATAGAGTAGTTGTACAATGCTTAAATTATTGCAGTCGATGACATAGTCAAATGTAGAAAAACCACAAAAGATTCTAAAAATAAAACAGAAATTCACAAGTGTATACTATAAGTTATTGGGTTTGTTTCTGACCCACTACGGAAATATAAGGGGTTTGCACGTGACACGCTTTAACCAATGAAATTGAAAGAATTTCGTGGGAGGCGAAATAAATACTATTACTCACATAACCAGAAACTGGCTATATTTAACTGACGCTGTTTCTCCCATCTTCAATGTATAATGTGTTTAAAACACCAATTTGTAAGACCCGTGTCCCTAGTGTAGTCGTAAGATGGTCAGCCATAGAGCCATGGACACCAGTTAGCGTCTCCATAGCGCTCAGGGTTGCGGAGCTGGTGTCAGAATAAATGGACTAGAAGTTTCTTACACAGGAACTGCCGTGATATAACTTAACAAATGCTGAAATCGGCGTAAAACGCCAAACAATCAATCGATCGGTTTATTCCCGATCTAGACATGCCAGAAACCAAAGAAATGGTAGTGAAGGTTTCCATTATTTGCGCTCGGGGTTTTAGGGCAAACAGTTCGACTGAAGCATCGGTGTCAGGTTAAACACTAGTAGTAGTCCTGGTAAGTTACATAGAAAAACCATGATGTATCGGTGTCAGGTTAAACACTATTAGTAGTCCTGGTAAGTTACATAGAAAAATCACGATGTATCGGTGTCAGGTTAAACACTAGTAGTAGTCCTTGTAAGTTACATAGAAAAACCACGATGTATCGGTGTCAGGTTAAACACTAGTAGTAGTCCTGGTGAGTTACGTAGAAAACCATGATGCATCGGTGTCAGGTTAAACCCTATTAGTAGTTCTGGTAAGTTATATAGAAAACCATGATGCATCGGTGTCAGGTTAAACACTAGTAGTAGTCCTGGTAAGTTACATAGAACACCATGATGTATCGGTGTCAGGTTAAACACTAGTAATAGTCCTGGTAAGTTACATATAACACTATGATGTATCAGTGTCAGGTTAAACACTAGTACTAGTCCTGGTAAGTTACATATAACACTATGATGTATCGGTGTCAGGTTAAACACTAGTAATAGTCCTGGTAAGTTACATAGAACACCATGATGCATCAGTGTCAGGTTAAACACTAGTAATAGTCCTGGTAAGTTACATGGAACACTATGATGCATCGGTGTCAGGTTAAACACTATTAGTAGTCCTGGTAAGTTACATAGAAAAACCATGATGTATCGGTGTCAGGTTAAACACTATTAGTAGTCCTGGTAAGTTACATGGAAAAACGATGATGCATCGGTGTCAGGTTAAACACTATTAGTAGTCCTGGTAAGTTACATAGAAAAACCATGATGCATCGGTGTCAGGTTAAACACTAGTAGTAGTCCTGGTAGGTTACATAGAACACTATGATGCATCGGTGTCAGGTTAAACACTATTAGTAGTCCTGGTAAGTTACATAGAAAAACCATGATGTATCGGTGTCAGGTTAAACACTATTAGTAGTCCTGGTAAGTTACATAGAAAAACCATGATGCATCGGTGTCAGGTTAAACACTAGTAGTAGTCCTGGTAAGTTACATAGAAAACCATGATGTATCGGTGTCAGGTTAAACACTATTACTAGTACTGGTAAGTTACATAGAACACCATGATGCATCGGTGTCAGGTCAAATACTAGTAGTAGTCCTGGTAAGTTACATAGAACACCATGATGCATCGGTGTCAGGTTAAACACTAGTAGTAGTCCTGGTAAGTTATATAGAAAAACCATGATGTATCGGTGTCAGGTTAAACACTATTAGTAGTCCTGGTAAGTTACATAGAAAAACGATGATGCATCGGTGTCAGGTTAAAGACTATTAGTAGACCTGGTAAGTTACATAGAACACTATGATGCATCAGTGTCAGGTTAAACACTATTAGTAGTCCTGGTAAGTTACATAGAACACCATGATGCATCGGTGTCAGGTTAAACACTAGAAGTAGTCTTGGTAAGTTACATAGAACACCATGATGCATCGGTGTCAGGTTAAACACTATTAGTAGTCCTGGTAAGTTACATAGAAAAACCATAATGTATCGGTGTCAGGTTAAACACTATTAGTAGTCCTGGTAAGTTACATAAAAAAACCATGATGCATCGGTGTCAGGTTAAACACTAGTAGTAGTCCTGGTAAGTTACATAGATCACCATGATGTATTGGTGTCAGGTTAAACACTATTAGTAGTCCTGGTAAGTTACATAGAACACCATGATTTATCGGTGTCAGGTTAAACACTAGTAGTAATCCTGGTAAGTTACATAGAAAACCATGATGCATCGGTGTCAGGTTAAACACTAGTAGTAGTCCTGGTAAGTTACATAGAAAAAACATGATGCATCGGTGTCAGGTTAAACACTAGTAGTAGTACTGGTAAGTTACATAGAAAACCATGATGCATCGGTGTCAGGTTAAACAATATTAGTAGTCCTGGTAAGTTACATAGAAAAAACATGATGTATCGGTGTCAGGTTAAACACTAGTAGTAGTCCTGGTAAGTTACATAGAAAATCCATGATGCATCGGTGTCAGGTTAAACACTAGTAGTAGTTCTGGTAAGTTACATAGAAAAACCATGATGCATCGGTGTCAGGTTAAACACTAGTAGTAGTCCTGGTAAGTTACATAGATCACCATGATGTATGGGTGTCAGGTTAAACACTATTAGTAGTCCTGGTAAGTTACATAGAACACCATGATTTATCGGTGTCAGGTGAAACACTAGTAGTAGTCCTGGTAAGATACATAGCAAACCATGATGCTTCGGTGTCAGGTTAAACACTAGTAGTAGTCCTGGTAAGTTACATAGAAAACCATGATGCATCGGTGTCAGGTAATACACTAGTAGTAGTCCTGGTAAGTTACATAGAAAAACCATGATGCATCGGTGTCAGGTTAAACACTAGTAGTAGTACTGGTAAGTTACATAGAAAACCATGATGCATCGGTGTCAGGTTAAACAATATTAGTAGTCCTGGTAAGTTACATAGAAAAAACATGATGTATCGGTGTCAGGTAAAACACTAGTAGTAGTCCTGGTAAGTTGCATAGAAAAACCATGATGCATCGGTGTCAGGTTAAACACTATTAGTAGTCCTGGTAAGTTACATAGAAAAAACCCATGATTTATCGGTGTCAGGTTAAACATTAGTAGTAGTCCTGGTAAGTTTCATAGAAAAACCATCATGCATCGGTGTCAGGTTAAACACTATTAGTAGTCCTGGTAAGTTACATAGAACACCATGATTTATCGGTGTCAGGTTAAACACTAGTAGTAGTCCTGGTAAGTTACATATAAAACCATGATGCATCGGTGTCAGGTAAAACAATAGTAGTAGTCCTGGTAAGTTATATAGAAAACCATGATGCATCGGTGTCAGGTTAAACAATATTAGTAGTCCTGGTAAGTTACATAGAAACAACATGATGTATCGGTGTCAGGTTAAACACTAGTAGTAGTCCTGGTAAGTTGCATAGAAAAACCATGATGCATCGGTGTCAGGTTAAACAATATTAGTAGTCCTGGTAAGTTACATAGAACACCATGATTTATCGGTGTCATGTTAAACACTAGTAGTAGTCCTGGTAAGTTGCATAGAAAAACCATGATTTATCGGTGTCAGGTTAAACACTAGTAGTAGTCCTGGTAAGTTACATAGAAAAACCATGATGCATCGGTGTCAGGTTAAACACTAGTAGTAGTCCTGGTAAGTTACATAGATCACCATGATGTATCGGTGTCAGGTTAAACACTATTAGTAGTCCTGGTAAGTTACATAGAACACCATGATTTATCGGTGTCAGGTTAAACACTAGTAGTAGTCCTGGTAAGTTACATAGAAAACCATGATGCATCGGTGTCAGGTTAAACACTATTAGTAGTCCTGGTAAGTTACATAGAACACCATGATTTACCGGTGTCAGGTTAAACACTATTAGTAGTCCTGGTAAGTTGCATAGAAAAACCATGATGTATCGGTTTCAGGTTAAACACTAGTAGTAGTCCTGGTAAGTTACATAGAAAACCATGATGCATCGGTGTCAGGTAAAACACTAGTAGTAGTCCTGGTAAGTTATATAGAAAACCATGATGCATCGGTGTCAGGTTAAACAATATTAGTAGTCCTGGTAAGTTACATAGAAAAAACATGATGTATCGGTGTCAGGTTAAACACTAGTAGTAGTCCTGGTAAGTTGCATAGAAAAACCATGATGCATCGGTGTCAGGTTAAGCACTATTAGTAGTCCTGGTAAGTTACATAGAACACCATGATTTATCGGTGTCAGGTTAAACACTAGTAGTAGTCCTGGTAAGTTTCATAAAAAAACCATCATGCATCGGTGTCAGGTTAAACACTATTAGTAGTCCTGGTAGGTTACATAGAACACCATGATTTATCGGTGTCAGGTTAAACACTAGTAGTAGTCCTGGTAAGTTACATAGAAAAACCATGATGCATCGGTGTTAGGTTAAACACTATTAGTAGTCCTGGTAAGTTACATAGAACACCATGATGTATCGGTGTCAGGTTAAACACTAGTAGTAGTCCTGGTAAGTTACATAGAAAAAACATGATGCATCGGTTTCAGGTTAAACACTAGTAGTAGTCCTGGTAAGTTACATAGAAAAACCATGATGTATCGGTGTCAGGTTAAACACTATTAGTAGTTCTGGTAAGTTACATAGAAAAACCATGATGTATCGGTGTTAGGTTAAACACTAGTAGTAGTCCTGGTAAGTTACATAGAAAAATCATGATGCATCGGTGTCAGGTTAAACACTAGTAGTAGTCCTGGTAAGTTACATAGAAAACCATGATGCATCGGTGTCTTGTTAAACACTAGTAGTAGTCCTGGTAAGTTGCATAGAAAAAACATGATGTATCGGTGTCAGGTTAAACACTATTAGGTGTCCTGGTAAGTTACATAGAAAAACCACGATGTATCGGTGTCAGGTTAAACACTAGTAGTAGTCCTGGTAAGTTATATAGAACACCATGATGCATCGGTGTCAGGTTAAACACTAGTAGTAGTACTGGTAAGTTATATAGAACACCATGATGCATCGGTGTCAGGTTAGACACTAGTAGTAGTCCTGGTAAGTTACATAGAACACCATAATGCATCGGTGTCAGGTCAAATACTAGTAGTAGTCCTGGTAAGTTATATAGAAAAACCATGATGCATCGGTGTCAGGTTAAACACTAGTAGTAGTCCTGGTAAGTTACATAGCACACCATAATGCATCGGTGTCAGGTTAAACACTAGTAGTAGTCCTGGTAAGTTATATAGAACACCATGATGCATCGGTGTCAGGTTAAACACTAGTAGTAGTACTGGTAAGTTATATAGAACACCATGATGCATCGGTGTCAGGTTAAACACTAGTAGTAGTCCTGGTAAGTTACATAGAACACCATAATGCATCGGTGTCAGGTCAAATACTAGTAATAGTCCTGGTAAGTTATATAGAAAAAACATGATGCATCGGTGTCAGGTTAAACACTAGTAGTAGTCCTGGTAAGTTGCATAGAAAACCATGATGTAACGGGGTCAGGTTAAACACTATTAGTAGTCCTGGTAAGTTATATAGAAAAAACATGATTCATCGGTGTCAGGTTAAACACTAGTAGTAGTCCTGGTAAGTTACATAGGAAAAACATGATGTATCGGTGTCAGGTTAAACACTATTAGTAGTCCTGGTAAGTTGCATAGAAAGACCATGATGCATCGGTGTCAGGTTAAACACTATTAGTAGTCCTGGTAAGTTACATAGAACACCATGATTTATCGGTGTCAGGTTAAACACTAGTAGTAGTCCTGGTAAGTTACATAGAAAAAACATGATGTATCGGTGTCATGTTAAACACTAGTAGTAGTCCTGGTAAGTTACATAGAAAAAACATGATGTATCGGTGTCAGGTTAAACACTAGTAGTAGTCCTGTTAAGTTGCATAGAAAAACCATGATGCATCGGTGTCAGGTTAAACACTAGTAGTAGTCCTGGTAAGTTACATAGAAAACCCATGATGTATCGGTGTCAGGTTAAACACTAGTAGTAGTCCTGGTAAGTTACATAGAAAAACCATGATGTATCAGTGTCAGGTTAAACACTAGTAGTAGTACTGGTAAGTTACATAGAACACCATGATGCATCGGTGTCAGGTAAAACACTAGTAGTAGTCCTGGTAAGTTGCATAGAAAAACCACGATTTATCGGTGTCAGGTTAAACACTAGTAGTAGTCCTGGTAAGTTGCATAGAAAAACCATGATGTATCGGTGTTAGGTTAAACACTAGTAGTAGTCCTGGTAAGTTACATAGAAAACCATGATGCATCGGTGTCAGGTAAAACACTAGTAGTAGTCCTGGTAAGTTACATAGAACACTATAATGTATCGGTGTCAGGTTAAACACTAGTAGTAGTCCTGGTAAGTTACATAGAAAAACCATGATGCATCGGTGTCAGGTTAAACACTATTAGTAGTCCTGGTAAATTACATAGACCACCATGATGTTTCGGTGTCAGGTTAAACACTAGTAGTAGTCCTGGTAAGTTACATAGAACACCATAATGTATCGGTGTCAGGTTAAACACTATTAGTAGTCCTGGTAAGTTACATAGAAAAACCATGATGCATCGGTGTCAGGTTAAACACTATTAGTAGTCCTGGTAAGTTACATAGAACACCATGATGTATCGGTGTCAGGTTAAACACTAGTAGTAGTCCTGGTAGGTTATATAGAACACCGTGATGCATCGGTGTCAGGTTAAACACTATTAGTAGTCCTGGTAAGTTACATAGAAAAGACATGATGTATCGGTGTCAGGTTAAACACTAGTAGTAGTCCTGATAAGTTACATAGAAACACATGATGCATCGGTGTCAGGTTAAACACTAGTAGTAGTCCTGGTAAGTTACATAGAACACCATAATGTATCGGTGTCAGGTTAAACACTATTAGTAGTCCTGGTAAGTTACATAGAAAAACCATGATGCATCGGTGTCAGGTTAAACACTATTAGTAGTCCTGGTAAGTTACATAGAACACCATGATGTATCGGTGTCAGGTTAAACACTAGTAGTAGTCCTGGTAGGTTATATAGAACACCATGATGCATCGGTGTCAGGTTAAACACTATTAGTAGTCCTGGTAAGTTACATAGAAAAGACATGATGTATCGGTGTCAGGTTAAACACTAGTAGTAGTCCTGATAAGTTACATAGAAACACATGATGCATCGGTGTCAGGTTAAACACTAGTAGTAGTCCTGGTAAGTTACATAGAAAAACCATGATACATCGGTGTCAGGTTAAACACTAGTAGTAGTCCTGGTAAGTTACATAGAAAAACCATGATGAATCGGTGTCAGGTTAAACACTAGTAGTAGGCCTGGTAAGTTACATAGAACACCATAATGTATCGGTGTCAGGTTAAACAGTATTAGTAGTCCTGGTAAGTTACAAAGAAAAACCATGATGCATCGGTGTCAGGTTAAACACTAGTAGTAGTCCTGGTAAGTTACATAGAAAAAACATGATGTATCGGTGTCAGGTTAAACACTATAAGTAGTCCTGGTAAGTTACATAGAAAAACCACGATGTACCTGTGTCAGGTTAAACACTATTAGTAGTACTGGTAAGTTACATAGAACACCATAATGTATCGGTGTCAGGTTAAACATTATTAGTAGTCCTGGTAAATTACAGAGAAAAACCATGATGTATCGGTGTCAGGTTAAACACTATTAGCAGTCCTGGTAAGTTACATAGAAAAACCATGATGTATCGGTGTCAGGTTAAACACTAGTAGTAATACTGGTAAGTTACATAGAAAAACCATGATGCATCGGTGTCAGGTTAAACACTAGTAGTAGTCTTGGGAAGTTACATAGAAGACTATGATGTATCAGTGTCAGGTTAAACACTAGTAGTAGTCCTGGTAAGTTACATAGAACACCATAATGTATCGGTATCAGGTTAAACACTATTAGTAGTACTGGTAAGTTACATAGAACACCATAATGTATCGGTGTCAGGTTAAACACTATTAGTAGTCCTGGTAAGTTACATAGAAAAACCATGATGTATCGGTGTCAGGTTAAACACTAGTAGTAGTCCTGGTAAGATACGTAGAAAAATCATGATGTATCGATTTCAGGTTAAACACTAGTAGTAGTCCTGGTAAGTTACATAGAACACCATGATGCATCGGTGTCAGGTTAAACACTATTAGTAGTCCTGGTAAGTTACATAGAAAAACCATGATGCATCGGTGTCAGGTTAAACACTAGTAGTAGTACTGGTAAGTTACATAGATAAACCATGATGCATCGGTGTCAGGTTAAACACTATTAGTAGTCCTGGTAAGTTATATAGAAAAAACATGATTCATCGGTGTCAGGTTAAACATTAGTAGTAGTCCTGGTAAGTTACATAGGAAAAACATGATGTATCGGTGTCAGGTTAAACACTATTAGTAGTCCTGGTAAGTTGCATAGAAAAACCATGATGCATCGGTGTCAGGTTAAACACTATTAGTAGTCCTGGTAAGTTACATAGAACACCATGATTTATCGGTGTCAGGTTAAACACTAGTAGTAGTCCTGGTAAGTTACATAGAAAAAACATGATGTATCGGTGTCATGTTAAACACTAGTAGTAGTCCTGGTAAGTTACATAGAAAAAACATGATGTATCGGTGTCAGGTTAAACACTAGTAGTAGTCCTGTTAAGTTGCATAGAAAAACCATGATGCATCGGTGTCAGGTTAAACAATAGTAGTAGTCCTGGTAAGTTACATAGAAAAACCATGATGTATCGGTGTCAGGTTAAACACTAGTAGTAGTCCTGGTAAGTTACATAGAAAAACCATGATGTATCAGTGTCAGGTTAAACACTAGTAGTAGTACTGGTAAGTTACATAGAACACCATGATGCATCGGTGTCAGGTAAAACACTAGTAGTAGTCCTGGTAAGTTACATAGAACACCATAATGTATCGGTGTCAGGTTAAACAATATTAGTAGTCCTGGTAAGTTACATAGAAAAACCATGATGCATCGGTGTCAGGTTAAACACTATTAGTAGTCCTGGTAAATTACATAGAACACCATGATGTATCGGTGTCAGGTTAAACACTAGTAGTAGTCCTGGTAAGTTACATAGAATACCATGATGTATCGGTGTCAGGAAAACACTAGTAATAGTCCTGGTAAGTTACATAGAACACCATGATGCATCGGTGTCAGGTTAAACACTAGTAGTAGTCCTGGTAAGTTACATAGAACACCATAATGCATCGGTGTCAAGTTAAACACTAGTAGTAGTCCTGGTAAGTTATATAGAACACCATGATGCATCGGTGTCAGGTTAAACACTAGTAGTAGTACTGGTAAGTTATATAGAACACCATGATGCATCGGTGTCAGGTTAGACACTAGTAGTAGTCCTGGTAAGTTACATAGAACACCATAATGCATCGGTGTCAGGTCAAATACTAGTAGTAGTCCTGGTAAGTTATATAGAAAAACCATGATGCATCGGTGTCAGGTTAAGCACTAGTAGTAGTCCTGGTAAGTTACATAGCACACCATAATGCATCGGTGTCAGGTTAAACACTAGTAGTAGTCCTGGTAAGTTATATAGAACACCATGATGCATCGGTGTCAGGTTAAACACTAGTAGTAGTACTGGTAAGTTATATAGAACACCATGATGCATCGGTGTCAGGTTAAACACTAGTAGTAGTCCTGGTAAGTTACATAGAACACCATAATGCATCGGTGTCAGGTCAAATACTAGTAATAGTCCTGGTAAGTTATATAGAAAAAACATGATGCATCGGTGTCAGGTTAAACACTAGTAGTAGTCCTGGTAAGTTGCATAGAAAACCATGATGTATCGGGGTCAGGTTAAACACTATTAGTAGTCCTGGTAAGTTATATAGAAAAAACATGATTCATCGGTGTCAGGTTAAACACTAGTAGTAGTCCTGGTAAGTTACATAGGAAAAACATGATGTATCGGTGTCAGGTTAAACACTATTAGTAGTCCTGGTAAGTTGCATAGAAAGACCATGATGCATCGGTCTAGTAGTAGTCCTGGTAAGTTACATAGAAAAAACATGATGTATCGGTGTCATGTTAAACACTAGTAGTAGTCCTGGTAAGTTACATAGAAAAAACATGATGTATCGGTGTCAGGTTAAACACTAGTAGTAGTCCTGTTAAGTTGCATAGAAAAACCATGATGCATCGGTGTCAGGTTAAACACTAGTAGTAGTCCTGGTAAGTTACATAGAAAAACCATGATGTATCGGTGTCAGATTAAACACTAGTAGTAGTCCTGGTAAGTTACATAGAACACAATGATGTATCGGTGTCAGGTTAAACACTAGTAGTAGTCCTGGTAAGTTGCATAGAAAAACCATGATTTATCGGTGTCAGGTTAAACACTAGTAGTATTCCTGGTAAGTTACATAGAAAAACCATGATGCAACGGTGTAAGGTTAAACACTAGTAGTAGTCGTGGTAAGTTATATAGAACACCATGATGTATCGGTGTCAGGTTAAACACTATTAGTAGTTCTGGTAAGTTACATAGAAAAACCATGATGCATCGGTGTTAGGTTAAACACTATTAGTAGTCCTGGTAAGTTACATAGAACACCATGATGTATCGGTGTCAGGTTCAACACTAGTAGTAGTCCTGGTAAGTTACATAGAAAAAACATGATGCATCGGTGTCAGGTTAAACACTAGTAGTAGTCCTGGTAAGTTACATAGAAAAACCATGATGTATCGGTGTCAGGTTTAACACTAGTAGTAGTCCTGGTAAGTTACATAGAACACCATGATGTATCGGTGTCAGGTTAAACACTAGTAGTAGTCCTGGTAAGTTACATAGAAAAACCATAATGTATCGGTGTCAGGTTAAACACTAGTAGTAGTCCTGGTAAGTTACATAGAACACTATGATGCATCGGTGTCAGGTTAAACACTATTAGTATTCCTGGTAAGTTACATAGAAAAACCATGATGTATCGGTGTCAGGTTAAACACTATTAGTAGTCCTGGTAAGTTACATAGAAAAACCATGATGCATCGGTGTCAGGTTAAACACTAGTAGTAGTCCTGGTAAGTTACATAGAAAAACCATGATGCATCGGTGTCAGGTTAAACACTAGTAGTAGGCCTGGTAAGTTACATAGATCACCATGATGTATCGGTGTCATGTTAAACACTATTAGTAGTCCTGGTAAGTTACATAGAACACCATGATTTATCGGTGTCTGGTTAAACACTAGTAGTAGTCCTGGTAAGTTACATAGAAAACCATGATGCATCGGTGTCAGGTAAAACACTAGTAGTAGTCCTGGTAAGTTATATAGAAAACCATGATGCATCGGTGTCAGGTTAAACAATATTAGTAGTCCTGGTAAGTTACATAGAAACAAAATGATGTATCGGTGTCAGGTTAAACACTAGTAGTAGTCCTGGTAAGTTGCATAGAAAAACCATGATGCATCGGTGTCAGGTTAAACACTAGTAGTAGTCCTGGTAAGTTACATAGAAAAACCATGATGCATCGGTGTCAGGTTAAACACTAGTAGTAGTCCTGGTAAGTTACATAGAAAAACCATGATACATCGGTGTCAGGTTAAACACTAGTAGTAGTCCTGGTAAGTTACATAGAAAAACCATGATGCATCGGTGTCAGGTTAAACACTAGTAGTAGGCCTGGTAAGTTACATAGAACACCATAATGTATCGGTGTCAGGTTAAACACTATTAGTACTCCTGGTAAGTTACAAAGAAAAACCATGATGCATCGGTGTCAGGTTAAACACTAGTAGTAGTCCTGGTAAGTTACATAGAAAAAACATGATGTATCGGTGTTAGGTTAAACACTATAAGTAGTCCTGGTAAGTTACATAGAAAAACCACGATGTACCTGTGTCAGGTTAAACACTATTAGTAGTCCTGGTAAGTTACATAGAACACCATAATGTATCGGTGTCAGGTTAAACATTATTAGTAGTCCTGGTAAATTACATAGAAAAACCATGATGTATCGGTGTCAGGTTAAACACTATTAGTAGTCCTGGTAAGTTACATAGAAAAAACATGATGTATCGGTGTCAGGTTAAACACTATTAATAATACTGGTAAGTTACATAGAAAACCATTATGCATCGGTGTCAGGTTAAACACTATTAGTAGTCCTGGTAAGTTACATAGAAAAACCATGATGCATCGGTGTCAGGTTAAACACTAGTAGTAGTCCTGGTAAGTTACATAGAAAAACCATGATGTATCGGTTTCAGGTTAAACACTAGTAGTAGTCCTGGTAAGTTACATAGAACACCATGATGCATCGGTGTCAGGTTAAACACTGTTAGTAGTCCTGGTAAGTTACATAGAAAAACCATGATGCATCGGTGTCAGGTTAAACACTAGTAGTAGTCCTGGTAAGTTGCATAGAAAACCATGATGTAACGGGGTCAGGTTAAACACTATTAGTAGTCCTGGTAAGTTATATAGAAAAAACATGATTCATCGGTGTCAGGTTAAACACTAGTAGTAGTCCTGGTAAGTTACATAGGAAAAACATGATGTATCGGTGTCAGGTTAAACACTATTAGTAGTCCTGGTAAGTTGCATAGAAAGACCATGATGCATCGGTGTCAGGTTAAACACTATTAGTAGTCCTGGTAAGTTACATAGAACACCATGATTTATCGGTGTCAGGTTAAACACTAGTAGTAGTCCTGGTAAGTTACATAGAAAAAACATGATGTATCGGTGTCATGTTAAACACTAGTAGTAGTCCTGGTAAGTTACATAGAAAAAACATGATGTATCGGTGTCAGGTTAAACACTAGTAGTAGTCCTGTTAAGTTGCATAGAAAAACCATGATGCATCGGTGTCAGGTTAAACACTAGTAGTAGTCCTGGTAAGTTACATAGAAAACCCATGATGTATCGGTGTCAGGTTAAACACTAGTAGTAGTCCTGGTAAGTTACATAGAAAAACCATGATGTATCAGTGTCAGGTTAAACACTAGTAGTAGTACTGGTAAGTTACATAGAACACCATGATGCATCGGTGTCAGGTAAAACACTAGTAGTAGTCCTGGTAAGTTGCATAGAAAAACCACGATTTATCGGTGTCAGGTTAAACACTAGTAGTAGTCCTGGTAAGTTGCATAGAAAAACCATGATGTATCGGTGTTAGGTTAAACACTAGTAGTAGTCCTGGTAAGTTACATAGAAAACCATGATGCATCGGTGTCAGGTAAAACACTAGTAGTAGTCCTGGTAAGTTACATAGAACACTATAATGTATCGGTGTCAGGTTAAACACTAGTAGTAGTCCTGGTAAGTTACATAGAAAAACCATGATGCATCGGTGTCAGGTTAAACACTATTAGTAGTCCTGGTAAATTACATAGACCACCATGATGTTTCGGTGTCAGGTTAAACACTAGTAGTAGTCCTGGTAAGTTACATAGAACACCATAATGTATCGGTGTCAGGTTAAACACTATTAGTAGTCCTGGTAAGTTACATAGAAAAACCATGATGCATCGGTGTCAGGTTAAACACTATTAGTAGTCCTGGTAAGTTACATAGAACACCATGATGTATCGGTGTCAGGTTAAACACTAGTAGTAGTCCTGGTAGGTTATATAGAACACCATGATGCATCGGTGTCAGGTTAAACACTATTAGTAGTCCTGGTAAGTTACATAGAAAAGACATGATGTATCGGTGTCAGGTTAAACACTAGTAGTAGTCCTGATAAGTTACATAGAAACACATGATGCATCGGTGTCAGGTTAAACACTAGTAGTAGTCCTGGTAAGTTACATAGAACACCATAATGTATCGGTGTCAGGTTAAACACTATTAGTAGTCCTGGTAAGTTACATAGAAAAACCATGATGCATCGGTGTCAGGTTAAACACTATTAGTAGTCCTGGTAAGTTACATAGAACACCATGATGTATCGGTGTCAGGTTAAACACTAGTAGTAGTCCTGGTAGGTTATATAGAACACCATGATGCATCGGTGTCAGGTTAAACACTATTAGTAGTCCTGGTAAGTTACATAGAAAAGACATGATGTATCGGTGTCAGGTTAAACACTAGTAATAGTCCTGATAAGTTACATAGAAACACATGATGCATCGGTGTCAGGTTAAACACTAGTGGTAGTCCTGGTAAGTTACATAGAAAAACCATGATACATCGGTGTCAGGTTAAACACTAGTAGTAGTCCCTGGTAAGTTACATAGAAAAACCATGATGAATCGGTGTCAGGTTAAACACTAGTAGTAGGCCTGGTAAGTTACATAGAACACCATAATGTATCGGTGTCAGGTTAAACAGTATTAGTAGTCCTGGTAAGTTACAAAGAAAAACCATGATGCATCGGTGTCAGGTTAAACACTAGTAGTAGTCCTGGTAAGTTACATAGAAAAAACATGATGTATCGGTGTCAGGTTAAACACTATAAGTAGTCCTGGTAAGTTACATAGAAAAACCACGATGTACCTGTGGTCAGGTTAAACACTATTAGTAGTACTGGTAAGTTACATAGAACACCATAATGTATCGGTGTCCAGGTTAAACATTATTAGTAGTCCTGGTAAATTACAGAGAAAAACCATGATGTATCGGTGTCAGGTTAAACACTATTAGCAGTCCTGGTAAGTTACATAGAAAAACCATGATGTATCGGTGTCAGGTTAAACACTAGTAGTAATACTGGTAAGTTACATAGAAAAACCATGATGCATCGGTGTCAGGTTAAACACTAGTAGTAGTCTTGGGAAGTTACATAGAAGACTATGATGTATCAGTGTCAGGTTAAACACTAGTAGTAGTCCTGGTAAGTTACATAGAACACCATAATGTATCGGTATCAGGTTAAACACTATTAGTAGTACTGGTAAGTTACATAGAACACCATAATGTATCGGTGTCAGGTTAAACACTATTAGTAGTCCTGGTAAGTTACATAGAAAAACCATGATGTATCGGTGTCAGGTTAAACACTAGTAGTAGTCCTGGTAAGATACGTAGAAAAATCATGATGTATCGATTTCAGGTTAAACACTAGTAGTAGTCCTGGTAAGTTACATAGAACACCATGATGCATCGGTGTCAGGTTAAACACTATTAGTAGTCCTGTAAGTTACATAGAAAAACCATGATGCATCGGTGTCAGGTT
>JASEVX010000009.1:33490983-33545663 GCA_031761405.1 Serripes groenlandicus
AACAAGAAAATCTCACCGATTATAGGGTATGTAATATGTCAGTTATCATACTTTAATGCCCCAAATACAAAAATAACACTTATTTTCTTAAAATTGGATATTTTTTTATTTTTTTCGACAGTTGGGTATCTGGAGTTCATTCGCTTTAACTCCGCTCTTAACTTGACTCAGAAAGGACTGAGGTCAAGACCAGCGGCTTTCAAAATATTCTCCTCTGATTTCAATATAATTTTACTGGAATATTCTTTGGATGGCTCTGTGCCAAACAAAAAATTAAACTATCTTAATTGGTAAAATACCATGACCACCAGAAGTTGGGCTCGTTTTCCTTAAATTACCATCGTGCAAACTTTGCTCCTCCAAAATTATCTTAATTATTTCTATCGAAATCCATAGGATTGTTTCTCATTTTCTCCTTGAGTGTCCCTTGATCAAACTTGCAGCCTGCAAGCGGGGATTGTTTCCTTTATAACCAAGTATAAATTATCTCCAAAACTACGTTTCAATATGATTCTTTAGTTTTTTCCATGTATGATCAAAATTGCACAGGCAGTTTTAATTTGTCAAAATCATAGTCGCAAAGGCGTGATGTCAGTTTCCCTCATGCATCAAAATTTAACTCATTTTTGGGAAACGTCACTGTGAAACCATGGTGATAGTCTAATTGCATACCCCAAATACAGTGAGTTCACTAATATAATTTGTTAGGGACTGAATCTGAATTATTTACTGTAAATGTTGATATTTGAACAAATCGTACATGGTTTCAATGTTGTCGTCGTAGGCTCAATAATTTCGATTTTAGCGATGAACATAATATCATTTTTAATATGTTACTAAAACATAATATTCCGACGATGAAAGTTGTATCTCTCGATATGTTTAAGGCTGTTGTTGTTGTTGTTATTAATGTTGTTTTAAGGGTGTGAGGCTGTTGTTGTTGTTGTTAATGTTGTTTCAAGGGTGTGAGGCTATTGTTGTTGTTGTTGTTGTTATTGTTGTTAATGTTGTTTTAAGGGTGTAAGGCTGCTGTTGTTGTTGTTGTTGTTAATGTTGTTTACGGGTGTAAGTCTGTTGCTGTTGTTGTTGTTGTTGTTGATAATGTTGTTTTAAGGGTGTGAGGATGTTGTTGTTGTTGTTGTTGTTGTTGTTAATGTTTCGGTTTCCCGCGCATAAACTCATATGATAGATTCATTACCCATCGTGAACACAGACATAAATAAATGATTCTTAGTCAAACGATACAATTTACATAGCTCTCATACATGTACCTATGTTTGATTGTAGTGATCGATCTATCTGTGCGTATTTGCGTATCTCTTGTGTAGCATTGTGCCGTATGTTGCGACATCATTTCAGATGTATAACGTCGTTGCCTCGGTAACAATCGCTACGATCGATTGGTGAATGACATCAACGGTGTATCAGTCGTAAAGCTATCCCCGCAACCATGAGCTCAGGATTAACCCTTTCCATCATACGACAATTCTGCAGCAGACGACTTTAAACATATTTTGTCAAAAAATAGAAAATCTCTATAATTGAATGGATAACCTATGACTAATAGTGGAAAACGTTGTGGCAAAAGGAGAAATTGCTCGTTTTGAGCAATTTCTTCTTTTGTCACTATGTTTTCAAAAGCCGTCTGCTGCAGAGGTGTCAGAAAGTGTCCATATGAGGGTAAGTGTTAAAAGAAACAGATAAGATTAAATCAATTCAAACAAACTGTGAATATTAATAATATGCGCATGTGCTGATCTTGATCAATTACCTTGGAACAAATCACTACGGGTAATAACCAAAACCTAAACAACGTGTTTTGTGAGCACTACTTCTCAAGTAAATCATGTATATCCGCAAAGTCTAATTGCGGTTTTCAATGACCCTTAGTTGTTCACTTAGCCTAATTTGTTTTAAATCTGTGCCTGCAGTTTCAGACTCTGTAATCCCTTTAACAATTTTAGATTGTTTGTGTTGAGAAGTTGTAACTAGAAGATGACTATGTTATTATGTTTGTTTAATTAAAAGTCTCCCAACAAGCGGAAACAAATATTCATCTTATGTATTAGTGAAGCAAACGAGAATGCTTTTAACCAATTAGTAACACAAACAAGTCAAAGATTGTCAGACATACAGACACCGGATAAATTATCCGTAATGAAAATGATCCGGCTGAACAGGAGGGGTGTAGGCGATACAAAAACGGCAATAGCCCATGCAGAACGAATTAATACGCTATTTCTCTTACATTAAATAAGCATCCTCGGTACCCAGGCTATTCATATATTTCATGAATAAAATATATTTCATGAATAGCCTGATTACCGAGGATGAAAATAAGTAAATCTACCCTAAAATGAGGAAAACGTATCTTTGGAATAAAAGTCATGATTTACAACTGAAGAGAAAGACAGGTCAAACATGAGCCATATTCATAAACGCCACTCGAGCCTTACATCAGTAAGGCGTGTTTGTTTTACGGCTGAACTGACCTCGGAAAACTCGGCGAAGGGTCCATTGGTCTTCCTTTATTCGAGCAACACACCAGGAACAACACTGGAATGGAGATTTGTAAGAACCTTGAGTGCTCCTAAATTCGTGTTTTATAAACACGGAATACAATCCAGTGAAGCTTACACTTCCACTGATGATGGCATGTATACGGGCATGGAAATACGAGACATGTGTTAACTATCGGGAGCGAGGGGCAGGGCAGATTAAACCGCATCCTCGGTACCCAGGCTATTCATAAACTATATGATACCCTGGGCGAATTGGCTGTAAAAATCTCGTACTCATGAATAATTTATGAGGTGAAATGTAGCCGCTTGATTGGCCGCATGACACAAACCTCATGCGATACGAAAAGTACAGTGTAGTTACGGAGGAAATCGTGATGCATGCTTTACGAAGTTTCGCTAGCCAATTTGCCCAGGGCATCATATGGTTATAGCTATAGAATAGCCTGGGTACCGAGGATGGTCGAACCGAAGATTTTGAAAAAGGTTGTGATTATCGATATACTTTTTGAAGTGGAATAAAAATAATTCAGAAGACAAGCGCTGCAAAAGAAATGCATTTGTATTGAGATGATCTTGTTGGGGTCTAGTTATGACTTGACCCCCGGCAAGTATCATAACTAAACTTCCTCTGTAATTGCAATTAAGCACGACCAATATATATCTAGTTAATTTCACAACTCAATTTATTTGTTACAATAACATTACAATAACATGTACGGTGTACGCATACTTCCCCTCCTCTGCTCTGGTACTTTCCTTTGGTTTAATGTTCATGTTATGAGCGCAACATGTTAAGCTGTTTTCCTACTGCATGCGACTATAAACAACATTGAGCCGTCCCGCGAGAAACCAATATTATGGCATCTGCGTATTATATCGACCCAGATCCGCGCAGGCTAATCCGGGCAGACATATTCCGTCTCAGGGGGATAGAGGTATAGAATAATGATTCGTGAAACAGAAAATCCACAGGAGGCGAAAAGTGTCTGTCCGGATTAGGCTGCGCGGCATGCTTAAGCTAATCCGAGTCGATACTTTACGCAGAGTCCACACTGTTGGTTTCATTTGCTGATCCTGTTATGCACAGCGTTTAACTACACATTGAGAACAATGTAGACTTGTAGTATTAATCTACATTGTTGTCCATCTCATTGATACGAAGCAAATGCTGCTCAAAAAGTGTTGCGTAATGTGTGAATCGTCTGGGTGATTAAACGCTTTGAAGAAGTTAGTTTGCTAAATTGATTGTGAACTGCCGAATTTCACAAATTCGACTCTTCCATGTTGACAACAGAACATAACAGAACAGATATTTTATTTTTAACTTAAGCATACACAGCTCATGGTTGATATTCACAAATATACATACAGAAATGGTTAAAAAAATTAATTTAGTTTAAATCAGATTCATATGTATATAAACACATATATATATATACACACACGCAAATGTATATGCATATGTACATATACCCATACACATACCTACATATATATTAATTTCAATATGAAATTATTTTTTGAAGAAAAGAAGTAGGACTGTTATAGCCCGTCTAATAAGGATGCATTTTTCTTTTAAATATAGAGTTTTCTCATCTCAAAAGCCTTGAGACAAAATGACGCCAGATTACATAAATATTTTTTTCTTTCTGTGTTTAAGATTTCTATGAACTTGTACATACTTGGACGTTGTGCGTAATAGCGCGGTATGAGTTGTTTTCTCAATGTTTCATAGAACGGACAAACTAATACAAAATGGAACTCATCCTCCAAATCATTTAAATAATATAAGGTACAAACTCTTTGATTCCTTTCAATGTTTCATAACGACCAGTTTCAATTCTTAATCTATGGGATGTGAGCCTAAGCTTAGATAGAATGTTTCTATATTTTGGAAAAGTTAAAATGTTCAAATAGCTAGATCGTTCAAATGTTAATTTAAACTGTCTAAAAAGTGAAAGTGATGACTGAGGAATAATATTTGATATTTTCTTGCCATGTACATATATACATATCCCTTAATCTTTGCCGTTGAAGAGGTACAAATAAATTAGTATTTACAGACTTTGGATACAACCAAATCTCGCGAAATCCGGCATGTTGCAGGATATCTCGAACTTTGGATGAACAGTTAACAATATTTGCGTCATTTTCTGCTAACGATTTTTGATCCAATGTCAACGTTCTGAGAATACAATTATTTGAATTTCTGTATACTTTTAGCTAGTACTTAACAATACGTATATATCTAGATATTTGTAATATATATCGTCCAAGTCCAGCGTATATAGCCAGAGTCGAAGTGATGTTTTTAACATTTACTATTCATTTACAGAACATTTTGTGCACTAATTCAGACATCACAACTATAGTTTAAAACGGACTAGACATGGGAATCAAATAGATCAAGCATGATATTAATAGGAACGTCCAACTGATTAGTGACATTAAACAAGGCGTTCACTGATTGCAACTTTTTTTCTCATTTACAGTCAGGCTCCATTTATCACAATAAACTATTTAAGCAGTTAAGGTTCTCCTGCAGTGCCTCCTTTGATTCCGCAAACATTACTGCATCGTCAGCAAATAACAATAAATATATAGATAGTTGATCAATGGTCATCGCATTATTATTACAATGGTGAAAAGCGTTTTCAATATCATTTAGAAAAAGGGAAAACATAATCGGAGAGGTTATTTCCCCTTGAAATAAACCGATCTCGCTTCTAAATAATCTGAAATTGAATTCAAATGACTAACGCATAATTTGACATCGTCATACATTGAACGAATAACGGAAAATAGTTTTTCATCAACTCCTATATTTGAAGGAATTAATACCCGGGTGAATACCTATCTATCATACGCATTCTTAAAATCGATAAAACAACAATACAATGTACCCGTTGCTTGAAATTGTCGTTCGATTAAAACGTTTTGGCGATAAATAGCATCTACTGTACAGTGGTTAGCTCTAAACCCTCATTGAGGGTCTGTCAAAATATCGTTATTTAAGGCCCAATTCTTTAAACGTTCGTTTAATATAACAGCTTGTTATCGATTCGCAGCTTGTTATCGATTCGCAGCTTGTTATCGATTCGCAGCCTGATATGTCCTATACATTTCAGAATTTAATAGATTGATCACGTTATTCATTTGAAAGCAAAGCTTCCTTTAAGAGCACATTAAATTATTAATGAGATAAGCACTTACAACTATGTCAATAATGTTTTGTTTGGTATGTGAAATTAAATTTCTGATTGTTGTTCTTCCTTTTATTTTCATCTTTCAAATTAAGCTTGAAACAGTTCAGATATAAATGATGATTCTTTAATCAACTCATATATCGATAGATAATTAGTTTTTAATAAGGAGATTCACAATTAATATATCGACATTTTTTCCTAACCTCGTAAAATAGCGATTACAATCTTGACGAAAAGAAGCAAGGCAAGCACAGCGCCCCACAACGGATATTTCGGAAATACACCATACTTTGCCATTTAGCCTTGTAATTTGGAAATTGATATCACAATGACCGTCGACATGTTGTACACGTAGGTAAATTTGAAGTTATTAGGTCCGTAAACAAAAAGCTTCCATATTAATCAAATAATATCCAGATGTAAAATAAAATGTCCCATTCTTTTACATTACTTGAGGTGATTGCTGATGATTAACTACATATATACAGCATATATAATGCAAAATAAAACAAAGGCTATAACATATTCATTTCAGATGAAATTCAATTGATTGTAACAAAAGTGGGAAGTTTATTGACTTTTAAAACTCATGGTTAGAATGTTCATTCAGGCTATTTACAGGAGACAACAGGGAAACAATGTTTGAATCCAATTTAAAAAAACAAACCAATTGACATGGTGCCACATGTGTATATTATACAATCACAATCAGTGTGTATCCATCTACATACACTGTACTTTATCGTCAATACAACGTTTAATTGAGTGTATCGAGGGCTTGGCGTGAAACGGTTGTAACTCAAAACCTATTTGGAAAACCCTGAATTAGGGGCAATTTTGACCCTTTTGTAAACAATGCAAATTTAGGTGCCATTGCTCAAAACGAGCAATGGCACCTAAATTTCCATTGTTTACCAACAAAAATGATTTAACGCTTATAAAGACTTTATGGCGAAGTGATTAACCTTGGTAAAAAAAATACCAATTTTAGTTACAACCGTTTCACGCCAAGCCCTCGGTATGGTGTTTTACGCCGCTTTCAACAATGTTTCAGTTATATCACGGAAAAGGGGCGAAAAGCATTTAAATTTACTTTGAGTAACACGTTGGATATTTATGAAAACCGAATTAATACATACCCTCTATGATCCGACTGTCTGTAAACTTTTTAAATATTTCATTCAATTCATTTCTGTTACGTATTGATGGCGCATTTTGACTGACTAGCTGGTATAAAGATAAATAGACCATTTGTACTGGTAACTTACCAAGGAAACGCCGGGATATAACTGATAAAGTGTTGTAATGGGCTTAAAACAAACTACCAACACACCAACCATTCACGCAAAGACAGCAACCATGATTTGCTGTTTGGAGGAAGTCACATGTATATCAAACGGATGTGTTTCTTATTCCAGAAGCCGAGCCTCAGTAGCTCAGTCGGTAGCGACGCGGGGTGTTCGAACACCAGCTCGCCCATCATTCTTTCCGACGTTTGACAAAAGTATTTTGTGACAAGCGTCATTCGTTTTCCACCAATTGGCTAACAGTCAATGTGGAAAAGCAGCCAGTTGCTTCGAAAGAATGTTGTATGGACTACTGGTGTGAGAAAACTAGGAAACACATGAGTTGTACTGATCAACGTGATATGATTGAACAATTGTTGAAAACGGCAATAAACCCAAATGTATCAATCATAGTATTGATGTACATCGTACATAATTATAAACATCAAAGAAATACGATATCTAAATAAACTGTATATCTTAATAGATAACAGATTTACACATATATCAGCTTAAGTTATAAAAATCAGTAAGTAAGTAGTCTAAGTAAATAGTTTAATAAAGTGACATGTGTATAAAACAAAACAAATAGATAAAAAAACGAATAAATCAGAACATATATTAACATAAGTAAACACTTGTGTAGATAAAAGCATAATTATTGAAAAGAGTTAAAACATTGTGACAAAAGGATAATTTTCTCCTTTTGCCATATTTTGTTTCATAGTCGTATGTTACAGATGCGTAACCATGCGTCTGTAAGTGGACATATGTTAAAAGAAGTTGGTTTGTTTACGTGTCGATAAGGTCTCTTGGTGCAGGTACGAAGTTGGCTTGTTTACGTATCGATTAGGTCTCTTGGTGCATGTACGAAGTTGGCTTGTTTACGTGTCGATAAGGTCTCTTGGTGCATGTAAGAAATTGGCTTGTTTACGTGTCGATTAGGTCTCTTGGTGCATGTACGAAGTTGGCTTGTTTACGTGTCGATAAGGTCTCTTGGTGCATGTAAGAAGTCGGCTTGTTTACGTGTCGATTAGGTCTCTTGGTGCATGTACGAAGTTGGCTTGTGTACGTATCGATTAGGTCTCTTGGTGCATGTACGAGTTAAAGAAGTTGGCTTGCTTACGTGTCGATAAGGTTTCTTGGTGCATGTACGAAGTTGACTTGTTTACGTGTCGATTAGGTCTCTTGGTGCATGTACGAAGTTGGCCTGTTTACGTGTCCATAAAGTATTTTGGTGCATGTACGAAGTTGGCTTGTTTACGTGTAAATAAGGTCTCTTGGTGCATGTACGAAGTTGGCTTGTTTACGTGTCGATTATGTCTCTTGATGCATGTACGAAGTTGGCTTGTTTACGTGTTGATAAGGTCTCTTGATGCATGTACGAAGTTGGCTTGTTTACGTGTCGATAAGGTCTCTTGATGCATGTACGAAGTTGGCTTGTTTAAGTGTTGATAAGGTCTCTTGATGCATGTTCGAAGTTGGCTTGTTTAGGTGTCGATAAGGTCTCTTGGTGCATGTACGTAGTTGGCGTATTTACATGTCGATAAGGTCTCGTGATGCATGTACGAAGTTGGCGTATTTACGTGTCGATAATGTCTCTTGGTGCATGTACGTAGTTGGCGTATTTACGTGTCGATAAGGTCTCTTGGTACATGTACGAGTTAAAGAAGTTGGCTTGTTTACGTGTCGATAAGGTCTCTTGGTGCATGTAGGAAGTTGGCTTGTTTACGTGTCGATAAGGTCTCTTGGTGCATGTACGAAGTTGGCTTGTTTACGTGTCGATAAGGTCTCTTGGTGCATGTACGTAGTTGGCGTATTTACGTGTCGATAAGGTCTCTTGGTACATGTACGAGTTAAAGAAGTTGGCTTGTTTACGTGTCGATAAGGTCTCTTGGTGCATGTACGAAGTTGGCTTGTTTACGTGTCGATAAGGTCTCTTGGTGCATGTACGAGTTAAAGAAGTTGGCTTGTTTACGTGTCGATAAGGTCTCTTGGTGCATGTAAGAAGTTGGCTTGTACTCAAAAGAAACGTCTTATTAAAAATCTAGTTCCAAAGAATTTGATTGCACAATAAAAGAGATATTGTGGGGAAAAGAGCTGAATACTACTCCTCAGCTGGACCCTTGACTAGTTTCACGCACATGTAACTATGAATGATGCCTACATGGAGAGGCAATAAGATCCCAAGACGATACTATTAAAAATGAACCGTCTAGCGAGAAAACCAACAATGTGGACTCTTCGTAAAGTATCAACCCGGATCAGCCTAAGCATGTCACGCAGGCTAACCCGGACCGACACTTTTCGCCTCCTGTTGATTTTCTGTTTCAGGAATCATTACTATATACATCTATATCCCTGAACCGTAATGTGTCGACCCATATTAGCCTGCGCGTACTGCACAGGCTGATCTGGGTCGATACATTACGCAGATGCCATAATGTTGGTTTTCTCGTGGGACGGCTCAAATAATGGTACTTATATGACCTGCCACATAACACTACCATTTTCAGTAACCTTTTTAGTCTCATAGAAACCGTCATACATGGTGCACAAAGTCTGTGATTGGATATATTTGACA
The DNA here is from genome assembly GCA_031761405.1 of Serripes groenlandicus. Classification (NCBI taxonomy): domain Eukaryota; kingdom Metazoa; phylum Mollusca; class Bivalvia; order Cardiida; family Cardiidae; genus Serripes; species Serripes groenlandicus. The sequence goes on from JASEVX010000009.1 coordinate 33,500,582, forward strand.
GCTTTACACAGTTGTTTCCGTGTACATTGAGTGATGCAATCTTTCGCTGTCGCTGTTTGAACGACGATTATATCCGGGTAATCCAAACCAGTATTAGGATGCAGTTTAAATTTATTCTGATTCACTCTTCCTGACGTGTTCTCGGAAGCTGAAAAAAGCACAAAATAAAAATTAAAATGACTGAGAAATTAGCAGTTCAATTCTCACCTTTTGTGACCAAGAATACTCGTTAACACCGAGCATTAGGACATGCCTCTAATGGCTTGATTGAGGACCCATATTTATGATTATCGGTTACATTAAATGATCGACATATTATATATTAAGACTTGACTATGTATAGATATGATTTATAACCCAACTCATTACTTTGACACCAGAAGCAGGGACATAGCGCCTTATAGGTCGTGTAAGCCATAATGCGGACAGCTGTCTTTCTTTGGTTATAAGTCATATAATGTAAAGGTAAACTTAACGATTTTGTGGTGTTTTTAGCGAATTTGCTTATGCGAAATATTCGCCAAAACGCCGCGCCGACAATCTAGCTGAAAAGAAAATTCGTCCAATCTATGCACAATTTTGCTACAATAAATTGAATTATAGAGTTTGTTAAATATCGGACCTATCTAAATATCTTAGCTAAGTGACCTTTAGCACTCACAGAAGCTTTGAAAAATATATTTGACGCCGACAGAAGTGTTAACTATACATAAGCGGGCATTTGGCTAGAAAGTATATTATATCTGAAAGACAACCTATATCTAAGGGGAGGCGGAGTAAACTCGCGCTCTGACTTTCAAATAATCAGCACACTTAATCGAAATAAGAGAAAGTAAGTAGCTTCTGTGTGCGCTCAAAACATTTAAAATGTTGAAATTTCTGTAAATATTGCCAATAGTGACAACACAGTAAGTAATGGATAGTTCAAAGCTATTTTGGCAGTAAATGTTGAAAAACAGACAAATTCTACTTACTGGGTATATATATAAATGTTCAATATTTAGATGTTTTTTGTGCTGGAAAGTGAAATTATTACTCTAATTTTATCTCAGAAGAATGATTCCGATATTTCAAGAAAACAGTTTTAAAACTTTGACTATACCAGGGACGTAGCTTTGCAATACTCAATGTGTAGGCCGTCTCGCGAGAAAATCAACATTATGGACTCTGCGTAAAGTATCGACCCGGATCAGCCTAAGCATGCCATACAGGCCTACCCGGATAGACACTTTTCGCCTCATGTGGATTTTCTGTTTCAGGAATAACTACTCTATACATCTATTCCACTAAGACGAAATGTGTCGGCCGGATCAGTCTCCGCGGACAGCGCAGGCTGGTCTGGTCGATACATTACGCAGATGTGTATCGCCGTAGCTGCATTTTGGGGCATTTGTAGAAAAAATGAATGTGTAGGCACGTGCCTACAGTGCCTAAAGGGAGCTACGCCCCTGTATACTATCAATAATCTGGAGTTCAGCACCTTTTTACTCTGCTGTGCTCGTTAAACGTTGTTTACACTGATACATATTGTAGCGATGTAGGTCAAATTAAGTAACCATTTTCGCCCGGTGAGTTCTTTTCTTGCATAATGCATGACCTCCTTGTTTTCTTTGGATTGTTTTAAAGCTAAGAGGTAACTCTGTTCAATGATTTATGTTGTTCTACATGAGAAACGTTTAGGAAGTGTGACGATTGAGGACCGAAACTCGTCGATTTACATGGAAACAACGAAGGAATTTATTTGGTTTATTGTGACCTGTAAGAAGCCGTAAGAAGTTAGCCACACTCTTTCAAGCGGTGATATCCCCGTTTAAATCGTCCCAAGTTCACACAATTGATTATTTCAAGCTGTTGTAAATTTCTGGTCGATAAGTATCGACCAGAAAACTTCGACTTTTCGGCTCCTTGATGTCAAATATTCAGGACCACAGAATGAAATTAGAGGTCAAATGTCTAGTTGTAGCGTTGATGCTAAAGGAAAAATATTATGCAAAAGTTATTTCGGACCGATTATTTTGGCAAATGCAAAAGCTCCTATTGTAAGATTTCATAAAAATACATTTGGCTGCATGTGTCACTGTAGACTGAATGGGTTTTTTATGTATCCAACAGGCGACAATTAAATATGTACGGGCTGGTAATAAAACTATTACAAAAGGAGTCAACCCATACAGACAAGTGGCCAAATACAAATAGTTCCCTTAAGCATGGTGTGAAGAAGAAAATCGCAGGTGCACAGATTCAAATTACAATTGGTTATACCTGATAGTTAGAGGACTTTTGAAGAATGCAAAAAAATCCCGAATGATATGTACTGAGTTTAGTTTGAAATTATACCGTACTGTAAGACTGTTTTTGGCCTGGGGCTTTAGCCCTTGGTCATAGTAGTAATACCATTTCTTTCGGAGTTTGCAGCCTGCCAATTGCTGTTAGCACCAAACAACGCATGAGAAACTGCGCGAGAAAAATAGTTCATCATGAATTCAACAAAACTGCATTTAAAAGGTTAGGATCTCCCCCATAAATATCATTTTAATGTTGTTGGAACATCAGGGAAAAACTTGTGGCGTGAGTACTCCAATATAAGTTAAAGAAATGCTTTATAAATCAATGCGCCGAGAGGTCAAATGTGGACGCTTGTTAACATTATTAACATTCGCGAAGAGGAACGGAAAAAAAGAAAGAAGTCACGTGAAAAATACAGTGGCGGATTAACCGGAAGGGGGGCGTGAAAAATGTAGTGGCGGATTTAGCGGGGGAACATAGGGCCCGTGCCCGACTCCCCCACCCCACGAAAGAAGTCACGTGAAATATACAGTGGCAGATTTATCGGGGGGCCGTAGGGCCCGTGCGTCGAAAAGTCTAACCTTCCAGCAGCCCCCAGGCCGTCAGCACTGCAGTGCTTTTATTATAATCTATTAACGCCGCTTTCAAACATTTGTTCGTGTATACGCCTAACGGCGTTTCTTGGTGCAGTACTGACAGTTATCCTATCACTAGCGAGTCAGTCGTAATGCTAAACTCACAACCCTGAGCGCCAAGAAGGTAAAGCCATTACTACCATTTTTAACGTCTTTGGTCGGGTATCACACCTTCCACACCGAGGCGAACGCTCTACACCTACACCACCGAGGACAGTAATCAGAGCTCCAGAGAAGAAGAGTTTTTCTTGTTCTAAAATCCTGATCTTATCCGCTAATCCTATGTTGTGGGTACTTAAAAGAATCGAGACGATTATTTTAAGTACCAACAACATAGGGTTTGGTTGGATAATGAAAGAGATATTGTGTGGAAAGGAGCTGTAAACCCCTCCGTATCTGGACCTCTGGGGGTGTTTCATCAAATAAGAGCTTTTTACCTATTTTCCACATTTTAACAGAGACTATTGCGTCTGTCGTTGGTCCAGTATAAACACCATTACCGTACGCGTTCGCAAAACAAACTGCAGCCCCCTGACTTAGTGAAGGCCTCCATACATTTACACGCATAGTGTTATAGTTGTAAACTAGTCCCCCATACAGACAAGGCATTGGCGAACTATCTCTCTCTTCCATAGCACTATCAATACCATTGAAATAATATCCATCGTTTGGTCCCCCGATTGCTTGTACCTTGGATATAGGAAAACAGGACACATCACTCACTGCTTAAATACACGACCTGAGCCTTATGACGTGTATTGCTATTTTCCAATACAAATGACATTTGATCCCTCAGTAGCAGACGCTATAAATATATGGGATTTGCTCAAAACGAGTATTTTTTCATTTTCATGTCACAACATTTTTTACTTCACCAAGATACTATTACAAATTGCCCATATCTTTTTGATTTTCTGTGCACGTTTTCGGAGAATGCAGCTCGTACTAATGGCGCGTACAGCCGAGAATGCAACTCGTACTAATGGCGCGTACAGCCGAGAATGCAACTCGTACTAATGACGCGTACAGCCGAGAATGCAACTTGTACTAATGACGCGTACAGCCGAGAATGCAACTCGTACTAATGACGCGTACAGCCGAGAATGCAACTCGTACTAATGACGCGTACAGCCGAGAATGCAACTCGTACTAATGACGCGTACAGCCGAGAATGCAACTTGTACTAATGACGCGTACAGCCGAGAATGCAACTTGTACTAATGACGCGTACAGCCGAGAATGCAACTCGTACTAATGACGCGTACAGCCGAGAATGCAACTCGTACTAATGACGCGTACAGCCGAGAATGCAACTTGTACTAATGGCGCGTACATCCGAGAATGCAACTTGTACTAATGACGCGTACAGCCGAGAATGCAACTTGTACTAATGACGCGTACAGCCGAGAATGCAACTTGTACTAATGACGCGTACAGCCGAGAATGCAACTTGTACTAATGGCGCGTACAGCCGAGAATGCAACTTGTACTAATGACGCGTACAGCCGAGAATGCAACTTGTACTAATGGCGCGTACAGCCGAGAATGCAACTTGTACTAATGACGCGTACAGCTGAGAATGCAACTTGTACTAATGACGCGTACAGCCGAGAATGCAACTCGTACTAATGACGCGTACAGCCGAGAATGCAACTCGTGCTAATGACGCGTACAGCCGAGAATGCAACTCGTACTAATGACGCGTACAGCCGAGAATGCAACTCGTACTAATGACGCGTACAGCCGAGAATGCAACTTGTACTAATGACGCGTACAGCCGAGAATGCAACTCGTACTAATGACGCGTACAGCCGAGAATGCAACTTGTACTAATGACGCGTACAGCCGAGAATGCAACTTGTACTAATGACGCGTACAGCCGAGAATGCAACTTGTACTAATGGCGCGTACAGCCGAGAATGCAACTTGTACTAATGACGCGTACAGCCGAGAATGCAACTTGTACTAATGACGCGTACAGCCGAGAATGCAACTTGTACTAATGGCGCGTACAGCCGAGAATGCAACTTGTACTAATGACGCGTACAGCCGAGAATGCAACTTGTACTAATGACGCGTACAGCCGAGAATGCAACTTGTACTAATGACGCGTACAGCCGAGAATGCAACTTGTACTAATGGCGCGTACAGATACGCGTTTCATCAACTTGGTGTCAGAGTTATGGATTAGCTATCGTAAGCTAACTTAACAACTTACTTAATGCACTACACTTTGTGAATTAATATCACACTCGTGATAACGATAACAGGTTGACTAAGCTGGTACAGAAACATCTAATAGGTGTAAGAATATCTCCATGATTACTAGTAAATCGAATCGCTACAGTCCATGGGTAAGATGGACTGTCAAGGGCTCGATCCCGTGGTCATGGTAGAGTATCATAGGATAAAGCACACCATTCTTGTTTAGACGCCACGCACATTGTCGGCCTTTTATAAATATATATAAATATAACTATAGTAACAAATAAACAAACACTACATTGGTTTTAAACATGCCAACCGGTTTCGTTTATTCTACTCATCAGGGCAACACTATTAATCATTATTAACCCTTTCAGCGCCGAATTGTTTAAAGTAGACTCTTCCATGTTCAAACTCGGACGACTCTATTTTCATGTTATAGGGTTATTGGAATATCTTTATAACTCACAACTAAACAATGTTACGAGCTGACTCACCTGAATCTGTATTGTTTGCAAAAAGCTCAATATTGCCTTTGGCGCTGAAAGAGTTAAACCGGTTGGCACGTTTAAAACAAATGTATCGGTTCCCTTTATTCTTCTCATCAGTGCACCGCTAATACTCACTATTATTTATAATGATGTTTACTGTTTAGCATACTAAACAGTTTAAAGTAATATATACATAGTGTATATATAAAAAGTCTCGTATATATATAAACATTACAATTATGGACTTTTAAGCCGTTATACATGATGTGATATGCACCAAAACAATCATTATTGACCGAGGCGATAGTCAATGTCAATAATTATTTTTTTTTGGTACATATCAACATCATGTATAACAGCTGAAAAGCCCATAACTGTTTTATTATATAACCCTCAATTAATCATATTGTTTTGATATTGATCAACTTAAAAGAAAACAGAGGACCACTCAAGGAACATTTCTGTACAGTAATTGTCGTTTGGAAACACAGGAAATGATCAATGGAAGTCAAACGCTTGATTGCATTTAATCATGATCATCCGAACGAGCTTCGGAAGTTTCCGTGGTCATTCGGAACGCGCCTCGGAAAATTCCGTAGCGTACGGATAAAGGCGAAGGATATTAATAGGCGGCTCATGGGATTCCCCGGTCTTCCCCTGTTACTATTTATAAAACTGGTGCCTATCAGAAAAAAACGGTGCATATCGCAAGATATTCTTTCTAAAAAGTTACATTTTAGCCAATGAAAAAGCGTCTATTTATAGGTTATATAATAATATATATCGTATGTAGACTACGTGTACACGTATATTGTAAATGTTTTGACGATGAACCACATGTATTCAAGTCTATGAATTAAGATTCTGCTATGTTCTGTACTATTTCTATAATACTGCTGAAAACAGTGTAAACTCCCAAATAGATCAATGCATTATTACTTTAATTCGGATACAATCTAAGAATCAAGTAAAAACTACATTTACCATAATTGAGGCAAACACGTCTAAATAATGCGGGTGGTTGTCTTGTATATCCAAACTCAAAGTTGACAGTTCGTTGATGGCGTTGGGTCCTATGTTTACACTGCTCTGTGCATACAGCGGCAGACCAAGGTCACACCAAACTCGGATATCGAGAATGCCGGTTATTGCAACTGTGTCCTCCATGCCCCAACCGTCAGCAACAAAGAATATATTCGCACCTGAATGGATTGAATGATTTGGGTTAACGCCGTTTTCAAAATAAATTCAGTCATATCACGGCGGCCAGTTCACCTACTCATGTGTTTCCTGACTATCTCACACCAGTAATCCAAACAACAATTTGTCCAAGCAACTGGTTGCTTTTCTACAAAAACTGTTAGCCCATTGGAGGAAAACGAATGACGCTTATCAAACGACGGAAAGAATGTTTGCCGAGCAGGGGTTCGAACTCACAACCCCTGGATTGACAGCCCGCGTCGCTTCCGACTGAGCTACTGGTGCTCGGCTTCTGGATTTAGAAACACGTCCGTTTAATATGCATGTGACTTCTTCCCAACGGCAAATCATGGTTGCTGTCTTTGCATGAATCGTTGGTTTAAACAGTATTTTATTTAGTAATTCAATTCATAAACATATCGAGGGCTTCGCGTGAAACGGTTGTAACAAAAATTTGTATTTTTTTCCCAAGGTTAATCACGTTGACATAAAGTCTTTATAAGCGTTTAATCACCTTTTATTGGTAAACAATGTAAATTTAGGTGCCATTGCTCGTTCTGAGCAATTGCAACTAAATTTGCATTGTTTACAAAGGGGTCAAAATTAATCCCTAAACCAGGGTTTTCAAAATAGGTTTTTAGTTACAACTGTTTCACGCCAAGCCCTCGATATTTGCGTGAATGGTTGGTGTGTTGGTAGGTTGTTTTACGCTCATTGAAACACGTTTTATTCGGGGGATTCAGCTATGCTGAATACCTCCGTACCTCCGTATATTGTCATGCCCAGCTTTCAGGAAGTGTAAATTTGTAAAATGTTTGTGCTGCCCTCTGTTTTTTCAAAATGGACATTGTTCTTGATTCTCCAGGGATCAGTTAAATACGTTTCACAACAAGCTGAACAGTATGCAAATTATACAAAGTTAACGTACACAATGTAAAGTTTTAATCCATGAAGTTGTATACATAATTTAGAAATTTAAGTTGGACATAAGGATCTTAAATGTTTCTTAAATATATCGAAAACGAGTAGCTTGAAAGCGGGTAACTCAAAAACCTTTTGAGAAAATCCCTGCAATGAAAAATACGGAAATACGGCTGTCGTGCATCATCAACATTTTCCCTTGTTTACACTCTACAGGCTACATTTTGCATCGGATCATCATGAACATTTATCAGAACAATCATCTCCACTAAATCTTGGAAAAGTTCGAAACTGGGCCATTTGAGGTAAAAAAAAAATGTCACTAGGTCAAATTGAAGGAAAATCTTGTTAACACTCTTGAGGCCACATTTTCAACTTGAGCATGTTGAAACTTTATCAGAATGTTTGTCTTAATGATGTAAGTCAAGTTCGAACATGAGTCATGTCGGGTCAAAAAGTAGGTCACTAGGTCAAATTGAAGGAAAATCTTGTTAACACTTTAGAGGCCGCAATGTTTGCTTCAGCAGTTTGAAATTTTGTCAGAATGTTTGTATTAATGATTTCTAGTTCAAGTTTAAATATGGGTCATATTGGGCCAAATTGAAGGATTTTTTTTTTTTACTAAGGCAGCTTGAAATTTGGTCAGAATGTTTATCTAAATGATATCTAGGCCGAATTCGAATATGGGTCAAGCCGGATCAAAAACTAGGTCACTAGGTAAAATTGAAGGAAAAGCTTGTTAACACTCTAGAGGTCGCAATTTTTGTATTAATGATATCCAGGTCAAGTTCGAATATGGGTCAGAAACTCTGTATAAGCATCTTTTTTGGCTACAGCAGCTTGAAATTTTGTCAGAATTATATCTAAATGATATCTAGGTCAAGTTTGAATATGGGTCATGCCGGGTTAAAAACTAGGTCACTAGGCCAAATTGAAGGAAAATCTTGTTAACACTCTGGATACTGCATTTTTAGCTTGAGCATGTTGAAACTTTATCAGAATGTTTGTCTCGATGATATCTAGGTCAAGTTCTAACATGGGGCATCAAAAATTAGGTCACTAGGTCAAATTGAAGGAACATCTTGTTAACACTCTAGAACCAACATCCCCCGCATGTTAGTACTTTCAGTACTTTGATTTCAGTTATATCACGGCTTTTCCTTGGTAAGATACCAGAACAACTGGACCATTTATCTTGACACCAGCTAGTCAGTCGAAATGCTAACCCCGCAGTACTGAGCGCAAAGAAGACATTTTCGAAATTTTAATTTGATGTTACAACAAGACACCATTGTATGTTCATGTGCTTAGGTTAGTCGAAGTCTTCACTTCACGCACATGCAACTCAATTCCTTTCCTCTAGACACCATTCGTTTATAAATTACGCCATTAAAATGTGTATACTGACCACCACTCACCATTGTCATTTGTAGAATGTATCCATACTCGAATATGTTGGCTATCATATCCAAACAAAAGTCCTGAATATTCCCCATCAGAATTATCTGTAACCATCCGGTTTGTGCCTGTAATAAAACAGGTTATAAGGATGATCCTTATCATAAAATGATTCAATCAACTCTTACTGCACCGAATTGTTTAAAGTAGACTCTTCCGAGTTCAAAATCGGGCGTCCTCATTTTTCATGTAATAAAGGTTTTGGACTATTTTGATGAATAAAAGGCAAACAATGCTGATTTCAGGTGAGACAGTTCGCTACCAGCTGACTCACCTGAATCTGTATTGTTTGCAAAAAACTCAATATTGCCTTTGGCGCTAAAAGAGTTTAATAATGAAAACGATCGCGATATTCTTTGGCCCCTTAGATAAATAAAAGCACATTTTAGATGCGCTCTAGCTAAACAATAATTAGAGCATGTCCTACCAATGTAGGTTAAGAAAACCTGTGTTGTCAAGCAGTATAGCCGCTTTGAAAAGTTTCTTTATCACAGCCTTCGTTGTCAAGCAGTATACCCGCTTTGAAAAGTTTCATCAGCATAGCCTTCGTTGTCAAGCAGTATACCTGCTTTGAAAAGTTTCTTTATCACAGCCTTCGTTGTCAAGCAGTATACCCGCTTTGAAAAGTTTCATCATCATAGCCTTCGTTGTCAAGCAGTATACCCGCTTTGAAAAGTTTCTTCATCACAACCTGTGTTGTCAAGCAGTTCACCGGTTCGAAAGGTTTCATCATCATAGCCTTCGTTGTCAAGCAGTATACCCGCTTTGAAAAGTGTCTTCATCACAGTGTGTGTTGCCAAGCAGTATACCCGCTTTGATAAGTTTCTTTATCACAGCCTGTGTTGCCAAGCAGTTCACCGCTTTGAAAAGTTTATCATATGGGCTCCTTTTTCAAGAGCAACGCTCTTTTAAAGTTTTGATGCGAATGATGGTTTAAAGTGAAACTCTTGTTTATATACCTTGGCCGTCCGTATACCATCCCGCTCTGGCACCATTTGTCATCTGAGCTCTAACAATGACCAACTCAGGTACTTTACCTGCCTGATGCTCTAACTCTAGAAATGCTGGGTGCGCTGAAATGAAGAATATAAGGAAGCCTTGGATAACTAATGGTTGCCACTCGAAACATTTTTTTCTTTTTGAGATAAGACTCATTTTACGAAGAGCTAAATAAATGTACCTACATGAACATGAAAAATTAACATTTAGGGGGGGAAACATTAAAATACATGATATATTTGGACAGGTAGTAGTCCTGGTAAGTTGCATAGAAAAACCATTATTTATCGGTGTCAGGTTAAACACCAGTAGTATTCCTGGTAAGTTACATAGAAAAACCATGATGCATCGGTGTCAGGTTAAACACTAGTAGTAGTTCTGGTAAGTTACATAGAAAAACCATGATGTATCGGTGTTAGGTTAAACACTAGTAGTAGTCCTGGTAAGTTACATAGACAAACCATGATGTATCGGTGTTAGGTTAAACACTAGTAGTAGTCCTGGTAAGTTACATAGAAAAACCATGATGCATCGATGTCAGGTTAAACACTATTAGTAGTCCTGGTAAGTTACATAGAAAAACCATGATGCATCGGTGTCAGGTTAAACACTATTAGTAGTCCAGGTAAGTTACATAGAAAAACCATGATGCATCGGTGTCAGGTTAAACACTAGTAGTAGTCCTGGTAAGTTACATAGAAAAACCATGATGCATCGGTGTCAGGTTAAACACTAGTAGTAGTTCTGGTAAGTTACATAGAAAAACCATGATGCATCGGTGTCAGGTTAAACACTAGTAGTAGTCCTGGTAAGTTACATAGAAAAACCATGATGCATCGGTGTCAGGTTAAACACTAGTAATAGTCCTGGTAAGTTACATAGAAAACCATGATGCATCGGTGTCAGGTTAAACATTATTAGTAGTCCTGGTAAGTTACATAGAAAAACCATGATGCATCGGTGTCAGGTTAAACACTAGTAGTAGTCCTGGTAAGTTACATAGAAAACCATGATGCATCGGTGTCAGGTTAAACACTAGTAATAGTCCTGGTAAGTTACATAGAAAACCATGATGCATCGGTGTCAGGTTAAACACTAGTAGTAGTCCTGGTAAGTTACATAGAAAAACCATGATGCATCGGTGTCAGGTTAAACACTAGTAATAGTCCTGGTAAGTTACATAGAAAACCATGATGCATCGGTGTCAGGTTAAACATTATTAGTAGTCCTGGTAAGTTACATAGAAAAACCATGATGCATCGGTGTCAGGTTAAACACTAGTAGTAGTCCTGGTAAGTTACATGGAAAAACCATGATGCATCGGTGTCAGGTTAAACACTATTAGTAGTCCTGGTAAGTTACATAGAACACCATGATGTATCGGTGTCAGGTTAAACACTAGTAGTAGTCCTGGTAAGTTACATAGAACACCATAACGTATCGGTGTCAGATTAAACACAATTAGCAGTCCTGGTAAGTTACATAGAAAAACCATGATGCATCAGTGTCAGGTTAAACACTAGTAGTAGTCCTGGTAAGTTACATAGAACACCATAATGCATCGGTGTCAGGTTAAACACTAGTAGTAGTCCTGGTAAGTTACATAGAACACCATGATGCATCGGTGTCAGGTCAAATACTAGTAGTAGTCCTGGTAAGTTATATAGAACACCATGATGCATCGGTGTCAGGTTAAACACTAGTAGTAGTGCTGGTAAGTTACATAGAAAACCATGATGTATCGGTGTCAGGTTAAACACTATTAGTAGTCCTGGTAAGTTACATAGAACACCATGATGTATCGGTGTCAGGTTAAACACTATAAGTAGTCCTGGTAAGTTACATAGAAAAACCATGATGTATCGGTGTCAGGTTAAACACTAGTAGTAGTCCTGGTAAGTTACATAGAACACCATGATGTATCGGTGTCAGGTTAAACACTAGTAGTAGTCCTGGTGGGTTACATAGAAAAACCATGATGTATCGGTGTCAGGTTAAACACTAGTAGTAGTCCTGGTAAGTTACATAGAAAAACCATGATGTATCGGTGTCAGGTTAAACACTAGTAGTAGTACTGGTAAGTTACAAAGAACACCATGATGCATCGGTGTCAGGTAAAACACTAGTAGTAGTCCTGGTAAGTTACATAGAACACCATAATGTATCGGTGTCAGGTTAAACACTATAAGTAGTCCTGGTAAGTTACATAGAAAAACCATGATGCATCGGTGTCAGGTTAAACACTATTAGTAGTCCTGGTAAGTTACATAGAACACCATGATGTATCGGTGTCAGGTTAAACACTAGTAGTAGTCCTGGTAAATTACATAGAACACCATAATGTATCGGTGTCAGGTTAAACACTATTAGTAGTCCTGGTAAGTTACATAGAAAAACCATGATGCATCGGTGTCAGGTTAAACACTATTAGTAGTCCTGGTAAGTTACATAGAACACCATGATGTATCGGTGTCAGGTTAAACACTAGTAGTAGTTCTGGTAAGTTACATAGAACACCATGATGCATCGGTGTCAGGTTAAACACTATTAGTAGTCCTGGTAAGTTACATAGAAAAACCATGATGCATCGGTGTCAGGTTAAACACTAGTAGTAGTCCTGGTAAGTTACATAGAACACCATGATGTATCGGTGTCAGGTTAAACACTATTAGTAGTCCTGGTAAGTTAGATTGAAAAACCATGATGTATCGGTGTCAGGTTAAACACTAGTAGTAGTCCTGGTAAGTTGCATAGAAAAACCATGATGCATCGGTGTCAGGTTAAACACTAGTAGTAGTCCTGGTAAGTTACATAGAAAAAGCATGATGCATCGGTGTCAGGTTAAACACTATTAGTAGTCCTGGTAAGTTAGATTGAAAAACCATGATGTATCGGTGTCTGGTTAAACACTAGTAGTAGTCCTGGTAAGTTGCATAGAAAAACCATGATGCATCGGTGTCAGGTTAAACACTAGTAGTAGTCCTGGTAAGTTACATAGAAAAACCAAGATGCATCGGTGTCAGGTTAAACACTAGTAGTAGTCCTGGTAAGTTACATAGAACACCATGATGTATCGGTGTCAGGTTAAACATTATTAGTAGTCCTGGTAAGTTACATAGAAAAACCATGATGCATCGGTGTCAGGTTAAACACTAGTAGTAGTCCTGGTAAGTTTCATAGAAAAACCATGATGTATCGGTGTCAGGTTAAACACTATTAGTAGCCTTGGTAAGTTACATAGAAAAACCACGATGTATCGGTGTCAGGTTAAACACTATTAGTAGTACTGGTAAGTTACATAGAACACCAAAATGTATCGGTGTCAGGTTAAACATTATTAGTAGTCCTGGTAAGTTACATAGAAAAACCATGATGTATCGGTGTCAGGTTAAACACTATTAGTAGTCCTGGTAAGTTACATAGAAAAACCATGATGTATCGGTGTCAGGTTAAACACTAGTAGTAATACTGGTAAGTTACATAGAAAAACCATGATGCATCGGTGTCAGGTTAAACACTAGTAGTAGTCCTGGTAAGTTACATAGAACACTATGATGCATCGGGGTCAGGTTAAACACTAGTAGTAGTCCTGGTAAGTTACATAGAACACTATGATGTATCGGTGTCAGGTTAAACACTAGTAGTAGTCCTGGTAAGTTACATAGAACACCATAATGTATCGGTGTCAGGTTAAACACTATTAGTAATCCTGGTAAGTTACATAGAAAAACCATGATGTATCGGTTTCAGGTTAAACACTAGTAGTAGTCCTGGTAAGTTACATAGAAAAACCATGATGCATCGGTGTCAGGTTAAACACTAGTAGTAGTCCTGGTAAGTTACATAGAACAGTATGATGCATCGGTGTCAGGTTCAACACTAGTAGTAGTCCTGGTAAGTTACATAGAACACTATGATGTATCGGTGTCAGGTTAAACACTAGTAGTAGTCCTGGTAAGTTACATAGAACACCTTAATGTATCGGTGTCAGGTTAAACACTATTAGTAATCCTGGTAAGTTACATAGAAAAACCATGATGTATCGGTTTCAGGTTAAACACTAGTAGTAGTCCTGGTAAGTTACATAGAACACCACGATGCGTCGGTGTCCGGTTAAACACTATTAGTAGTCCTGGTAAGTTACATAGAAAAACCATGATGCATCGGTGTCAGGTTAAACACTAGTAGTAGTACTGGTAAGTTACATTGAAAAACCATGATGCATCGGTGTCAGGTTAAACACTATTAGTAGTCCTGGTAAGTTACATAGAAAAAACATGATTCATCGGTGTCAGGTTAAACACTAGTAGTAGTCCTGGTAAGTTACATAGAAAAAACATGATGTATCGGTGTCAGGTTAAACACTAGTAGTAGTCCTGGTAAGTTGCATAGAAAAACCATGATGCATCGGTGTCAGGTTAAACACTATTAGTAGTCCTGGTAAGTTACATAGAACACCATGATTTGTCGGTGTCAGGTTAAACACTAGTAGTAGTCCTGGTAAGTTACATAGAAAAAACATGATGTATCGGTGTCATGTTAAACACTAGTAGTAGTCCTGGTAAGTTACATAGAAAAAACATGATGTATCGGTGTCAGGTTAAACACTAGTAGTAGTCCTGTTAAGTTGCATAGAAAAACCATGATGCATCGGTGTCAGGTTAAACACTAGTAGTAGTCCTGGTAAGTTACATGGAAAAACCATGATGTATCGGTGTCAGGTTAAACACTAGTAGTAGTCCTGGTAAGTTACATAGAACACAATGATGTATCGGTGTCAGGTTAAACACTAGTAGTAGTCCTGGTAAGTTACATAGAATACCATGATGTATCGGTGTCAGGTTAAACACTAGTAAAAGTCCTGGTAAGTTACATAGAACACCATAATGTATCGGTGTCAGGTTAAACACTATTAGTAGTCCTGGTAAGTTACATAGAACACAATGATGTATCGGTGTCAGGTTAAACACTAGTAGTAGTCCTGGTAAGTTACATAGAACACAATGATGTATCGGTGTCAGGTTAAACACTAGTAGAAGTCCTGGTAAGTTACATAGAATACCATGATGTATCGGTGTCAGGTTAAACACTAGTAATATTCCTGGTAAGTTACATAGAACACCATAATGTATCGGTGTCAGGTTAAACACTATTAGTAGTCCTGGTAAGTTACATAGAACACAATGATGTATCGGTGTCAGGTTAAACACTATTAGTAGTCCTGGTAAGTTACATAGAACACTATGATGTATCGGTGTCAGGTTAAACACTATTAGTAGTCCTGGCCAGTTACATAGAAAAACCATGATGTATCGGTGTCTGGTTAAACACTAGTAGTTGTACTGGTAAGTTACATAGAACACCATGAATTATCGGTGTCAGGTTAAACACTAGTAGTTGTACTGGTAAGTTACATAGAATACCATGATGCATCGGTGTCAGGTTAAACACTAGTAGTAGTCTTGGTAAGTTACATAGAACACTATGATGTATCGGTGTCAGGTTAAACACTAGTAGTAGTCCTGGTAAGTTACATAGAACACCATAATGTATCGGTGTCAGGTTAAACACTATTAGTAATCCTGGTAAGTTACATAGAAAAACTATGATGTATCGGTTTCAGGTTAAACACTAGTAGTAGTCCTGGTAAGTTACATAGAAAAACCATGATGCATCGGTGTCAGGTTAAACACTAGTAGTAGTCCTGGTAAGTTACATAGAACACCATGATGTATCGGTGTCAGGTTAAACAATATTAGTAGTTCTGGTAAGTTACATAGAAAAAACATGATGTATCGGTGTCGGGTTAAACACTAGTAGTAGTCCTGGTAAGTTACATAGAAAAACCATGATGCATCGGTGTCAGGTTAAACACTAGTAGTAGTCCTGGTAAGTTACATAGAACACAATGATGTATCGGTGTCAGGTTAAACACTAGTAGTAGTCCTGGTAAGTTACATAGAATACCATGATGTATCGGTGTCAGGTTAAACACTAGTAATAGTCCTGGTAAGTTACATAGAACACCATAATGTATCGGTGTCAGGTTAAACACTATTAGTAGTCCTGGTAAGTTACATAGAACACAATGATGTATCGGTGTCAGGTTAAACACTAGTAGTAGTCCTGGTAAGTTACATAGAACACAATGATGTATCGGTGTCAGGTTAAACACTAGTAGAAGTCCTGATAAGTTACATAGAATACCATGATGTATCGGTGTCAGGTTAAACACTAGTAATATTCCTGGTAAGTTACATAGAACACCATAATGTATCGGTGTCAGGTTAAACACTATTAGTTGTCCTGGTAAGTTACATAGAACACAATGATGTATCGGTGTCAGGTTAAACACTATTAGTAGTCCTGGTAAGTTACATAGAACACAATGATGTATCGGTGTCAGGTTAAACACTAGTAGTAGTCCTGGTAATTTACATAGAACACAATGATGTATCGGTGTCAGGTTAAACACTAGTAGTAGTCCTGGTAAGTTACATAGAACACCATAATGTATCGGTGTCAGGTTAAACACTAGTAGTAGTCCTGGTAAGTTACATAGAACACCATGATGTATCGGTGTCAGGTTAAACACTAGTAGTAGTCCTGGTAAGTTACATAGAACACAATGATGTATCGGTGTCAGGTTAAACACTAGTAGTAGTCCTGGTAAGTTACATAGAACACAATGATGTATCGGTGTCAGGTTAAACACTAGTAGTAGTCCTGGTAAGTTACATAGAACACAATGATGTATCGGTGTCAGGTTAAACACTAGTAGTAGTCCATGTAAGTTACATAGAACACAATGATGTATCGATGTCAGGTTAAACACTAGTAGTAGTCCTGGTAAGTTACATAGAACACCATGATGTATCGGTGTCAGGTTAAACACTATTAGTAGTCCTGGTAAGTTACATAGAAAAACCACGATGTATCGGTGTCAGGTTAAACACTATTAGTAGTCCTGGTAAGTTACATAGAAAAACCATGATGTATCGGTGTCAGGTTAAACACTAGTAGTTGTACTGGTAAGTTACATAGAACACCATGAATGATCGGTGTCAGGTTAAACACTAGTAGTTGTACTGGTAAGTTACATAGAATACCATGATGTATCGGTGTCAGGTTAAACACTAGTAATATTCCTGGTAAGTTACATAGAACACCATAATGTATCGGTGTCAGGTTAAACACTATTAGTTGTCCTGGTAAGTTACATAGAACACGATGATGTATCGGTGTCAGGTTAAACACTATTAGTAGTCCTGGTAAGTTACATAGAACACAATGATGTATCGGTGTCAGGTTAAACACTAGTAGTAGTCCTGGTAATTTACATAGAACACAATGATGTATCGGTGTCAGGTTAAACACTAGTAGTAGTCCTGGTAAGTTACATAGAACACCATAATGTATCGGTGTCAGGTTAAACACTAGTAGTAGTCCTGGTAAGTTACATAGAACACCATGATGTATCGGTGTCAGGTTAAACACTAGTAGTAGTCCTGGTAAGTTACATAGAACACAATGATGTATCGGTGTCAGGTTAAACACTAGTAGTAGTCCTGGTAAGTTACATAGAACACAATGATGTATCGGTGTCAGGTTAAACACTAGTAGTAGTCCTGGTAAGTTACATAGAACACAATGATGTATCGGTGTCAGGTTAAACACTAGAAGTAGTCCTGGTAAGTTACATAGAACACAATGATGTATCGGTGTCAGGTTAAACACTAGTAGTAGTCCTGGTAAGTTACATAGAACACCATGATGTATCGGTGTCAGGTTAAACACTATTAGTAGTCCTGGTAAGTTACATAGAAAAACCACGATGTATCGGTGTCAGGTTAAACACTATTAGTAGTCCTGGTAAGTTACATAGAAAAACCATGATGTATCGGTGTCAGGTTAAACACTAGTAGTTGTACTGGTAAGTTACATAGAACACCATGAATTATCGGTGTCAGGTTAAACACTAGTAGTTGTACTGGTAAGTTACATAGAATACCATAATGTATCGGTGTCAGGTTAAACACTAGTAGTTGTACTGGTAAGTTACATAGAACACAATGATGTATCGGTGTCTGGTTAAACACTATTAGTAGTCCTGGTGAAGACTTTATTCGATACGCTTTCATCTGGGCCACTGATAAGTGGCCCAGCTTTCATTGAACAGTTATTTTGAAACTTTTTACCAAAATGTTTTATAAAATGCAGGATGATTTTATTTTATAAACAAAGTGCGTCAAAGGGCACCTGTATCTTGAAAGGTGTAACCTCGCTAGGAGATGATACAACCTACATTACAACTGTGTTCTACTTCAACCCCTTTCCAATTGTAGACGCACTTGTAAGTCGCCGGGCAGAAGCCCGCGACTTCTATTTTTAATAGGTTTTCGGAAATGACATGGGAGGGGGGATTATTATTAGAAAGAAACACATTTAGATGTCTTGAACATATTACAATTGTGTTTGTTTAAAAACACTAAGTAATGACACATCTAAAATGAAATACATATTCCGATGTTTTAGGTATTTTCAGTTTCTTTATTTTGACTCGCATTTATGTTTTTTTTGTTTTATTTACGAAGACAAAACAGTCCCTATTAGCTAGACTGAAATACTTTATTTTACACTATATACTACATGTAATCAAAAGGCGATAACTACAAACCTTTACGTCGCACAGTCTAATTTTTTACATACCAACTGCGTAGATCAATCTCCTTTTGCAGAGAGCCGCTCTTTACACTCACTTACACATAATAAATCATAGGTGATTTAAAATGTTTATTTGGTTCGAAACAATTGAAGAAAAGAACAAACCGAGATAAAACTGGAGCACCTGCTCTTGAATATTTAAGTGTACACATGTTTAGGGTCAATTCGAGACGACCTTTTATACTGTGTCTTCACATTCAATATACGTACAGCGAGGTAATGTAATCTGATTGTAATGGGATGGGGTAGACTACAGGTTACCCCCGAACAAGGGATGACGCAAATAGTACCCACTGTTTTGAAAATTTTGTAACATAAGACTTTCAATATATATAGTTGGGTTGCAGATAGATTTCACGATGCTTGATGAAAGCGAAAAAGGTAAACTTTTATTTATTCAACAAAGTCTTGGTATTCCAGAAAAACTACGCTAAATTCACTTCTGTTGCAGTAACGATGTAAAACCACTGGTGTAGAAGTGGGAAAATAGTATTTTGTTATAAAATAGTATAAATAAAACACAAAGAGTTGAAGTTCTTATAGCCGAACCATTTCGACTGGATGTCAATGTACCCGAAAGTTTCTTTTAAGAAGCATCGTATTATATCATATTCAACATGAACTTCAAGATAGGTTTGTTTGTTAACGTTTTCCCACATTTTGAAGCATCTGTAGCAGACGGCATGTTTATACACTTTGGCTTATAATTAGCCATTTTCCATTTGTCACAATTTGTTTAACTCTATTCAATACTTCTACTGTCAATTTAAGAAAATGTCCACCTTTTGTCAAGATGTTTTCTAGGTCTTCTGCTACAGATGTGTTGTATGTGGGAAACTAAACTCGGCTTTGACCATTTATCCCATATAACAAATCAGCATCAGATGAATTTGAAAGCATCCAAGAAATTATGAGCAAGTGTTCCTTTGGTCACAATGTTTTCAAAGGTCACCGGCTTCAGATGCGTTAAAATACGTCTGCATTGGTTCAAAGGTTATCACATTTATCGCCTCCTGGCGGCTTCCAATAACATGACAAGTATTAGTATACGATAAGGTTTTAATACAATTATGATTCAAATGTTATGTATTTCTATAAGATCACTCCTCGTATTTGAAGCTTAATTGAAAAAAAATAGAACTACTAATTTGTAAACCATTTTTATTAGTTTTAGCTAAAAATAATAAATAATAATCGGGACTCCACCATTCCTTTGATAAACAAAATGTAAATATTCACATTGAAATTAAAACGAGGCAGGGCTTCATATTAAGTCACGTGTCAATCCGATGCAATAAAGCATTTCGAAATATCGAATTTCAATTTTGCGGCATTTCTAATTAAAACATATTTGGTTTTACAGAATACGTGGGGAAACAGTTTGTTTGGTTATATTTGGCTGGAATTTAATTAAAATAAGAAAGCGGTTTTGTTTCCAGTTTATCTAAAATAGGTGTAACACCCACTATATCTAAAATAGAGTAATTTCTCCCTTTTACATAGTGTTTTCACTGTTTTCAGATGCATACAAGAGAAAGTTGATGCAACGCATCAATGTCGCCTGATATCCATAGTGCGGTTATGCATAACACTAACATTATAGTAGTTGAATAAACAGTTATCAACTGAGGGGTATATTGGAACATCAGGGGTGGGGTCAAGTGAAAATGTATCATAACTTGCATTGTTTTGTTAACGAAGTGAATGATAATTGAATTATTATCTTTATTTCCTCCATATTTGAAGATTTCATTGTTTATGATCAATCTCCATTCCAAAGTAGGTTGACCATACACACATCCAACTAATTATTGATCATAAACAGTAATAGAAATGAGTAATCTTGCCAATCATTAGTCTTAGTATGTATACAATGCTTTCATTAAGGAATAATTATAAGATTTATGAATTCCACATACACTTTTCAAGATGTTTGTCAGAATATTTGAATTTTATTTTTTTTCAATAAAACCACAAAACAGACAATTTAGGATTTGCATGCAATAGCACGTCATTTTACCTTTCCTCTATTAAAGTCAACAGTGGACACCTTTGCATCAATCTACTTTTAAAACAATGAGATAAGGGTTAAATCGCTGAAGACATGAGTTTTCTCTTTTTCTCAAAATGATATTAGCTTGGCATCCTAATTATATCATACTTTAACAAATGTTGAAATGTAGTCCAATATTTATAAATTAGACCACCTTCGAAATATAATGTCAACTAAACAGTTAAATCTCATTGAAATGGTTGTATAATTTAAACTTAATTTTGAACATAAACTGAGCCCTACAACATGTTAATTTATTTTAATTCTTTCCTTCCTTTTTTATAATGAAAATAACAAACTACTTATGTTTTAAAATTATATTATGATGAGCGCCCGTGTGTCAATGGTGCATAACAATATGCAGATCGGAAGCAATATGCCTTTAGGGAATTAAATGACACATTTAAAATTGTCAAGGACGAAATAATTTTGTACGAAAGAACCGATTCTTTCTTATTCGCAGAAGTGTTGTTCTTGAAACTCTCTTTATAGGCAGAGAGTGTTCGTTCAAAGTAATTTTTCTATTAAAACCAGTTTTATATCGGTTTGTTCTTTTCTTCAATTGTTTCGAACCAAATAAACATTTTAAATCACCTATGATTTATTATGTGTAAGTGAGTGTAAAGAGCGGCTCTCTGCAAAAATGAGATTGATCTACGCAGTTGGTATGTAAAAAATTAGACTGTGCGACGTAAAGGTTTGTAGTTATCGCCTTTTGATTACATGTAGTATATAGTGTAAAATAAAGTATTTCAGTCTAGCTAATAGGGACTGTTTTGTCTTCGTAAATAAAACAAAAAAACATAAATGCGAGTCAAAATAAAGAAACTGAAAATACCTAAAACATCGGAATATGTATTTCATTTTAGATGTGTCATTATTTAGTGTTTTTAAACAAACACAATTGTAATATGTTCAAGACATCTAAATGTGTTTCTTTATAATAATAATCCCCCCTCCCATGTCATTTCCGAAAACCTATTAAAAATAGAAGTCGCGGGCTTCTGCCCGGCGACTAACAAGTGCGTCTACAATTGGAAAGGGGTTGAAGTAGAACACAGTTGTAATGTAGGTTGTATCATCTCCTAGCGAGGTTACACCTTTCAAGATACAGGTGCCCTTTGACGCACTTTGTTTATAAAATAAAATCATCCTGCATTTTATAAAACATTTTGGTAAAAAGTTTCAAAATAATTGTTCAATGAAAGCTGGGCCACTTATCAGTGGCCCAGATGAAAGCGTATCGAATAAAGTCTTCACCAGGACTACTAATAGTGTTTAACCTGACACCGATACATCATTGTGTTCTATGTAACTTACCAGTACAACTACTAGTGTTTAACCTGACACCGATACATCATTGTGTTCTATGTAACTTACCAGGACTACTACTAGTGTTTAACCTGACACCGATACATCGTGGTTTTTCTATGTAACTTACCAGTACAACTACTAGTGTTTAACCTGACACCGATACATCATGGTATTCTATGTAACTTACCAGAACAACTACTAGTGTTTAACCTGACACCGATAATTCATGGTGTTCTATGTAACTTACCAGTACAACTACTAGTGTTTAACCTGACACCGATACATCATAGTTTTTCTATGTAACTTACCAGGACTACTAATAGTGTTTAACCTGACACCGATACATCATTGTGTTCTATGTAACTTACCAGGACTACTAATAGTGTTTAACCTGACACCGATACATCATTGTGTTCTATGTAACTTACCAGGACTACTAATAGTGTTTAACCTGACACCGATACATTATGGTGTTCTATGTAACTTACCAGGAATATTACTAGTGTTTAACCTGACACCGATACATCATGGTATTCTATGTAACTTACCAGGACTACTACTAGTGTTTAACCTGACACCGATACATCATTGTGTTCTATGTAACTTACCACGACTACTACTAGTGTTTAACCTGACACCGATACATCATTGTGTGCTATGTAACTTACCAGGACTACTAATAGTGTTTAACCTGACACCGATACATTATGGTGTTCTATGTAACTTACCAGGACTATTACTAGTGTTTAACCTGACACCGATACATCATGGTATTTTATGTAACTTACCAGGACTACTACTAGTGTTTAACCTGACACCGATACATCATTGTGTTCTATGTAACTTACCAGGACTACTACTAGTGTTTTACCTGACACCGATACATCATGGTTTTTCCATGTAACTTACCAGGACTACTACTAGTGTTTAACTTGACACCGATGCATCATGGTTTTTCTATGCAACTTAACAGGACTACTACTAGTGTTTAACCTGACACCGATACATCATGTTTTTTCTATGTAACTTACCAGGACTACTACTAGTGTTTAACATGACACCGATACATCATGTTTTTTCTATGAAACTTACCAGGACTACTACTAGTGTTTAACCTGACACCGATACATCATGTTTTTTCTATGTAACTTACCAGGACTACTAATAGTGTTTAACCTGACACCGATGAATCATGTTTTTTCTATGTAACTTACCAGGACTACTAATAGTGTTTAACCTGACACCGATGCATTATTGTTTTTCAATGTAACTTACCAGTACTACTACTAGTGTTTAACCTGACACCGATGCATCATGGTTTTTCTATGTAACTTACCAGGACTACTAATAGTGTTTAACCTGACACCGACGCATCATGGTGTTCTATGTAACTTACCAGGACTACTACTAGTGTTTAACCTGAAACCGATACATCATGTTTTTTCTATGTAACTTACCAGGACTACTAATAGTGTTTAACCTGACACTGATACATTATGGTGTTCTATGTAACTTACCAGGACTACTACTAGTGTTTAACCTGACACCGATACATCATAGTGTTCTATGTAACTTACCAAAACTACTACTAGTGTTTAACCTGACACCAATACATCATGGTTTTTCTATGTAACTTACCAGGACTACTACTAGTGTTTAACCTGACACCGATGCATCATGGTGTTCTATGTAACTTACCAGGACTACTACTAGTGTTTAACCTGACACCGATGCATCATGGTGTTCTATGTAACTTACCAGGACTACTACTAGTGTTTAACCTGACACCGATGCATCATGGTTTTTCTATGTAACTTACCAGGACTACTACTAGTGTTTAACCTGACACCGATGCATCATGGTTTTTCTATGTAACTTACCAGGACTACTACTAGTGTTTAACCTGACACCGATACATCATGGTTTTTCTATGTAACTTAACAGGACTACTAATAGTGTTTAACCTGAAACCGATACATCATGTTTTTTCTATGTAACTTACCAGGACTACTAATAATGTTTAACCTGACACCGATACATTATGGTGTTCTATGTAACTTACCAGTACTACTAATAGTGTTTAACCTGACACCGATACATCGTGTTTTTTCTATGTAACTTACCAGGGCTACTAATAGTGTTTAACCTGACACCGATACATCATGGTTTTTCTATGTAACTTACCAGGACTACTACTAGTGTTTAACCTGACACCGATGCATCATGGTTTTTCTATGTAACTTACCAGGACTACTAATAGTGTTTAACCTGACACCGATGCATCATGGTTTTTCTATGTAACTTACCAGGACTACTACTAGTGTTTAACCTGACACCGATGCATCATGGTTTTTCTATGCAACTTACCAGGACTACTACTAGTGTTTAACCTGACACCGATACATCATGGTTTTTCTATGTAACTTACCAGGACTACTACTAGTGTTTAACCTGACACCGATGCATCATGGTTTTTCTATGTAACTTACCAGGACTACTAATAGTGTTTAACCTGACACCGATGCATCATGGTTTTTCTATGTAACTTACCAGGACTACTACTAGTGTTTAACCTGACACCGATGCATCATGGTTTTTCTATGCAACTTACCAGGACTACTACTAGTGTTTAACCTGACACCGATACATCATGTTTTTTCAATCTAACTTACCAGGACTACTAATAGTGTTTAACCTGACACCGATACATCATGGTGTTCTATGTAATTTACCAGGACTACTAATAGTGTTTAACCTAACACCGATGCATCATGGTTTTTCTATGTAACTTACCAGAACTACTAATAGTGTTTAACCTGACACCGATACATCATGGTGTTCTATATAACTTACCAGGACTACTACTAGTGTTTAACCTGACAACGATGCATCATGGTTTTTCTATGTAACTTACCAGGACTTCTACTAGTGTTTAACCTGACACCGATAAATCATGGTTTTTCTATGCAACTTACCAGGACTACTACTAGTGTTTAACCTGACACCGATAAATCATGGTGTTCTATGTAACTTACCAGGACTACTAATAGTGTGTAACCTGACACCCATGCATGATGGTTTTTCTATGAAACTTACCAGGACTACTACTAATGTTTAACCTGACACCGATAAATCATGGTGTTCTATGTAACTTACCAGGACTACTAATAGTGTTTAACCTGACACCGATGCATCATGGTTTTTCTATGCAACTTACCAGGACTACTACTAGTGTTTAACCTGACACCGATACATCATGTTTTTTCTATGTAACTTACCAGGACTACTAATATTGTTTAACCTGACACCGATGCATCCTGGTTTTCTATGTAACTTACCAGTACTACTACTAGTGTTTAACCTGACACCGATGCATCATGGTTTTTCTATGTAACTTACCAGGACTACTACTAGTGTTTTACCTGACACCGATGCATCATGGTTTTCTATGTAACTTACCAGGACTACTACTAGTGTTTAAGCTGACACCGATACATCATGGTTTTCTATGTAACTTACCAGGACTACTACTAGTGTTTAACCTGACACCGATAAATCATGGTGTTCTATGTAACTTACCAGGACTACTAATAGTGTTTAACCTGACACCGATACATCATGGTGATCTATGTAACTTACCAGGACTACTACTAGTGTTTAACCTGACACCGATGCATCATGGTTTTTCTATGTAACTTACCAGGACTACTACTAGTGTTTAACCTGACACCGATGCATCATGGTTTTTCTATGTAACTTACCAGGACTACTACTAGTGTTTAACCTGACACCGATACATCATGTTTTTTCTATGTAACTTACCAAGACTACTAATATTGTTTAACCTGACACCGATGCATCATGGTTTTCTATGTAACTTACCAGTACTACTACTAGTGTTTAACCTGACACCGATGCATCATGGTTTTTCTATGTAACTTACCAGGACTACTACTAGTGTTTTACCTGACACCGATGCATCATGGTTTTCTATGTAACTTACCAGGACTACTACTAGTGTTTAACCTGACACCGATGCATCATGGTTTTCTATGTAACTTACCAGGATTACTACTAGTGTTTAACCTGACACCGATAAATCATGGTGTTCTATGTAACTTACCAGGACTACTAATAGTGTTTAACCTGACACCGATACATCATGGTGATCTATGTAACTTACCAGGACTACTACTAGTGTTTAACCTGACACCGATGCATCATGGTTTTTCTATGTAACTTACCAGGACTACTAATAGTGTTTAACCTGACACCGATACATTATGGTTTTTCTATGTAACTTACCAGGACTACTAATAGTGTTTAACCTGACACCGATGCATCATGGTGTTCTATGTAACTTACCAGGACTACTAATAGTGTTTAACCTGACACCGATACATCATGGTTTTTCTATGTAACTTACCAGGACTACTAATAGTGTTTAACCTGACACCGATACATTATGGTTTTTCTATGTAACTTACCAGGACTGCTAATAGTGTTTAACCTGACACCGATACATCATGGTGATCTATGTAACTTACCAGGACTACTACTAGTGTTTAACCTGACACCGATGCATCATGGTGTTCTATGTAACTTACCAGGACTACTAATAGTGTTTAACCTGACACCGATACATCATGGTTTTTCTATGTAACTTACCAGGACTACTAATAGTGTTTAGCCTGACACCGATACATTATGGTTTTTCTATGTAACTTACCAGGACTACTAAAAGTGTTTAACCTGACACCGATACATCATGGTGATCTATGTAACTTACCTGGACTACTACTAGTATTTAACCTAACACCGATGCATTATGGTGTTCTATGTAACTTACCAGGACTACTAATAGTGTTTAACCTGACACCGATGCATCATGGTGTTCTATGTAACTTACCAGGACTACTAATAGTGTTTAACCTAACACCGATGCATCATGGTTTTTCTATGTAACTTACCAGGACTACTACTAGTGTTTAACCTGACACCGATGCATCATGGTGTTCTATGTAACTTACCAGGACTACTAATATTGTTTAACCTGACACTGATGCATCATAGTGTTCTATGTAACTTACCAGGTCTACTAATAGTGTTTAACCTGACACCGATGCATCATCGTTTTTCTATGCAACTTACTAGGACTACTAATAGTGTTTAACCTGACACCGATACATCATGGTTTTTCTATATAACTTACCAGGACTACTACTAGTGTTTAACCTGACACCGATGCATCATGGTGTTCTATGTAACTTACCAGGACTACTACTAGTATTTGACCTGACACCGATGCATCATGGTGTTCTATGTAACTTACCAGGACTAGTAATAGTGTTTAACCTGACACCGATACATCATGGTTTTCTATGTAACTTACCAGGACTACTACTAGTGTTTAACCTGACACCGATGCATCATGGTTTTTCTATGTAACTTACCAGGACTACTAATAGTGTTTAACCTGACACCGATACATCATGGTTTTTCTATGTAACTTACCAGGACTACTAATAGTGTTTAACCTGACACCGATGCATCATAGTGTTCTATGTAACCTACCAGGACTACTACTAGTGTTTAACCTGACACCGATGCATCATGGTTTTTCTATGTAACTTACCAGGACTACTAATAGTGTTTAACCTGACACCGATGCATCATCGTTTTTCCATGTAACTTACCAGGACTACTAATAGTGTTTAACCTGACACCGATACATCATGTTTTTTCTATATAACTTACCAGGACTATTACTAGTGTTTAACCTGACACCGATGCATCATGGTGTTCTATGTAACTTACCAGGACTATTACTAGTGTTTAACCTGACACCAATACATCATAGTGTTCTATGTAACTTACCAGGACTATTACTAGTGTTTAACCTGACACCGATACATCATAGTGTTCTATGTAACTTACCAGCACTATTACTAGTGTTTAACCTGACACCGATACATCATGGTGTTCTATGTAACTTACCAGGACTACTACTAGTGTTTAACCTGACACCGATGCATCATGGTTTTCTATATAACTTACCAGGACTACTAATAGGGTTTAACCTGACACCGATGCATCATGGTTTTCTATGTAACTCACCAGGACTACTACTAGTGTTTAACCTGACACCGATACATCGTGGTTTTTCTATGTAACTTACCAGGACTACTAATAGTGTTTAACCTGACACCGATACATCATGGTTTTTCTATGTAACTTACCAGGACTACTACTAGTGTTTAACCTGACACCGATGCGTCAGTCGAACTGTTTGCCCTAAAACCCCGAGCGCAAATCATGGAAACCTTCACTACCATTTCTTTGGTTTCTGGCATGTCTAGATCGGGAATAAACCGATCGATTGATTGTTTGGCGTTTTACGCCGATTCCAGCATTTGTTAAGTTATATCACGGCAGTTCCTGTGTAAGAAACTTCTAGTCCATTTATTCTGACACCAGCTCCGCAACCCTGAGCGCAATGGAGACGCTAACATGTTATTTATGTATTTGGTATGACACGGTCGGGGATTGAACTGGCGACCGCCCGCGCCGAGGCGGACACTCTAACACTACACCACCGAGGTGGTTAAACCGATCAAACCGTGGCTCTTAAACTATAAAAGTTTAATATGTGTTCAAGCATGTGATTGGTCAGACGCAAATTCATTCTCGGAATTGACCAATCAAAAGTCTTATTTGGAGCAGAGAGTTCATGTCTGAGTACGGAGAACGTAGTAAAGTTTCGGGAACTGGTGTCCATGGCTCTATGGCTGACCATCTTACGACTACACTAGGGACACGGGTCTTACAAATTGGTGTTTTAAACACATTATACATTGAAGATGGGAGAAACAGCGTCAGTTAAATATAGCCAGTTTCTGGTTATGTGAGTAATAGTATTTATTTCGCCTCCCACGAAATTCTAGCAATTTCATTGGTTAAAGCGTGTCACGTGCAAACCCCTTATATTTCCGTAGTGGGTCAGAAACAAACCCAATAACTTATAGTATACACTTGTGAATTTCTGTTTTATTTTTAGAATCTTTTGTGGTTTTTCTACATTTGACTATGTCATCGACTGCAATAATTTAAGCATTGTACAACTACTCTATAATTAACTCTGCAACATACGACTTTTGAAATTTCTATGCAAATATATGGATAATTTAAATAAATTTGAGTATGATTATCAAATAGAGTTAGAAAATATTGCAGCAAAAGAATAAATTGTTCATTATGAGAATTTCCCATCACTTGTCTCTGGTTAATACTCTGGAATTTTTGAAAAGAGTACATTTCGCCTAAACACGGTTTCCCACTTTTTTGCTGCATTCTGTAGCAATTATTGTACTTGTATTTTATAGCTACCACAAACATGACCTATTCGATTAATTGACCCTCCAAGCTGGAAACTTCAATGTTTGCTCTTCATTAATTTATACGAAGGCGACCACTTTAAGCAATATAGTGGTTACCTCCCTTAATATCACGCTAAACTGGTTACAATACACCAAATGAAGTGTTTCAATGAAAATCGACCTGTTTCAGCCCTCATTTTTTTTATACTTTCTAGGCGTTTATCATGTTGAACACGATATATCATTAAAAAGAGTTCACTCTAAGCTCTAACAAAATTCAAAGAAAATGGGGGATCATGTCTAATGTAAGAAAGAATTTACCAGGCGAAAATGGTTACCGTCATTTTGGACCCAATCGTGCACCGACGAATTCTCTACTTTCACTTTCAAACAAGTTCAACATACTAAAGATGATCAAATCAATCATTTCCAGAGCATACAATTAATTTAAATTCAATGTCATATATTCAATGCATTCTGGTGATGGTGTTTACTAATTTCTACGCAAACAATGGTTTTTTTAGGGACTATTTGGCCCTTGGGATTATCCAAGACTTCAGCCGAGACTTTCCATACCCAGTGTGTAAAACCGCTAGCTTATCCTCATTTAAAACGCTCATGATATGCGAAAACGTAACAGGTTTAATTAAATTATTGTTTATTGGATTTCTAAATATGTTGATTATGCCTAAAACTAACTTTGTTAGGAACGAAAAATCAAAATCATCGGTGGTTCGACAGTTTTGTCAGTTTGAAATAAATCGTTATCTTGAATGAGTTGATTGGCTGCATCAAGTCCAATTAACACTAGGGAGAGATTAGCCTCTTCCCGTTGTAATATAGGTATGTTAGTTACTCATCACCTTACACTTGGTAAGTTAACAGTTTTTCTGGTCCATTACACCTGACACCACATAGTGAGTCTTAATGCTCCTCAACCCTGAAGCGCCAAGAGTAGAAAGTACTTTCCCACCGCTTTAATCTCTTTGGTATGACCCGGTCGGGGATCGAACCCGCGATCTCCCTCACCCGAGGCGATTGCAGTTAAACAAGGTTGTCTTTCCCTAGACGCGTCTTATATCGTAGAGCTACGCATTGTTTATGCAAAAACCACGAAATTTTAAAGCACATTGTTTCAAAACGTCATCTTCTGTAAATCACGAGAAAGTTAGTCACAGTACATGTGGGTAACTTGTTTTTCAACAAACACTTTTAATTTCATGTATCACATACAAGGTTGATACATTATTTACTCTTGTTTACTTTTGACGCTTCTGTATCACAATTGACGTTTTCAATTGTGATGTTGTTTGGGGGTGGGGGGGGGGGGGGGGGGCGGGTTGTTGGGTTGTTGGGTTTTTTGGTGATAGGGGAATTAATTGTTTCATCATTGTATGTTTCTTTATGATATTAAGATGGCCTCATCTATAAATAAAGTATTATTATTGTTATTATTATTATTATTTATCTCCAACGATTTGTCAAACTGTTTGGCAATCAAAAATAGCTATGCGTTACGGTAGTCGTGTGGTTAAAAGGTCCGCGCCAAAACAGGATGGTTACCTGTTCACGCCGTGCAACGAGATCACACAAAAGTCGTCTGCTGCGTAATTGTTGCATGTTGTTAGGAAGCCATAACACCTTTTTTCTTAATAGGTCAAAAGCGGATTTATTAACTCCTTCCAACATTCAGCAAATCCGCTATAAGAGATTTTGAATACTTCTCTGTTAAAATGTGGAAAATTCTTGATAAGTGAGAGTATAATTATTGAAAAGATTTGAAAACGTTATGACAAAAGAAAAAATTTCTCCCCTTTTAATGCATGTGGCACTATTTATGAAGATTTGCAGGAATTGCGTCCCTTTCCCAGGCCTTCGATTAAGTCAAAAATCGATAATTGAGTTGTGGCCCTTCGGTTACGCTCCTATATTTGTATTTATTTCGCCTCCCACGAAATTCTAGCAATTTCATTGGTTAAAGCCTGTCACGTGCACACCCCCTATATTTCTATAGGGGGTGAGTAAATTCCAT
The DNA here is from genome assembly GCA_031761405.1 of Serripes groenlandicus. NCBI lineage: Eukaryota > Metazoa > Mollusca > Bivalvia > Cardiida > Cardiidae > Serripes > Serripes groenlandicus. The sequence goes on from JASEVX010000009.1 coordinate 33,532,276, forward strand.
AGGGGGTGAGTAAATTCAATATGGCTTCTATTCTCAGATCAAGCTGACTGGAAGTTTTTTTCAGTTGCCTATGTTAAAATAGATCTATATACTGTATAATATCTTGATATTTTTAACAGCGATTTGTTTACAATATATATATCATAACGACTACGAAGTTGAATATCATGCAAAGTAACTTCCCTTTCCATAGAAAAAAAAAATCAATGAATGTATAAAAATAATGCATGTCCTACGCTTGTTAATTTTTTTTTCCCCTTAGTGGGTCAGTAACAGACCATTTATAACTGATTTATTTCATCAACCACCTTTCATGAACAAAACAAATTGATATTGTTTCATTTCATTATTAAAGTGGGTTTAGTACTAGGAATTTTAAAAATACTGGGACCAAATACTAGGAAAATGACGTCACGTCATCGGTTTGACGTCATAACGCTAGTGATTTGGCGCCAAAACCCGTAAATTTCATCTAGAAATATTGTAAATGTTAATGTAAATGAAAGAGTATCATTTTTTTTTGCTCACGAAAGGTGGTCGATGAAATAAATCAGTTATTTGGTCTGTTACTGACCCACTACTGAAAAATAGGGGGTATGTTGAATGTATAGGGGGACTCGGCTAACGCCTCGCCCCCTATAAATTCCACAGACCCCCTATTTTTCCGTAGTGGGTCAGTTACAGACCAAATAACTAATATTATCGATTATTTGTAAACAGATTTAATGACGAATTCGATTTCATACTAAGCCCGCAGGTGATCTTAACATTACTCTGCTCGATATCTGTAATAGGAAAAGTTCTCACACTGACATTTTAACATTTTTTGCATTACCAGTACATACACAAGTGAGCAAAAGATGTCAAAGCAGTCTTTGTTTGTCTGTGTTTGTTTTGATAATGTGTATATTAATTAGTAAACGACAAGGTGTGACAAGGTGTTAAAATTGTCGGACAAGACTCTGGCTAATCAGTCTTTAACACTTGGTAATTGGTAACGGCGGTTTTTATATACTGTCATAATAACATATTACTTAAATCTCTTTGTTGTAAAAACAATTGTCATTATCAAGGCACATGAAAATGGACACTTCAAATTCACAGGTGACAAGTTGTTTAATTAGTCATTGCTTTAATTTATTTTTTTCCATGCACTGTTAAATTGTTCTTTTCCTAATACGTTTTGTAATCATATTAGGTCTTTGAATATATAAAAGCTGGAACAAGTTCATTTTCGCATTCGCACCCCACCCACCTATCTACATACACGACATTAGTAAGCGATCAAAATAGATCTAGTCATTACCAGATACAGTCGAGCCTCGTTAAATCGGACGCCGTTAATCCGGAAAATTCGCGATCCGGACATAAAATTCATTTTTACATTTTTAGGCGTTTTCTGCATTTTTAAATGAAAATGGAAGTATCAAGACATAAACATATTTGTTTGAAATTTGTATGACTAAAAAGAATTAAAAATAGACTCTCCGATTATAACTTATAAAATTTCCTTAGAAAATAGGAAATACGGTAAAAATGGACTTAAAAATAAAGAATTCGCGATTTTCCAATAATTTACATGGAATAAAGAAGGAATGCATGTTGTCTATTAAAATCAAAAATGGAAGTATCAGGCAGTTAATCTATTTTTTATATCTTTACATTAAATGAAAGCAGACATATTGACCTCATAGAAAAAAACTTATAATATATTGTCATCAACAAAATTAATGACTTTATATCAATTTTAAAGATCTGTCCCTATATAAATCCATATAGCCTAAATACCAGGTCAGAAAAGGTTAGTGTAAATTGTATCGATTTCAAGGGGAGTAACTCTCTCGATTAAGCCAGTCACTTTACCAAAATAGTGTAGTATGATGTTTTCAAAAGTCTTCTGCTGCAAAGGCGTCATAATGCGTCTGTATGTGGGAAAGGGTTAAATAACCATAGACCATAAAATATGTTGATCTTTAATATGTTTAGATCATTTGCTATTAAAATAACTAACGGCTTTATTACATTTAGGAAAAATGCCTATACTAAGTAGGACAAAAAGCTATTATTAAAACAGTTATAAGCCTGTAGTATTTCCACTACAGTCCTCCAGCGTATCAAGTTACATGTAGTATATTGTTTTATACACAGGCCTCTTTCATAGCAGTTTCAGTTTTACTTTTGTACTCTTGATGCTTACACCGTTCTATATTAAATATAATAACCTCTGCGGACTTACTTCTTCTGTATCCAGTTTCAAGATATTACATCTGGCGACGAGGATAATTTGGATTTGATTATTTCAAGGACATTATTTATTTCTAAATGTACATTGCATTTTAGAAATGGCGAGTTTTGGAAAACTTGGGGAATACAATGGGGAAAAAGAAAGTATTTCAAATTATATCGAGAGACTGGAACAGTTCTTTAGTGCAAACGGGACTAGGGATGAAAAAAGAGTGCCTATGCTTTTGTCTGTCATTGGTGCAGAGTCATATGGTGTTTTGCGTAATTTGGTGCAACCCGATTTACCAAAGGATAAATCGTATGCCGATCTGGTGAAGACGCTGACGGACCACTACATGCCGAAACCATTGGTTATTTCAGAACGATATAAGTTCAACAAACGTAATCAACGTGATGGTGAACGAATCATGGACTATGTAGTTGTGTTAAAGAAGTTAGCCACGTATTGCGAATTCAACGCCTTTCTGAACAACGCTTTACGGGACAGATTGGTGTGTGGATTACGATCGGAAGTAATCCAACGCAAGTTATTGTCCGAGGACGGACTTACTTTCGAAAAGGCGTGCCAAATAGCATGTGCCATAGAAATGGCAGAAAAAGACACAGCAAGTTTTCAACCGCAAGGACGTGTGTCCGAGGTAAACGTCGTGCATAAAGGGAAATCGGGCAAGAAAGTCTATTACAAGAGAGAGAAAAACTCCAACAAGGGAGAGTCAAAACCCTGCTTTCGATGTGGGGAAGACCATACTCCTGGCACATGTCGTTTCAAGAATTCGAAGTGCTTTACGTGCACAAAGGTCGGACATATTGCAAAGGTGTGCATGTCTACCAAAAGAGAGAAACAAACACGGTATCTAGACGAATCGTCGGATGACAGCGAAATGAATGGAGTTTTCATTACTTCGACGAAAGGGAAATCACAAAAAATAATTCTACAACCGGTTGTGGGAAAAAGTGTGATTCCGATGGAGCTGGATACGGGAAGTGCTGTTTCCATCATCTCGGAAGAGTCTTACGATGAGTGTCTGTCCGACTATCCATTAATTAAAACGGATATCAATCTTAAATCATATTCCGGGAATAAAATTAATGTTTGTGGAAAGTGTCAAATTCCTGTGGAGTTAAACGGTGAGAAGTATCATAATCTTCCATTATATGTTGCCAAGGGTAAACGACCAGCGCTTTTCGGTAGGAACTGGTTGGTAAAAATCCCACTCAACTGGAGTGAAATTTTCAGCGTTCAAAAGGTAGCTCGTGAAATTTCGTTGGAAAGTGTCAAAAATGAGTTCAAGGATCTCTGGAAAATTGACGAGTCACAGCTATCATCACCAATTAAAGGATTCAAAGCGAAAATCCGAATGAAAGATGGGGCAACACCTATTTTCTGCAAGGCTAGGCCAGTGCCTTATGCGATCAAAGAATTGGTGGAGAAGGGTTTTGAACGTATGGAAAAAGAAGGGATTGTTTACCGGGTAAAACACAGTGAATGGGCAACGCCACTGGTGGTGGTTCCAAAACCCGACAAAAATAGTGTGAGACTTTGCGGGGACTATAAGGTAACGGTTAATCGAGAAATCAGCGAAGAGCAATACCCGATCCCTAATACAGAGGATTTGTTCGCAACTTTGGCTGGGGGTCAAAAGTTCACAAAACTAGATTTGTCACAAGCGTATTTGCAATTGGAACTCGACACAGAGTCCGAGGAACTGTTGACGGTAAATACACACATGGGTCTGTTTCGTTATAGGAGACTTGTATATGGCGTAAGTTCGAGTCCGGCGATTTTTCAAGCGGTGATGGACAAAATATTGACTGGAATACCAAACGTGGTTTGTAGAATAGATGACATTTTGATCACAGGACAAAACGATAAAACACATTTGTCTAATCTACACGAAGTACTCAAACGTTTGAGTGAACATAACATACAGTTAAAATTAGAGAAATGTTCTTGGATGCAAGATGAAGTGATTTATATGGGACATCTTGTGAACAAACATGGACTTCAGGCAACGCAAGACAAAATCGATGCAGTCAAAAACTGTCAAAACCCTGAAAATGTTAGTCAGTTAAGGTCCTATCTGGGTTTGATTGGATATTACAGATCGTTTTTGCCAAATCTTGCTACGGTTTTATACCCACTCCATAATCTCTTGAAAAAGGGAGAGATATGGACTTGGACAGACGAGTGCGAAGAATCGTTCAACAGGAGTAGGGAACTGGTAATAAACAGTGGTTTATCGGTTCATTATGACATGAAAAAGCCAGTAACTCTAGCGTGTGATTCGTCTTCTTACGGTTTAGGGGCCGTACTTTCACATATTATGGATGATGGTCGGGAGAGACCGATTGCGTTTGCTTCTAGAACACTGACGGACAGTGAAAAGAACTACAGTCAAATACATAAAGAAGCTCTTTCCATAATATTTGGTGTATCGAAGTTTCACAAATACTTGTATGGTCGAAAGTTTACGCTAATAACAGACCATAAAAGTTTAACGACGATTCTAGGTCCAAAGAAAGGAGTACCAACAATGGCAGCGGCGCGATTGCAGCGTTGGGCAGTTACATTATCGGCGTATGACTACAATATAGTCTATAGGAAATCTGGGGACCATGCTAATTGTGACTTCTTATCGCGATTACCGATTAAAGATAATTCGATAGCACGGGAAGAGGAGGAAGAAACCGTTTCCTTCATTGAGGACATTCCGATTTCAGCAAGGGATATAGCTGAAAACACGCGAAAACATCCGATTCTTAGCAAAGTGTATGAATATACAATGAATGGATGGCCAAGTCACGTGTCAAGGGACTGTTTGAAACCATATTTTAGCCGTAGAAATGAGTTGTCAACGGATAATGGTGTTATACTGTGGGGTTTACGCGTCGTAATACCGGACGGATTCACAGAACGAATTTTGGGCGAGCTTCATGAGGAGCATATCGGGATATGTCGTATGAAAGCGTTGGCTAGAAGTTACGTGTGGTGGCCAAACATCGATGCTGATATCGAACGTATGGTGAAATCGTGTGCAGCATGTATGTCGGTACAAAATTCTCCGCCTACAGCGCCGTTACATCCCTGGAAATGGTCAACACGACCATGGCAGCGAATTCATATTGACTTTGCTGAATTTAAACAACAGAATTTTTTGGTGGTGATTGACTCTTATTCCAAGTGGCTAGAGGTCATTCCTATGAAATCGACGACATCGGCGAAAACCATGGTGAAATTGCGCCAACTGTTTAGTTCTTGGGGTTTACCGGAGGAATTAGTCAGTGACAATGATCCGCGTTTCACTTCACATGAATTCAAGGAATTTATGGAGGGCAATGCCATTAAGCATACATTGGTTCCTGCGTATCACCCGAGTTCGAACGGAGCAGCGGAACGGGCTGTTCAGGTGCTTAAAAAAGCGTTAAAGAAACAGCTTTTTGATAAAGTGCACAGGGGACATCATGACTCTGTACAATTTCGTTTGTCAAAATTTCTGTTACACTACAGAAACACACCTCATTCGACTACCAAGGAGTCTCCTGCAGTTTTATTCTTGAAAAGGCAGTTAAGAACGCGTTTAACTGTTCTCAAACCGAATAAAGCAACTGACATTGAGAAAAAGCAAGAGTCTATGAAGGACAGTCACGATAAAAGACATACGACTTATCGTGCATTCGTAAACGGGGACACCGTTCTGGTAAAAACCATTTTACCTGGAGGGAAAAAGTGGAAATGGATACCGGGGATTATACATAAAATCAAAGGGCCAGTAACATACTTGGTAAAGGTTGACACAAAGATTCGTTACTGTCATGCTGATCACTTGCGGAAAAATGAGGCAATGTTTCCTGAAAATTACAAACAAACAAACATTGAACTGCCTTTTACGGTGCCGAAATTACCCTGTGAAGAGGGAAGGGAAAACTATGGGTCAAGTCAGGACAAACAGAATACATCAGAATACATACCACCTGGAAATTCACAAATTCCCACGAATGGAGATATACGAAATTCAACACCAGCAATTAACAATGAACTGTTAATCAGGCGTTATCCCACACGTGTTCGAAAACCGCCTGATAGGTTGACCTTATAAATGTCATGATACTTGTTAACTAATTAGGTGCTGATAAGTTTAGAGAGATATGACGTGCCGAATTAGACATTTATCAGGCCATTTATCTGAAGTGTTTCCTTTATATCATTTGGATACAAAACAGAGACAGTAACTTAGAAATGATTTTTGTAATTATTAATTTGAGATTAATAATCTTTTCTCAATTTCTATATTCTGAAATATGTATTAAAATGTTAGGTCTAAACATTTCTTTTTAAAGAAAGGATAATGTAGTATTTCCACTACAGTCCTCCAGCGTATCAAGTTACATGTAGTATATTGTTTTATACACAGGCCTCTTTCATAGCAGTTTCAGTTTTACTTTTGTACTCTTGATGCTTACACCGTTCTATATTAAATATAATAACCTCTGCGGACTTACTTCTTCTGTATCCAGTTTCAAGATATTACAAAGCCCGTCTATTGGAAAGGGTGCAATTTGGCATTTCTGTACAGCGTAGGTTGAGAGCTACCCGTGCATGGACTCCGTCTTATAATATTGTACACAAGTTGACAGAAGCTTCTTACGAGCTTTTGTAAATAATATGTACACAGGGTAGATAGTATTCAGACTTTGCGAATGGCTAGGCTGATCTGGTTCTACACTGTTCAATACAATCACACTTGTACTGCTTCCAAAGAATTGGCTTATTTCACTTCGACGTCGTCAAACCTCCGGATTGGTTAGTGGTTATTTTGGTTCGTAAGTTTGTAATCTACACAGTTCACAACTAACTTACATAAGCGTGTAAGAAGTTTCTGTCAACGTGTGTAGGTTTTAATCAGATTGTGCACGTTGATCTGAAGCTAAAACGTTCAAAAATACCGAAGTAACCCTTTTTCTTATGGACTTATTCATTTGATAACTTGTGTAAGAACCAGGTTGGTTTTACCGGTTACAGAAATGCAGGAGGATTAGGCTTTACCGATAGAACTCGGAAGTCATCTGTGAGTGGTTGAAACTTCCCGATTCTATTCCGGAAATTACAGAATAAATGCGATTATGCGAAAGCAAATGTCAAAACCGCAGGCTAGATAAAATAATTGATCTTGCAATTTCATTGGCTTTACATTTTAAAGGGTTTGTTTGAGGAGTATAAACTTATTTAACTTCAATTTTATTCGTTGATAATCGAATGATAAGCAGCCGTGTGTGACATGTCTTTCCCTTTCCTATTTAAGTTAGTTTAATCCTCCTCAACATGCTTACCCGTTTGGCGTATTTGCAGTAGACGACTTTTGAAAATAGTGTGGCAAAAGTGAAAATTGCTCATCATGATCAATTTCCTCTATGTCAATTATATCATATAAGTATTCTATTATTTATTAAGATTTTCAATATTTCCAAAATCGTCTTTCGCAGATCGATTGTATGTGGGAATGGTTTAACGTTTACCACGCAATTTTGGATTTGTTTGCTATGACGACATCTTGAACAATAAAACCATGTAGAAGAATGGGAAGTCACCTTTTGATACGGTTTATTGAAGACAAACGTCGCTTTAATCAAATTCATCCTATCCCTTGATGAACATGTAGAAGAATGGGAAGTCACCTTTTGATACGGTTTATTGAAGACAAACTTCGCTTTAATCAAATTCAACCTATCCCTTGATGAACATGTAGAAGAATGGGAAGTCACCTTTTGATACGGTTTATTGAAGACAAACTTCGCTTTAATCAAATTCAACCTATCCCTTGATGAACATGTAGAAAAATGGGAAGTCACCTTTTGATACGGTTTAATGAAGAGAAACTTCGCTTTGATCAAATTCAACCTATCCCTTGATGAACATGTAGAAGAATGGGATGTCACCTTTTGATACGGTTTAATGAAGAGAAACTTCGCTTTGGTCAAATTCAACCTATCCCTTGATGTATTGAAGACTACAGACACGGTCGATAACCACATCAAGAATCATTTGTTACCTCTTTCAGCGCCGACTTGTTTAAAGTAGACTATTCTGTATTAAAAATCGGACGATTCCTTTTCATATGTTATTAAAGTTTTGGACTATTTTAATAACTAAAAGGCAAACAATGATGATTGCAGGTGATAAAGCTCGTTACGAGCTAACTCACCAGAATCAGTATTGTTTGCAAAAGCCTCAATATTGCCTTTGATGCTGAAAGAGTTAATTAACCCTCGATCAGTCACATTACAATGTCCGGGTACTCTTAATAGTATCCACACATACACCCACCTTGAAAACAGTTAAAATAATTGAATCGTGTTTACATTCTTTCTTTCAAACAACAAATCAATCAATTGTCATCCGATTCTTTCATATTTACAAATCAAATTGACGGCTGCAGACACGGTCGAGGTCGAATTACGTCAAATACATCCACGGTCTTTCTAATCTGCTAATCTGCGGCCATATAGCCCTTAAAAAATCCAATTTCGTCCAAGCTCGATTTCGTCCAAAATGACGGTAACCATTTTTGCATGGTGAATTATTGCAAAATACATGACCCCACCCCCCCCCCCCCGCCAACTTTATTTGGATTACTTTAAAGCTTACCTTAAAGGTAACTCTTATCAATAATATAGGGTGTTCTACCTGAGAAACGCTTTAAAAATGTGCCAATTGAGGATTGAAACTGGTTGATTTACATGGAAACAAAGAAGGAATTTGTTTTGTGTATCGTGACCTTGATAACCCCACCAAAAAATCAACCCAGGATGATTTGTTAATTAACCGTAGATCAGTCACTGTGAAAATTCCGGGTAAAATGAATAATATCGACAGTTAGACCCACATTGAAAACCGTTAAAATATTTGAACGGCTTTTAGATCATGGACAAACAAAAATCAACAAACCAGTTCATCATTGTTATATTCGATGGCTTCATATTAACCAATCAAATCGCAAAACTCATCAGTGATGGTCGTCAGAGAATCAATCAAAATACAGGATAATATAAATATATGAGCAGTCCCGCGAGAAAACCAACATTATGGCTTCTGCGCAATGTATTGACCCAGATCAGCCTGCGCAGTCCGCGCAGACTGATTCGGGCCGACACATTCCACCTCAGCGGGACATAGGTATAGAGTAATGATTCCTGAAACAAAGTATCCATAGGAGGCGAAAAGTGTCTGTCTGGGTTAGCCTGCGCGGCATGCCTAGGCTGATCCGGGTCGATACTTTACGCAGACTCCACAATGTTGGTTTTTCTCTCAGGACGTCTCATATTAGTACCGACATCTTAACCCCCGTTGAAAACCGTTGTAACACTCGTAATTAAACCATGTTCCCATAACAGAAAAATGCTCAACGAACGAGTCCATTCGCAGTAATATCCAATTGAAATCCATTGCTTTATATCGTTTAAAACAATTTGTCAGTAATATCACGTTTCCAGGATAAGTTACCAATACTACTGGTTCATTTATCCTGCCACCAGCGATTCAGTCGTAATGCTAACTCCACAATCCTGAGAGTCAAGTGAGTAACACATACTTCCATTGTTTAAGTATTTGGTATGACCCGGCACGGGATCGAGACATCGACGTCCCGCACCCGAGGCGGACGCCCTACCTTTACACACCGACGAGGCGGACGCCCTACCTTAAAGACCACCTAGGCGGACGCCCTACCTTAAAGACCACAGAGGCGGACGCCCTACCTCTACACACCACCTAGGCGGACGCCCTACCTCTACACACCACCGAGGTGGACGCCCTACCTCTACACACCACCTATGCGGACGCCCTACCTCTACACACCACCTAGGCGGACGCCCTACCGTTACACACCATCAAGGCGGACGTCCTACCTGTACACACCACCGAGGCGAACGCCCTATCTCTACACACAACCTAGGCGGACGCCCTACCTCAACACACCACCGAGGCGGACGCCATACCTCTACACACCACCTAGGTGGACGCCCTACCTCTTCACACCACCGAGGCGAACGCCCTATCTCTACACACAACCTAGGCGGACGCCCTACCTCTACACACCACCGAGGCGGACGCCATACCTCTACACACCACCTAGGTGGACGCCCTACCTCTACACACCACCGAGGTGGACGCCCTACCTCTACACACCACCGAGGTGGACGCCCTATCTCTACACACCACCGATGAGAACGCCCTACCTCTACACACCACCGAGGCGGACGCCATACCTCTACACACCACCTAGGTGGACGCCCTACCTCTACACACCACCGAGGTGGACGGCCTATCTCTACACACCACCGAGGCGAACGCCCTATCTCTACACACAACCTAGGCGGACGCCCTACCTCTACACACCACCGAGGCGGACGCCATACCTCTACACACCACCTAGGTGGACGCCCTACCTCTACACACCACCGAGGTGGACGCCCTACCTCTACACACCACCGATGCGGATACCCTACCTCTACACACCACCGAGGCGGACGCCCTATCTCTACACACCACCGAGGCGGACGCCCTATCTCTACACACCACCGAGGTGGACGCCCTATCTCTACATACCACCGATGCGGATACCCTACCTCTACACACCACCGAGGCGGACGCCCTATCTCTACACACCACCGAGGTGGACGCCCTACCTCTACACACCACCGAGGCAGACGCCCTACCTCTACACACCACCGAGGTGGACGCCCTACCTCTACAAACCACCGAGGCAGACACCCTACCTCTACACACCACCGAGGCAGACGCCCTATCTCTACACACCACCGAGGTTGACGCCTTATCTCTACACACCACCGAGGCAGACGCCCTATCTCTACACACCACCGAGGTGGACGCCCTCCCTCTACACACCACCGAGGCAGACGCCCTACCTCTACACACCACCGATGCGGATACCCTACCTCTACACACCACCTAGGCGGACGCCCTACCTCTACACACCACCGAGGCGGACGCCCTACCTCTACACACCACCGGGGCGGACGCCCTACCTCTACACACCACCGAGGTGGAAGCCCTATCTCTACACATCACCGAGGCGGACGCCTTATCTCTACACATCACCGAGGCGGACGCCCTACCTCTACACATCACCTAGGCGGACGCCCTACCTCTACACTACCGAGGTGGACGCCCTATCTCTACACACTACCGAGGTGGACGCCCTACCTCTACACATCACCGAGGCGGACGCCTTACCTCTACACACAACCGAGGTGGACGCCCTACCTCTACACACCACCGAGGCGGACGCCCTACCTCTACACCACCGAGGTGGACGCTCTATCTCTACACACCACCGAGGTGGACGCCCTACCTCTACACATCACCGACGCCTTACCTCTACACACAACCGAGGCGGTCGCCTTACCTCTACACATCATCTAGGCGGACGCCCTAGCTCTACACACCACAGAGGCAGTTTGACTCTCCGGAACGTATACTTCACTAAATGACCAAACTTCTAGTTTGTGAGGCAAAAGAAAAACATAGGTCTCAATAACACTTTACTCCTTCCAACATATAGACGCTTTCTGACGCCTCTGAATCAGTCGACGTTTGAAAACATTGTGACAAAAATGAGAAATTGCTCACAATGTTTTCAACTTATCTAATAATTGTTCTTTTATTCATATAGAGTTTAAATATTGTTTACGTTATTATAAAAAGGGTAATGCTTTCGGTTTCAGATATTGAGATTATAAGGTGTTATGGGTTGGTATGGTATTTAATGTCGCTTCCAGCAGTATTTTTACCCCCATTTCCCACCTGCAGACGCATTTTGACGCAATAGCAGTGGACGACTTTTGAAAACACTGTGACCAAAGGTTACATTGCTCATGATGAGCATTTTGTCCTTTGGCCACAATGTTTCCAACTTTATTTAACAATTAAGATATCTTTTATGGAGATTTTTCAGGTATTTGTCACTATGTTTTCAAAGTCGTCTGCTGCAATTTTGTTGTATGTGTGAAAGGATTAATCATATCAATGGTAGATTTCAAATACTACTGGTAATTTGATTCTGACACCGATGAATCAGTCGTAATGCTATCACCATTACGCTAAGAGCAAAGCAGGAAATCCATTACTACCGTTTTAAAGCTATTTCGAGGGATCTGACCGGAGATGGAACCAATGTCTCCAGCTCCCGATGAGGACGCTTTAACCAATTCAACACCGATACGGTTTTCGGGTTGGGGTTTAATAGGATATGCTTAGAGCTTCAAAAGCTATGACGTTAAGTTATATCTTACCAGTTTTCCACTTTTAGATTTACAAGATAACGCATGATTACTTCACAATCCATTAAAGTAAATCCTAAACATTACATATCACTTACAATTCTAGAATCAACAACACCGTGAACAAAGGAGCCGAATCTTGTGATTTGCGGTATTATAACTATATAACTAACGGGATAACACTTCCAGTTGTTTTGCCAGAGAATGCATTTATATCTATATAATGTATAGACGGACAATGAGGTCGCTGGTGTGACTATACGTGGACACAGGTTCACTCCAGCATCGACTCTACGCAGATGTACTAAGATCATAAATTGCCAGTCGCGGCTCATATTTGCAAGTCTTTCCTCGAGGTTTTCGTCAATCAATTTATATGTTGACGTTTGGCAGCAGACGGCTTTTGAACTCATTGTGAAAAAAGGAGAAATTGCTCAGCAATTTCTCAATTTGTCACATTGTTTTCAACTCTTTAAGATAATTATGCCCTCATATATTAGGCCTATGAAGGCAGTTGAAGCTTCGATTTTAACAATATTGCATAATCTGTGTTTAACTATTTCATAACATATGTGCAATTTTTCGTCACATTTGACTCATCGGCCCCTCCCCGGATATACCTGTACGAAATGAAATGCATATTGCACATGTTGCACCATGACATGAGTAGATGTATTTCTGATTTGTATTCTTATCTTGAATTCATAATTATGCTATCGAGGTATTAAAAGAAGATATTGCAAATTCATATTCAATAAAAAGAGCCGAACTGTGAAGGCCGACGCAAGACTTAATGAAAATGCAGTCTTGTTAAACAGTTATATAACAACGTGGAAGTATTATGTTAG
>JASEVX010000009.1:33545863-33662019 GCA_031761405.1 Serripes groenlandicus
TTGCACATATGTTATGGAAATAGTTAAACACAGATTATGCAATATTGTTAAATCGAAGCTTCAACTGCCTTCAAGGCCTGAATATATGAGTGCATAACTTTCTTAAAGAGTTTGAAAAACAATGTGACAAATTGAGTAAATTGCTCGTAATGTTTAAATGTTCAAAAGCCGTCTGCTGCCAAGCGTCAACATATAAATTTGATTGACGAAAACCTCGAGGAAAGACTTGCAAATATGAGCCGCGACTGGCAATTTATGATCTTAGTACATCTGCGTAGAGTCGATGCTGGAGTTGAACATGTGTCCACGTATAGTCACACCAGCGACCTCATTGTCCGTCTATACATTATATAGATATTCATGCATTATTTGGCAAAACAACTGGAAGTGTTATCCCGTTAGTTCTATAGTTATTAATACCGCAAATCACAAGATTCGGCTCCTTTTTTCACGGTGTATGTTGATTCTAGAATTGTAAGTGATATGAATGTTTAGGATTTACTTTAATGGATTGTGAAGTAATCATGCGTTATTTTTTAAAATCTAAAAGTGGAAAACTGGTAAGATATAACTTAACGTCGTAGCTTTTGAAGCTCTAAGCATATCCTATTAAACCTCAACCCGAAAACCGCATCGGTGTGTGGATTCGTTAAAGCCGGTCCTCATCGGGAGCTGGAGACATTGGTTCCCATTTCCGGTCAGATCCCTCGAAATACTTTTAAAACGGTAGTAATGGGTTTCCTCCTTTGTTCTCAGCGTAGTGGTGATAGATTACGGACTGATTCATCGGTGTCAGGATCAACTTACCAGTAGTATTTGAAATCTACCATTGATATGATTAACCCTTTCACACATACAACAAAATTGCAGCAGGACGACTTTGAAACATAGTGACAAATACCTGAAAAATCTCCATAAAAGATATCTTAATTGTTAAATAAAGTTGGAAACATTGTGGCCAAAGGACAACATGCTCATCACTGAGCAATGTAACCTTTGGTCACAGTGTTTCAAAAGTCGTCCGTGCTATTGCGTCAATAATGCGTCTGCAGGTGGGAATAAGGGGGTAAAAATACTGCTGGAAGCGACATTATAATACCATACAACCCATAAACACATATAATCTCATATTGGAAACCGAAAGCATTACCGCTTGTTAAACATAACGTAAACAATATTTAAACTCTATATGAATAAAAGAAACAATTATTAGATAAGTGAAAACATTGTGAGCCAATTTCTCATTTTTGTCACAATGTTTTCAAACGTCGACTGATTCAGAGGTGTCAGAAGCGTCTATATGTTGGAAGGAGTAAAGTGTTATGAGACCTATGTTTTTCTTTTGCCTCACAAACTAGAAGTTTGGTCTTTTTAGTGAAGTATACGTTCCGAGAGTCAAAATGCCTCTGCGGTGTGTAGAGCTAGGGCCTCCGCCTAGGTGGTATGTAGAGGTAGGGCGTCCGCCTCGGTGTGTGTAGAGGTAAGCGTCCGCCTCGGTGATGTGTAGAGGTAGGGCGTCCACCTCGGTGGTGTGTAGAGATAGGCGTGCACCCTCGGTAGTGTAGAGGTAGGGCATCCGCCTAGGTGGTGTGTAGAGGTAGGGCGTCCGCACTTGGTGGGTGTAGAGGTACGGCGTCCGCATCGGTGGTGTGTAGAGGTAGGCGTCCGCCTCGGTGTGTGTAGAGGTAGGCGTCCGCCTCGGTGATGTGTAGAGGTAGGGCGTCCACCTCGGTGGTGTGTAGAGATAGGGCGTGCCACCTCGGTAGTGTAGAGGTAGGGCATCCGCTAGGTGGTGTGTAGAGGTAGGGCTTCCGCCTTGGTGGTGTGTCAGAGGTACGGCGTCCGCATCGGTGGTGTGTAGAGGTAGGGCGTCCCGCCATAGGTGGTCTGTAGAGGTAGGGCGTCCGCCTCGGTGATGTGTAGAGGTAGGGCGTCCGCCTAGGCGTGTGTAGAGATAGGACGTCCGCCCTTGATGGTGTGTAAAGGTAGGACGTCCGCTATCGGTGGTGTGTAGAGGTAGGGCGTCCACCTAGGTGGTGTGTAGAGGTACGGCGTCCACCTCGGTGTCCTGTAGAGGAAGGACGTCATCCTCGGTGGTCTGTAGAGGTAGGGCGTCCACCTCGGTGGTGTGTAGAGATAGGGCGTTCGCCTCGGTGGTGTGTACAGGTAGGGCGTCCGCCTTGATGGTGTGTAAAGGTAGGGCGTTTGCTTCGGTGGTGTGTAGAGGTAGGGGCGTCCGCCTAGGTGGTGTGTAGAGGTACGGCGTCCACCTCGGTGGTGTGTAGAGGAAGGGCGTCTGCCTCGGTGGTGATGAGGTAGGGCGTCCACCTCGGTGGTGTGTAGAGGTAGGGCGTCCGCCTCGGGTGCGGGAAGTCGATGTCTCGATCCCGTGCCGGGTCATACCAAAGACTTAAACAATAGAAGTATGTGTTGCTCACTTGACGCTCAGGATTGTGGAGTTAGCATTACGACTGAATCGCTGGTGGGCAGGGTAAATGAACCAGTAGTAATTGGTAACTTATCCTGGAAACGTGATATTACTGACAAATTGTTTTAAAACGATATAAAGCAATGGAGCAATTCGATATGACTGCGAATGGACTCGTTCGTTGAGCATTTTCTGTTATGGGAACATGGTTTAATTACTAATGTTACAACGGTTATCAACGGGGGTTAAGATGTCGGTACTAATATGAGCCGTCCCTTGAGAAAAACCAACATTGTGGAGTCTGCGTAAAGTATCGACCCGGATCAGCCTAAGCATTCCGCGCAGGCTAACCCAGACAGACCCTTTTCGCCTCCTATGGATTGTTTGTTTCAGGAATCAATTACTCTATACCTATGTCCTCCTGAGGCGGAATGTGTCGGCCCGAATCAGTCTGCGCGGACTGCGCAGGCTGATCTGGGTCAATACATTTACGCAGAAGCCATAATGTTGGTTTTCTCGCGGGACTGCTCATATATTTATATTATCCTGTATTTTGATTGATTCTCTGACGAACATCACTGATGAGTTTTGCGATTTGATTGGTTAATATTAGGGATGGGAACGAGTACCGATATTAGTACTCGGGTACTCGTGAACTCTTCCGATCGAGTACTCGGGTACTCGCAAGAAATCACATTTTGTTCATTCCGTCATCAAACGTCTTGTCACGTTGTTCGGATTTGACTCGTGATTGCAATCAAATCGCCAATTAAAGTGGATTAAAATGGATTAAGTACTATCTTCAGACGAATAGTTGTTTAATATCCCTTCATCCCTTCATCGCTGATTTACTTAACTTAATATGAAACCATCGGATATAACAACTGGTTTGTTGATTTTCGTTTGTCCATGATCTAAAAAACCGTTCAAATATTTTAACGGATTTCAATGTGGGTCTAACTGTCGATATTATTCATTTTACCCGGATTGTTCACAGTGACTGATCTACGGTTAATTAACAAATCATCCTGGGTTGATTCTTTGGTGGGGTTATCAAGGTCACGATACACAAAACAAATTCCTTCTTTGTTTCCATGTAAATCAACCAGTTTCAATCCTCAATTGGCACATTTTTAAAGCGTTTCTCAGGTAGAACACCCTATATCATTGATAAGAGTTACCTTTAAGGTAAGCTTTAAAATAATCCAAATAAAGTTGGGGGGGGGGGGGGGGGGGGTCATGTATTTTGCAATAATTCACCATGCAAAAATGGTTACCGTCATTTTGGACGAAATCGAGCTTCGACGAAATTGGATTTTCACATTCTCTACTTTCAATCAAAAAGGTTTTTTTTAAGGGCTATATGGCCGTAGATTAGAAAGACCGTGGATGTATTTTGCGTAATTTGACCTCAACCATGTCTGCAGCCGTCAATTTGATTTGTAAATATGAAACAATCGGATGACAATTAATTGATTTGATGTGTGAAAGAAGAAATGTAAACATGGTTCAATTATTTTAACTGTTTTCAAGGTGGGTGTATGTGTGGATACTATTAAGAGTACCCGGATATTGTAATGTGACTGATCGAGGGTTAATTAACTCTTTCAGCATCAAAGGCAATATTGAGGCTTTTGCAAACAATACAGATTCAGGTGAGTCAGCTCGTAACGATCTGTCCCATCTGAAATCAGCATTGTTTGCTTTTTAGTTATTAAAATAGTCCAAAACTTTTATAACATATGAAAAGGAATCGTCCGATTTTTAACACAGAATAGTCTACTTTAAACAAGTCGGCGCTGAAAGAGTTAACAAATGATTCTTGATGTGGTTATCGACCGTGTCTGCAGTCTTCAATACATCAACGGATAGGTTGAATTTGATCAAAGCGAAGCTTCTCTTCATTAAACCGTATCAAAGGTGACTTCCCATTCTTCTACATGTTCATCAAGGGATAGGATGAATTTGATTAAAGCGACGTTTGTCTTCAATACACCGTATCAAAGGTGACTTCCCGTTCTTCTACATGGTTTTATTGTTCAAGATGTCGTCATAGCAAACGAATCAAAGGTGACTTCCCATTCTTCTACATGGTTTTATAGTTCAAAATGTCGTCATAGCAAACAAATCCAAAATTGCGTGGTAAACGTTAAACCTTTCCCACATACAATCGATCAACAGCAGACGATTTTGAACATATTGAAAATCTTAATAAATAATAGTATACTTGTATGATATAATTGACATTGAAGAAATTGATCATGATGAGCAATTTTCACTTTTGCCACACTCTTTTCAAAAGTCGTCTGCTGCAAATACGTCAAACGGGTTAGCATGTTGAGAAGGATTAAACTAACTTAAATAGGAAAGGGAAAGACATGTCACACACGGCTGCTTATCATTCGATTATCAACGAATAAAATTGAAGTTAAATAAGTTTATACTCCTCAAACAAACCCTTTAAAATGTAAAGCCAATGCAATTGCAAGATCAATTATTTTATCTAGCCTGCGGTTTTGACATTTGCTTTCGCATGATCGCATTTATTCGGTAATTTCCGGAATAGAATCGGGAAGTTTCAACCACTCACTAATGACTTCCGAGTTCTATCGGTAAAGCCCAATCCACCGGTATTCCTGTAACCGGTAAAACCAACCTGGTTCTTACACAAGTTAGCAATTGAATAAGTCCATAAGAAAAAGGGTTATTTCGGTTTTTTTGAACGGTTTAGATTCAGATCAACGTTCACAATCTTATCAAAACCTACACATGTTGACAGAAACTTCTTACACGCTTGTTTAAGTTAGTTGTGAACTGTGTAGATCTAGATCAGTGTTAGCGGATGCATTTTAAAATATAGTGACAATCAGAGAAATTGGTCATGATGTGGGCATTTCTACTTTTGCCACAATGTTTTCAACTCTGTTCTTAAACTAAATTTGTCTATAAGAAGATTTTCTATATCTTTGGCTAGATGTTTTCAAAGTCGTCTGCTGCAGATTTTGTTGTATGTGGGAAAGGGTTAAAATTTGGTGATTAGCAAGCAGAATAAAGGTTGAATACAAACTTACGAACCAAAATAACCATTAACCAATCCGGAGGTTTGACGTCGAAGTGAAATAAGCCCATTCTTTGGAAGCAGTACAAGTGTGATTATATTGAACAGTGTAGATCCAGATCAGCCTAGCCATTCGCAAAGTCTGAATACTATCTACCCTGTGTACATATTATTTACAAAAGCTCGTAAGAAGCTTCTGTCAACTTGTGTACAATATTATAAGACGGAGTCCATGCACGGGAGCTCTCAACCTACGCTGTACAGAAATGTCAAGTTGCACCCTTTCCAATAGACGGGCTCATAACTGTTTTAACAATAGCTTTTTGTTCTACTTAGTATAGGCATTTTTCCTAAATGTAATAAATCCGTTTGTTATTGTAATTGCAAATGATCTAAACATATTAAAGATCCGTGTAAGACAAAATGGGATCTAGTTCCGAGTGCGAACTTTCTGGTCTATGGTTATTTAACCCTTTCCCACATACAGACGCATTCTGACGCCTTTGCAGCAGAAGACTTTTGAAAATATCATTAAAAGGGGAGCAATTTTTTCTTTTGTCATAACGTTTTCAAATCTTTTAAATAATTATACTTTCACTTATCAAGAATTTTCCACATTTTAACAGAGAAGTATTCAAAATCTCTTATGGCGGATTTGCTGAATGTTGGAAGGAGTTAATAAATCCGCTTTTGACATATTAAGAAAAAAGGTGTTATGGCTTCCTAACAGCATGCAACAATTACGCAGCAGACGACTTTTGTGTGATCTCGTTGCACGGCGTGAACAGGTAACCATCCTGTTTTGGCGCAGACCTTTTAACCACGTGACTACCGTAACGCATAGCTATTTTTGATTGACAAACAGTTTGACAAATCGCTGGAGATAAATAATAATAATAATAACAATAATAATACTTTATTTATAGATGGTGACTCATATAGCCATTGGCTATTTTACAATGAGGCCATCTTAATATCATAAAGAAACATACAATGATGAAACAATTAATTCCCCTATCACCAAAAAAACCAACAACCCAACAACCCCCCCACCCACATGTACTGTGACTAACTTTCTCGTGATTTACAGAAGATGACGTTTTGAAACAATGTGCTTTAAAATTTCGTGGTTTTTGCATAAACAATGCGTAGCTCTACGATATAAGACGCGTCTAGGGAAAGATAACCTTGTTTAACTGCAATCGCCTCGGGTGAGGGAGATCGCGGGTTCGATCCCCGACCGGGTCATACCAAAGAGATTAAAGCGGTGGGAAAGTACTTTCTACTCTTGGCGCTTCAGGGTTGAGGAGCATTAAGACTCACTATGTGGTGTCAGGTGTAATGGACCAGAAAAACTGGTAACTTACCAAGTGTAAGGTGATGAGTAACAAACATACCTATATTACAACGGGGAGAGGCTAATCTCTCCCTAGTGTTAATTGGACTTGATGCAGCCAATCAACTCTAACATTCAAGATAACGATTGGAGTTATTTCAAACTGACAAAACTGTCGAACCACCGATGATTTTGATTTTTCGTTCCTAAAAAAGTTAGTTTTAGGCATAATCAACATATTTAGAAATCCAATAAACAATAATTTAATTAAACCTGTTACGTTTTCGTATATCATGAGCGTTTTAAATGAGGATAAGCTAGCGGTTTTACACACTGGGTATGGAAAGTCTCGGCTGAAGTCTTGGATAATCCCAAGGGCCAAATAGTCCCTAAAAAACCCATTGTTTGCGTAGAAATTAGTAAACACCATCACCAGAATGCATTGAATATATGACATTGAATTTAAATTAATTGCATGCTCTGGAAATGATTGATTTGATCATCTTTAGTATGTTGAACTTGTTTGAAAGTGAAAGTAGAGAATTCGTCCGTGCACGATTTGGTCCAAAATGACGGTAACCATTTTCGCCTGGTAAATTATTTCTTACATTAGACATGATCCCCCAGTTTCTTTGGATTTTGTTAAAGCTTAGAGTGAACTCTTTTTAATGATATATCGTGTTCAACATGATAAACGCCTAGAAAGTATAAACAAATGAGGGCTGAAACAGGTCGATTTTCATTGAAACAATTCATTTGGTGTATTGTAACCAGTTTAGCGTGATATCAAGGGAGGTAACCACTATATTGCTTAAAGTGGTCGCCTTCGTATAAATTAATGAAGAGCGAACATTGAAGTTTCCAGCTTGGAGGGTCAATTAATCGAATAGGTCATGTTTGTGGTAGCTATAAAATACAAGTACAATAATTGCTACAGAATGCAGCAAAAAAGTGGGAAACCGTGTTTAGGCGAAATTTACTCGTTTCAAAAATTCCAGAGTATTAACCAGAGACAAGTGATGGGAAATTCTCATAATGAACAATTTATTCTTTTGCTGCAATATTTTCTAACTCTATTTGATAATCATACTAAAATTTATTTAAATTATCCATATATTTCAAAAGTCGTATGTTGCAGAGTTAATTATAGAGTAGTTGTACAATGCTTAAATTATTGCAGTCGATGACATAGTCAAATGTAGAAAAACCACAAAAGATTCTAAAAATAAAACAGAAATTCACAAGTGTATACTATAAGTTATTGGGTTTGTTACTGACCCACTACGGAAATATAAGGGGTCTGAACGTGACACGCTTTAACCAATGAAATTGCTAGAATTTCGTGGGTGGCGAAATAAATACTATTACTCACATAACCAGAAACTGGCTATATTTAACTGACTCTGTTTCTCCCATCTTCAATGTATAATGTGTTTGAAACACCAATTTGTAAGACCCGTGTCCCTAGTAGTCGTAAGATGGTCAGCCATGGAGCCATGGACACCAGTTCCCGAAACTTTACTACGTTCTCCGTACTCAGACATGAACTCTCTGCTCCAAATAAAACTTTTGATTGGTCAATTCCGAGAATGAATTTGCGTCTGACCAATCACATGCTTGAACACATATCAAACTTTTATAGTTTAAGAGCCACGGTTTGATCGGTTTAACCACCTCGGTGGTGTAGTGTTAGAGTGTCCGCATTGGGTGCGGGCGGTCGCCGGTTCAATCCCCGACCGTGTCATACCAAATACATAAATAACATGTTAGCGTCTCCATTGCGCTCAGGGTTGCGGAGCTGGTGTCAGAATAAATGGACTAGAAGTTTCTTACACAGGAACTGCCGTGATATAACTAAACAAATGCTGAAATCGGCGTAAAACGCCAAACAATCAATCGATCCCAGACATGCCAGAAACCAAAGAAATGGTAGTGAAGGTTTCCATGATTGGCGCTCGGAGTTTTAGGGCCAACAGTTCGACTGACGCATCGGTGTCAGGTTAAACACTATTAGTAGTCCTGGTAAGTTACATAGAACACTATGATGCATCGGTGTCAGGTTTAACACTATTAGTAGTCTTGGTAAGTTACGTAGAAAACCATGATGCATCGGTGTCAGGTTAAACACTATTAGTAGTCCTGGTAAGTTACAAAGAAAACCATGATGTATCGGTGTCAGGTTAAACACTAGTAGTAGTCCTGGTAAGTTACATAGAACACCATGATGCATCGGTGTCAGGTTAATGACTAGTAGTAGTCCTGGTAAGTTACATAGAAAAACCATGATGCATCGGTGTCAGGTTAAACACTATTAGTAGTCCTGGTAAGTTACATAGAAAACCATGATGCATCGGTGTCAGGTTAAACACTATTAGTAGTCCTGGTAAGTTACAAAGAAAACCATGATGTATCGGTGTCAGGTTAAACACTATTAGTATTCCTGGTAAGTTACATAGAAAAACCATGATGTATCGGTGTCAGGTTAAACACTATTAGTAGTCCTGGTAAGTTACGTAGAAAACCATGATGCATCGGTGTCAGGTTAAACACTAGTAGTAGTCCTGGTAAGTTACATAGAACACCATGATGCATCGGTGTCAGGTTAAACACTAGTAGTAGTTCTGGTAAGTTACATAGAAAAACCATGATGCATCGGTGTCAGGTTAAACACTATTAGTAGTCCTGGTAAGTTACATAGAACACAATGATGCATCGGTGTCAGGTTAAACACTAGTAGTAGTCCTTGTAAGTTACATAGAAAACCATGATGCATCGGTGTCAGGTTAAACACTATTAGTAGTCCTTGTAAGTTACATAGAAAACCATGATGCATCGGTGTCAGGTTAAACACTAGTAGTAGTCCTGGTAAGTTACATAGAAAACCATGATGCATCGGTGTCAGGTTAAACACTAGTAGTAGTCCCGGTAAGTTACATAGAACACTATGATGCATCGGTGTCAGGTTTAACACTATTAGTAGTCTTGGTAAGTTACGTAGAAAACCATGATGCATCGGTGTCAGGTTAAACACTATTAGTAGTCCTGGTAAGTTACATAGAAAACCATGATGCATCTGTGTCAGGTTAAACCCTATTAGTAGTCCTGGTAAGTTACATAGAAAACCATGATGCATCGGTGTCAGGTTAAACCCTATTAGTAGTCCTGGTAAGTTACATAGAAAACCATGATGTATCGGAGTCAGGTTAAACACTAGTAGTAGTCCTGGTAAGTTACATAAAAAACCATGATGCATCGGTGTCAGGTTAAACACTATTAGTAGTTCTGGTAAGTTACATAGAAAAACCATGATGCATCGGTGTCAGGTTAAACACTATTAGTAGTCCTGGTAAGTTACATAGAAAATACATGATGTATCGGTGTCAGGTTAAACACTATTAGTAGTCCTGGTAAGTTACATAGAAAAACCATGATGTATCGGTGTCATGTCAAATACTAGTGGTAGTCCTGGTAAGTTACATAGAACACCATGATGCATCGGTGTCAGGTTAAACACTAGTAGTAGTCCTGGTAAGTTACATAGAAAAACCATGATGTATCGGTGTCAGTTTAAACACTATTAGTAGTCCTGGTAAGTTACATAGAACACCATGATGCATCGGTGTCATGTCAAATACTAGTAGTAGTCCTGGTAAGTTACATAGAACACCATGATGCATCGGTGTCAAATTAAACACTAGTAATAGTCCTGGTAAGTTACATAGAACACCATGATGTATCGGTGTCAGGTTAAACACTAGTAATAGTCCTGGTAAGTTACATAGAACACCATGATGTATCGGTGTCAGGTTAAACACTAGTAATAGTCCTGGTAAGTTACATAGAACACCATGATGTATCGGTGTCAGGTTAAACACTAGTAGTAGTCCTGATAAGTTACATAGAACACAATGATGTATCGGTGTCAGGTTAAACACTAGTAGTAGTCCTGGTAAGTTACATAGAACACCATGATGTATCGGTGTCAGGTTAAACACTAGTAATAGTCCTGGTCAGTTACATAGAACACCATGATGCATCGGTGTCATGTCAAATACTAGTAGTAGTCATGGTAAGTTACATAGAACACCATGATGCATCGGTGTCAGGTTAAACACTAGTAATAGTCCTGGTAAGTTACATAGAACACCATGATGTATCGGTGTCAGGTTAAACACTAGTAATAGTCCTGGTAAGTTACATAGAATACCATGATGTATCGGTGTCAGGTTAAACACTAGTAATAGTCCTGTTAAGTTACATAGAACACCATGATGTATCGGTGTCAGGTTAAACACTAGTAGTAGTACTGGTAAGTTACATAGAAAAACCATGATGTATCGGTGTCAGGTTAAACAATATTAGTAGTCCTTGTAAGTTACATAGAAAACCACGATGTATCGGTGTCAGGTTAAACACTAGTAGTAGTCCTGGTAAGTTACATAGAAAATACATGATGTATCGGTGTCAGGTTAAACACTATTAGTAGTCCTGGTAAGTTACATAGAAAAACCATGATGTATCGGTGTCAGGTTAAACACTATTAGTAGTCCTGGTAAGTTACGTAGAAAACCATGATGCATCGGTGTCAGGTTAAACACTAGTAGTAGTCATGGTAAGTTACATAGAACACCATGATGCATCGGTGTCAGGTTAAACACTAGTAATAGTCCTGGTAAGTTACATAGAACACCATGATGTATCGGTGTCAGGTTAAACACTAGTAATAGTCCTGGTAAGTTACATAGAATACCATGATGTATCGGTGTCAGGTTAAACACTAGTAATAGTCCTGGTAAGTTACATAGAACACCATGATGTATCGGTGTCAGGTTAAACACTAGTAGTAGTACTGGTAAGTTACATAGAAAAACCATGATGTATCGGTGTCAGGTTAAACACTAGTAGTAGTCCTGGTCAGTTACATAGAACACCATGATGCATCGGTGTCATGTCAAATACTAGTAGTAGTCCTGGTAAGTTACATAGAACACCATGAATCATTGGTGTCAGGTTAAACACTAGCAGTAGTCCTGGTAAGTTATATAGAAAAACCATGATATATCGGTGTCTGGTTAAACACTAGTAGTAGTCCTGATAAGTTACATAGAAAACCATGATGTATCGGTGTCACGTTAAACACTATTACTAGTCCTGGTAGGTTATATAGAAAACCATGATACATCGGTGTCAGGTTAAACACTAGTAGTAGTCCTGGTAAGTTACATAGAAAACCATCATGTATCGGTGTCAGGTTAAACACTAGTAGTAGTCCAGGTAAGTTACATAGAAAACCATGATGCATCGGTGTCAGGTTAAACACTAGTAGTAGTCCTGGTAAGTTACATAGAAAAACCATGATGTATCGGTGTCAGGTTAAACACTAGTAGTAGTGCTGGTAAGTTACATAGAAAAAAACATGATGCATAGGTGTCAGGTTAAACACTAGTAGTAGTCCTGGTAAGTTACATAGAACACCATGATGTATCGGTGTCAGGTATCGGTGTCAGCTTAAACACTAGTAGTAGTCCTGTTAAGTTACTTAGAAAAACCATGATGTATCGGTGTCAGGTTAAACACTAGTAGTAGTCCAGGTAAGTTACATAGAAAAACCATGATGCATAGGTGTCAGGTTAAACACTAGTAGTAGTCCTGGTAAGTTACATAGAACACCATGATGTATCGGTGTCAGGTTAAACACTAGTAGTAGTCCTGGTAAGTTACATAGAAAACCATGATGTATCGGTGTCAGGTTAAACACTAGTAGTAGTCCTGGTAAGTTACATAGAACACCTAGAAAAACCATGATGTATCGGTGTCAGGTTAAACACTATTAGTAGTCCTGGTAAGTTACATAGAAAACCATGATGTATCGGTGTCAGGTTAAACACTTGTAGTAGTCCTGGTAAGTTACATAGAAAAACCATGATGTATCGGTGTCAGGTTAAACAATATTAGTAGTCCTTGTAAGTTACATAGAAAACCACGATGCTTCGGTGTCAGGTTAAACACTAGTAGTAGTCCTGGTAAGTTATATAGAAAAACCATGATGCATCGGTGTCAGGTTAAACACTAGTAGTAGTCCTTGTAAATTACATAGAAAACCACGATGTATCGGTATCAGGTTAAACACTAGTAGTAGTTCTGGTAAGTTACATAGAACATCATGATGTATCGGTGTCAGGTTAAACACTAGTAGTAGTTCTGGTAAGTTACATAGAACATCATGATTTATCGGTGTCAGGTTAAACACTAGTAGTAGTCCTGGTAAGTTACATAGAACATCATGATGTATCGGTGTCAGGTTAAACACTAGTAGTAGTCCTGGTAAGTTACATAGAAAATCACGATGTATCGGTGTCAGGTTAAACACTAGTAGTAGTCCTGGTAAATTAT
Source organism: Serripes groenlandicus (assembly GCA_031761405.1). NCBI lineage: Eukaryota > Metazoa > Mollusca > Bivalvia > Cardiida > Cardiidae > Serripes > Serripes groenlandicus. The sequence goes on from JASEVX010000009.1 coordinate 33,559,079, forward strand.
ATAGAAAAACCATGATGCATCGGTGTCAGGTTAAACACTAGTAGTAGTCCGTGTAAGTTACATAGAACATCATGATGTATTGGTGTCAGGTTAAACACTAGTAGTAGTCCTGGTAAGATACATAGAACATCATGATGTATCGGTGTCAGGTTAAACACTAGTAGTAGTCCTGGTAAGTTACATAGAAAACCACGATGTATCGGTGTCAGGTTTAACACTTGTAGTAGTTCTGGTAAGTTACATAGAACATCATGATGTATCGGTGTCAGGTTAAACAATAGTAGTAGTTCTGGTAAGTTACATAGAACATCATGATGTATCGGTGTCAGGTTAAACACTAGTAGTAGTCTTGGTAAGTTACATAGAACACCATGATGCATACATGTAGGTGTCAGGTTAAACAATATTAGTAGTCCTGGTAAGTTACATAGAAAACCATGATGTATCGGTGTCAGGTTAAACACTAGTAGTAGTCCTGGTAAGTTACATAGAAAAACCATGATGCATCGGTGTCAGGTTAAACACTAGTAGTAGTCCTGGTAATTTACATAGAAAACCACGATATATCGGTGTCAGGTTAAACACTAGTAGTAGTCTTGGTAAGTTACATAGAAAACCATGATGTATCGGTGTCAGGTTAAACACTAGTAGTAGTCCTGGTAAGTTACATAGAAACCACGATGTATCGGTGTCAGGTTAAACACTATTAGTAGTCCTGGTAAGTTAAATAGAACATCATGATGTATCTGTGTCAGGTTAAACACTAGTAGTAGTCCTGGTAAGTTACATAGAAAACCACGATGTATCGGTGTCAGGTTAAACACTAGTAGTAGTCCTGGTAAGTTACATAGAAAACCATGATGCAGCGGTGTTAGGTTAAACACTAGTAGTAGTCCTGGTAAGTTACATAGAAAACCACGATGTATCGGTGTAAGGTTAAACACTAGTAGTAGTCCTGGTAAGTTACATAGAACACCATGATGCATCGGTGTCAGGTTAAACACTATTAGTAGTCCTGGTAAGTTACATAGAACATCATGATGTATCGGTGTCAGGTTAAACACTAGTAGTATTCCTGGTAAGTTACATAGAAAAACCATGATGTATCGGTGTCAGGTTAAACACTATTAGTAGTCCTGGTAAGTTACGTAGAAAACCATGATGCATCGGTGTCAGGTTAAACACTAGTAGTAGTCCTGGAAAGTTACATAGAACACCATGATGCATCGGTGTCAGGTTAAACACTAGTAGTAGTTCTGGTAAGTTACATAGAAAAACCATGATGCATCGGTGTCAGGTTAAACACTATTAGTAGTCCTGGTAAGTTACATAGAACACAATGATGCATCGGTGTCAGGTTAAACACTAGTAGTAGTCCTTGTAAGTTACATAGAAAACCATGATGCATCGGTGTCAGGTTAAACACTATTAGTAGTCCTGGTAAGTTACATAGAACATCATGATGCATCGGTGTCAGGTTAAACACTATTAGTAGTCCTTGTAAGTTACATAGAAAACCATGATGCATCGGTGTCAGGTTAAACACTAGTAGTAGTCCTGGTAAGTTACATAGAAAACCATGATGCATCGGTGTCAGGTTAAACACTAGTAGTAGTCCCGGTAAGTTACATAGAAAACCATGATGTATCGGTGTCAGGTTAAACCCTATTAGTAGTCCTGGTAAGTTACATAGAAAACCATGATGCATCGGTGTCAGGTTAAACACTATTAGTAGTCCTGGTAAGTTACATAGAAAACCATGATGCATCTGTGTCAGGTTAAACCCTATTAGTAGTCCTGGTAAGTTACATAGAAAACCATGATGCATCGGTGTCAGGTTAAACCATATTAGTAGTCCTGGTAAGTTACATAGAAAACCATGATGTATCGGAGTCAGGTTAAACACTAGTAGTAGTCCTGGTAAGTTACATAGAAAACCATGATGCATCGGTGTCAGGTTAAACACTATTAGTAGTCCTGGTAAGTTACATAGAAAAACCATGATGCATCGGTGTCAGGTTAAACACTAGTAGTAGTCCTGGTAAGTTACATAGAAAACCATGATGTATCGGTGTCAGGTAAAACACTATTAGTAGTCCTGGTAAGTTACATAGAAAAACCATGATGCATCAGTGTCAGGATAAACACTAGTAGTAGTCCTGGTAAGTTACATAGAAAAAGCATGATGCATCGGTGTCAGGTTAAACACTATTAGTAGTCCTGGTAAGTTACATAGAAAAAGCATGATGTATCGGTGTCAGGTTAAACACTAGCAGTAGTCCTGGTAAATTACATAGAAAAACCATGATGTATCGGTGTCAGGTTAAACACTAGTAGTAGTTCTGGTAAGCTATATAGAAAAAACATGATACATCGGTGTCAGGTTAAACAGTAGTAGTAGTCCAGGTAAGTTACATAGAACACCATGATTTATCGGTGTCAGGTTAAACACTATTAGTAGTCCTGGTAAGTTACATAGAAAAACATGATGCATCGGTGTCAGGTTAAACACTGGTAGTATTCCTGGTAAGTTACATAGAACAACCATGATGCATCGGTGGCAGGTTAAACACTAGTAGTAGTCCTGATAAGTTATATAGAAAAACCATGATGCATCGGTGTCATGTCAAATACTAGTAGTAGTCCTGGTAAGTTACATAGAACACCATGATGCATCGGTGTCAGGTTAAACACTAGTAGTAGTCCTGGTAAGTTATATAGAAAAACCATGATGTATCGGTGTCAGGTTAAACACTATTAGTAGTCCTGGTAAGTTACATAGAAAAACCATGATGTATCGGTGTCATGTCAAATACTAGTAGTAGTCCTGGTAAGTTACATAGAACACCATGATGCATCGGTGTCAGGTTAAACACTAGTAGTAGTCCTGGTAAGTTACATAGAAAAACCATGATGTATCGGTGTCAGGTTAAACACTAGTAGTAGTCCTGGTAAGTTACATAGAAAAACCATGATGTATCGGTGTTAGGTTAAACACTAGTAATAGTCCTGGTAAGTTACATAGAACACCATGATGTATCGGTGTCAGGTTAAACACTAGTAGTAGTCCTGGTAAGTTACATAGAAAAACCATGATGTATCGGTGTCAGGTTAAACACTAGTAATAGTCCTGGTAAGTTACATAGAAAAACCATGATGTATCGGTGTTAGGTTAAACACTAGTAATAGTCCTGGTAAGTTACATAGAAAAACCATGATGCATCGGTGTCAGGTTAAACACTAGTAGTAGTCCTGGTAGGTTACATAGAAAAACCATGATGTATCGGTGTCAGGTTAAACACTAGTAGTAGTCCTGGTAAGTTACATAGAACATCATGATGTATCGGTGTCAGGTTAAACACTAGTAGTAGTCCTGGTAAGTTACATAGAAAACCATGATGTATCAGTGTCAGGTTAAACACTATTAGTAGTGCTGGTAAGTTACATAGAAAACCATGATGCATGGGTGTTAGGTCAAACACTAGTAGTAGTCCTGGTAAGTTACATAGAAAACCATGATGTATCGGTGTCAGGTTAAAAACTATTAGTAGTCCTGGTAAGTTACATAGAACATCATGATGCATCGGTGTCAGGTTAAACACTAGTAGTAGTCCTGGTAAGTTACATAGAAAACCATGATGTATCGGTGTCAGGTTAAAAACTATTAGTAGTCCTGGTAAGTTACATAGAACATCATGATGTATCGGTGTCAGGTTAAACACTATTAGTAGTCCTGGTAAGTTACATAGAAAAACCATCATGCATCGGTGTCAGGTTAAACACTAGTAGTAGTCCTGGTAAGTTACATAGAAAAAACATGATGTATCGGTGTCAGGTTAAACACTATTAGTAGTTCTGGTAAGTTACATAGAACACCATGATGTATCGGTGTCAGGTTAAACACTATTAGTAGTCCTGGTAAGTTATATAGAAAAAACATGATGTATCGGTGTCAGGTTAAACACTATTAGTAGTTCTGGTAAGTTACATAGAACACCATGATGTATCGGTGTCAGGTTAAACACTAGTAGTAGTCCTGGTAAGTTACATAGAAAACCACGATGTATCGGTGTCAGGTTAAACACTATTAGTAGTCCTGGGGAAGACGACTTTATTCGATACGCTTTCATTGAACAATTATTTTGAAACTTTTTACCAAAATGTTTTATAAAATGCAGGATGATTTTATTTTATAAACAAAGCGCGTCAAAGGGCACCTGTATCTTGAAAGGTGTAACCTCGCTAGGAGATGATACAACCTACATTACAACTGTGTTCTACTTCAACCCCTTTCCAATTGTAGACGCACTTGTATGCATCTGAAAACAGTGAAAACACTATGTAAAAGGGAGAAATTACTCACATCTATTTTAGATATACTGGATGTTACAGTTAAATTCCAGCCAAATATAACCAAACAAACTGTTTCCCCACGTATTCTGTAAAACCAAATATGTTTCAATTAGAAATGCCGCAAAATTTAAATTTGATATTTCGAAATGCTTTTTTGCATCGGATTGACACGTGACTTAATATGAAGCCCTGCCTCGTTTTAATTTCAATGTGAATATTTACATTTTGTTTATCAAAGGAATGGTGGAGTCCCGATTATTACTTATTATTTTTAGCTAAAACTAATAAAAAATTGTTTACAAATTAGTAGTTCTATTTTTTTTCAATTAAGCTTCAAATACGAGGAGTGATCTTATAGAAATACATACCATTTGAATCATAATTGTATTAAAACCTTATCGTATACTAATACTTGTCATGTTATTGGAAGCCGCCTGGAGGCGATAAATGTGATAACCTTTGAACCAATGCAGACGTATTTTAACGCATCTGATGCCGGTGACTTTTGAAAACATTGTGAAGTTCATGTTGAATATGATATAATACGATGCTTCTTAAAAGAAACTTTCGGGTACATTGACATCCAGTCGAAATGGTTCGGCTATAAGAACTTCAACTCTTTGTGTTTTATTTATACTATTTTATAACAAAATACTATTTTCCCACTTCTACACCAGTGGTTTTACATCGTTACTGCAACAGAAGTGAATTTAGCGTAGTTTTTCTGGAATACCAAGACTTTGTTGAATAAATAAAAGTTTACCTTTTCCGCTTTCATCAAGCATCGTGAAATCTATCTGCAACCCAACTATATATATTGAAAGTCTTATGTTACAAAATTTTCAAAACAGTGGGTACTATTCGCGTCATCCCTTGTTCCGGGGTAACCTGTAGTCTACCCCATCCCATTACAATCAGATTACATTACCTCGCTGTACGTATATTGAATGTGAAGACACAGTATAAAAGGTCGTCTCGAATTGACCCTAAACATGTGTACACTTAAATATTCAAGAGCAGGTGCTCGTTTTATTTTGTCCAATGAAATCGCACTATACAACATCGTTTTCTATCTGGTTTATTGCTCATGTTTTATACATAACGACATAAAGGTCAATCTGAGACGACCTGTACGAGGCAGTCATTTCAGATATGTGTATACGAGCGAGCGAAATTTAGGTCTGGTTTTAATTAGAGTACCGTTTAAAAGCATAAAGGTTATCAATTTAGGAAAAATATATATAACATTGTTGGAAATGGACAATTATTAACTAGAATAATTTTCTTCTTTTTCTACATGTTCAAAATGTGTTTGCTGAATTTTATTATTTATTATTTCATAAGATGGCAGAGTGTTATCGGTAGATCAGTCGGTAATGATAAGAGGAGCAATATCCGGACGTCACAAGCTCGATTTCTATCTCGTACAGCTGATTTATTGAACCATCGAATAATAATAGAACGGGCTTAACCAGGAAACCTTGTTTTTGCTGCTCTTTAAATCTCAATTAATCGTTTCACACTCTAAAAATCAGCAGCGGACTACTTTGAAGGCATCTCAGCAAAATTATGGATAATTTGTACAAGGGAAAGTATCACTATTTTAAAACAATTAGAACAATTTCTCCTTTTTTGCAACGTTTACAAATGTTGTCTGATGCAGATGTTTCAAAATGCGTCTATAAGTGAGAAATGGTTAAATAAGTTGCAGACGAGTTTTGACGCATCAACAGCAGTCGGCAATTGAGCATAATATGGCAAATGGATAAAGTTGCTCATGATGAGCAATTTCTCCCGATGTTTCAAAATTCATCTATTAAATGTATTTCGTTTACAGAGATTTCCCATATTTTACCTAGATGCTTTCTATGTCGTCAGCTTCAGTTTTGTCGTATGTGAGCAAGTGTTACATAATTGCATTCGGTAAATCAGTTATCCTTGTGTGCATAGCCTTTCTCTTACTCAATACATATTTTTAGCAAATCGTTTACCAGAACAATGGTTTCAATGTATGAATGTTTCAATAAAATAGCGTAAGTTAGCTTACTATCAAATGTAGCCTTTGACAATAAAAATGAAACGTGCGAATGGCAGCAGATGGACGCAAGAACCGATATCATTGTTCAAATATTGTCTAGAATATGCAATTGTCTGTAGCCAAAATATCAGATAGCGCCATCACACAGTTGCATTGCAATACATATCATGTTTTCTTTTCACATATCAGTGTTTCGTTTGTCGTAAATCTACAAATATCATGACAAGTCCGGTAATGTACATCTATGTCATTATGATATACATCTGTGTACTTATGATATACATCTGTGTACTTATGATAAACATCTGTCCCGTTATAGTATACATCTGTCCCGTTATAGTATACATCATATGTGTCATTGTAATATATCTATATGTTACATAATTATGATATACATATATGTCATTATTGAATACATATGTGTCATTAAAATAAAATATACATATGGGTCACAATAATGTTCATATGTGTTATTATGATAAACGTCTTTGTCATTATGATATACATATGTGTCATTTTAATACAATATACATCAGTGCAATTATAAAATTAATATGTGTCATTATTATAAAATACATATGTATCATTATTATAAAATACATATGTGTCATTATTATATAATACATATGTGCCATTATTATATAATATATATGTGTCATTTTAATGAACATCGGTGTCATTATTATAAAATGCATATGTATCATTATTATAAAATACATATGTATCATTATCATAAAATACATATGTGTCATTATTATATAAGACATATGCGTCATTTTAATGTACATCGGTGTCATTATTATAATATATATCTATGTCATTTAATTACTATCCGCGTCGTTATAAAAAGCATCTGTGTCATTATAATATACATCTATATCAATTTAATTTACATCTGCGTCTTTATGAAACGCATATGTGTCAGCATACAGTATACGTCTGAATCCTTATATATATCGGTGTCATTATAATAAACATTTGTGTCATTATACTATACATCTATATCATTATAATATACAGTTATGCCATTGTAATATACATCCGGGTCATTATATTATACAAATGTGTCATTATAAAATACATCTGTGTCATAATACTATACATTATAGTTTATATATATTTTCACATAGATCAAGAGTCAAGCCGATACGACGAAAGCTATTAATCCAGGGGTAGTTGTTTCAAACCTTTGTTCTGCCATTCATTCATAGAGTTGTTTGTCGTCCACCAAAACGCGTAATGCTCTATGTGTGCAGAAAGACAGTTGTGAGGAGTATTAGTGCGAGAAAGACGTTATTCGAAATGGACGCCGTGATATAACTGAACTATCGTTCTATCCCCCTTATACAGAATGTGGTTTTGCTCGTGGAACGGCTCATATTGCAGTATTTTATGAAAGTAAAACGATGCGGATGTTGTTTTTTACCAAACCTTCGCGCAGTAAATATACATCGATTTCGTTACCATTTCTTGTTATTGTACTTTTAACTTTGGCTCCTCTATTAATGGGTAGTAAACGATACAATGTCAAGTCACCGATGATAATCAAGGGTTACGCATAAAATGCTATAGGATTATACGTATTTGAGCCGTTCAACGAGAAAACGGACATTATGGACTCTGCGTAATGTATCGACCCAGATCAGTCTGCGCCGTCCACTCATGCTAATCCGGGCCGACACATTCCGTCTTAGGGGGATAGATGTAAAGCGTAATGATTTCTGAAACAGAAAATCCATAGGTGCTGAACAGTGTCTGTCCGGGTTAGCCTGTGTGGCATGCTTAGCCTGATTCGGACCGATACTTTACGTAAAGCACACACATAGTGTTCCGGACCGATACTTTACGTAAAGCACACACATAGTGTTCCGGACCGATACTTTACGTAAAGCACACACATAGTGTTGGTTTTCTCGTGGGACGGCTCATTTATACAATACAATATATTGTTCTTGTGTGCGACTGGGACGACAGATGTCCAAGTTTATTAACAGTACATGCAAGTCTGACATCTTAAGTCACTCCGTGGTTAGAGTGACACTAATTTCAACGGTTATTAAAAAAAATCATCTTAACAGATGAAAAGATCACAGGAAACAGTAACTACAAAATAACCCTTGTTGAAAAGAAACCAAACATCAAATGAGATACATAATGCCTAAAACGTTGTCACGTGGACATGTGAGGTTTAATGGTGGTTAGAACTACTTCCCAACGTGAATTTTAAAAAAAAGCCGATTCATTTACACAATGTTAGAAAGAGCAGATGATGTTTGAAATAGACGTAACCGTCTGTTTACTTTTGTTGTCCAATGAAATGAATTTCATCGAACGAAACGAACCGGTCTAGTAACCGTGGTTGATACTCACAACCGAAATGTAACTTAACTTGAAAGACTTGAATGCAATTTATACAGATATATAAAAAAGACTTCAATTTCGCACTTTTACATTGTTTTACTATCAGTTTCATTCTAGGATACCGTGTTTTCTGTAAATGTAGGGGTGTTTCACTTTCAGAATACATACAATGTTTGTCCATATATATAAATGTACGTGCGCCTTCATCGCCAATGTAATTTGTACCAACCCCTATATTTCATCATATCGCGAGGGCAAACGATTTCAGAATGCGGTATGTCAATTTCATTAAAACCAGACTTAAACTTCGCTGCATTAGCATATGTTCGAATAGATCTGATATCTGCTTATTACTGGTCGTCTCAGATTGACCTTTGCATCAGCCAATCCACGACACGCCTACAAAATCGTTCGGTATCAACAGGGTGGATACGGGGCTAACGAATGTCACTATTTTGGGCAATTACATACAGATGGGATTTGTATGTATATTTACGTCAGCTGATCTCTATCCCAAGAGAGTTGGGACGTTTCTGGCTCTTGTTTTGAATGGTTCATGTATTGTTCTCAAACCAATGGTAAACACAATGCCAAACTATTTTCACATGTATTGTCGCAGTTGAAGTCGTACACAAACACGTTGAAAGAGTCTGGTTGGAAGCCTTCCCTAAAATTTTCCCCAAGCCTTTGAGGCATCCGGCGGTACACAATCATCCTGTAATATGTACACATGAACGCAGGAATTCTGAAACTGAAAGATAATCCAAATAATATGCCTCTGTGACTTCTTTATGATACAGTGCAGGAGAAATGCTACTTCAACGTTTCAAAACGGACTATTTTAGGCTTATATATACGACTCGGACCCGTATCCGTTGTGGTACTAACCAGAGAAAGACAGGGGCGCTGATTGCCAAGAGTTGGTTGTATGAAATATTTCTGTTGTGGCGCGATGGTGATCCGGGCAAGGAGCCTATCGAATTCCAGATGAAAGCTCATCTTTTTGGATCAATGTCCTCACCAAGTTGCGCAAACTTTGCATTGAGGAAAACTGCAACAGACTTCGATGGTCAGTTCAGCGAAAAAGTGATCAAGACAGTCCTCAGAAATGCCACGTGGATGATTGACTTAAGTCAGTCCCAACTACAGGCGAAGCCATATCGCTGGTGAGCGATATTCAAGCCGTCCTTGAGTGGTTTTCACATCTCCAAATGGGTGAGCAACAACAGAAAAGTCATGAGATCAATACTTACTCTAGACAGGGCCGCTGAAATAAAGGATCTTGACTTAGACACAGACAGCTTACCAATAGAAAGAACATTTGGGGTAAACTGGAGCATAGAATTGGCGAGTTCATTGGATGGAAACATGATAACCTGATCATGAATGTTTCAATATATAGGGTCAATTTAAGACAACCTTTTATGCGGTATTGTCAAATAAAATATACACTATAACGACATTGAGATTGGCGGTGTGTTAAACAATATTCTTATAGGATTGCAATTGTTTTAGAGCAAATGATTTATACTTTTTTTTTTTACTCAATTTTGTTATTTACGTTTAAAAAATATAACAATTTAAGCAATGCAAAGGTCTAGGAGATAACAGAAAATTCGTGCAAAGCATCAAGCATCAAACTTGGCACACTTGTTTTCCAAGTAATACTTATCAAATCTGCAGGATTGACCAATTGAAAGTCCAAGATGGCGGACATTTTTCAAGATGGCCGCCAAATTAGCCGCCCGAAGTTCACATTTTGCTAAAAAGTATTTGTAGTTGCCCGATTTGCATGATCTAGGTGTGGATTCCTGTTTTCAAGCCTGCTGAAGTTGATTTTCCTGTTTATAAAGCACGCCGACACATATTTTTAACAGAATAAACGAATGTGCCTAAACACTGGAAAACTTCTTGCCAAACTAAGTGTGGGAGATGTCATAGCACAGGAAGTGAAATATCCCCCTGCTTGCTTGGTGGCACTGTTTAACCGAGAACGAGCCTACCTAAAGGTGCAGGAGCAAGAAAAAGCAAAGGAGCACAGGAAAGAACCTTATTCAATTTCTTTCTCCGAACTAGTCACCTACATTAGAGAGATGTAAAATGCCAATGATAGTAGAGATCCACACATTTTTAAGCTTGCTAATTTGACCATGCTTTACAAGCAAAGGCTAGAGCAGCTTGGTGTTGAATCGCCTAATGTTCATCCTTCTCGACTCAAGGACCGGTTGCTTTTTCACATTCCCAAGCTGCAAGATCATCGCCAAGGACGAGATGTGCTGCTGGCTTTTGAAAATGATGTAGGTTCAATCCTCTCACAAGCATCCAAATACGGTGAAGCGATCCATCTAGCGAAAGCTGCTGGAATAATAAGACGAGACATGCTCAATCAAAAGTCAAATTTCAGCAGCACCTTTAACGACACAGACCCAGAACAGGCTGTACCACCATCGCTGCTGCAATTCGTATGCATGATCGAGCATGGTGCAGACATCAAGCCCCAACTCCAGCATGGAGCATCAAAATCTGACCTTTTTATATCAAAACTCTTACAGTACAACTGCTCTGCCAAACACAAGGAAGGAACGAATGTCCACAGGCATTCCAAGGACCGTGAGCCGCCTTTTGCAGTCTCAATGAGCATGTATGTGTTTGCCAAGATAAGGAAGAGACAAATCATTGAAATGCTCCATGAGAATGGGCTCAGCATAGCATACGACAGAGTCCTACACATCTCAGCATAGTTGGGAGAAGCAGTTGTTGCACAGTATGTACAAGATGGAGTAATATGTCCCCCAGTCTTGAGAAAGCAGTTGTTCACAACTGCAGCAGTGGACAACATAAATCATAATCTGACTGCGACCACAGCTCAAACATCATTCCGTGGTACAAGTGTGTCCATTTTCCAACATCCGAGCACTGACAATGCTGGCGCTGAATGTGAGCCACCCAAGCTAGAGTCAGAAATATAGGTTAAGAAAGTCCCAGAGCTTCCAGAAGCATACACCAATATTCGACAAGCATACCTCAAGAAAAAACCCAATCCTCCTCGAGTAGCAAGCCAATCTTTTCCAGCACCCGAGTCGGTCTGCTCACACTTGAGAGAAGAATATTCTTGGTTGGAGGAAGTCGTCTTCACTGAGAATGTGGCTGATGCAGTCAACATCACATGTTCAGCCTACCATGCAAAGCAGAAAAGGAGCTCTCCATTTGAAGTGAGCCTTTCATCGATGCTACCTCTGTGCCGATATCAGGATCACTCTGTTGCAACGATCAAGCATGCCATGGCGAAGGTCCGTGATACAGTTGCATTCCTGAACCCAGGGCAGACACCTGTCATTGCTGCTGACCAACCATTGTATGCTCTGGGAAATCAAATACAATGGCAGTGGCCCGAATATGAAGAGGACAAGTTTGTGATCATGTTCGGTGGACTTCATGTAGAAATGGTTGCACTGAGATCAATAGGAACATTACTACGGGACAGTGGCTGGACCAGTGCTATTGTGGAAGCAGAGGTTGGCTCATCTGGTACAGCAGAATCTTACCTGACTGCATCCAGTGTCAACAGGACAAGACAAGCACACCAGATCACTGCATGCAGCTTGTACAAACTGATGAAGAAGGCATACCATAATTACCGCTCTGAAGAGTCTAGCATATCAGATATAACCATTGAGGATTGGTGTAAACAACAGAAAAAAGAAAGTCCGCAGTTCCAGTTCTGGAGTCTAGTGCTGGACATGGAGCTCATCATATTCACCCTGATCCGCTCATTCAGAACTGGTGCCTTACTTTTTTGAAAATAACAATGTCAACTATGCGCGATAGATCCCAATTCACTTCAGAGATATAATGTCACTTGAGCAACAACATCTAGATGTGGCCAGGGAGTTTCACAAAAGGAACTTCGTCATCCACAAGTCAAGAAAAAGAATACTCTGCTCTAGCGATCGACCAAGCACACGAGCAGTATAATGCAGGGATTAAAGGTGACGGAGGAGCAATTGGTTTGACAGAAGACCCGTCAGCACATGTGTGACTTGCAAGAATTCTTCAAGCACGAGAATCAGTCAAACCTTGCATCTCTCAGTGACACCGGCAAGCTTCATACGTGTAAGAAGTCACAGCTGGTTGAAATTTTTGAAGCGCAAGTTAACATCTCAGACAGAGAACCAAAGGGAGATGCAATCACCATTGAGTGATCAGCACTTATCAATGCCTTACCTCCACGTAGTTCAAAGACATTTGATGACTATGCTAAAGAAAAAATCATCCCAAATGTAGAATCTTATGGTGCCAGGTACAAGCGGGTGGACGTAGTCTTTGATATGTACAAGAAGTCAAGTCTGAATTCCGAGACGAGGTCGAACAGGAACTAGTTAGACACCAGGTAACTGGCAAAGCTTCCTTCGTGACGCCAGCAACAAAACAGGGCTGTTTCACTTATTTGCAGAAAAGATGTGTGAAGCTGAGACGACACGCACAGTCATCGTCACAAAAGGAGAATATGCCATTAGCAACACAAGGAAGTGTATGGATGCTGTGTGTCCATATTCTCATGAAGAAGTTGACAGTCGGATATGTGTACACGCCAGAGATGCAACGACTGATGGGAGAAAGTCTATTATCGTTAAAGCTAATGATACAGACGTGTAAGTCATAGCAATATCTGTACTGCCGTCCTTACAGGAACTAGGTCTTGAGCAAAATTTGGATTGCCTTCGGCCATGGAGCCAAGATGCGATGAAGTCCAGTCCATGAGGTAGTTTCTGCAATAGGGCTTGAGAAAACTAGAGGGTTCCCATACTTCCATGCGTTCACTGGCTGTGACGTCGTGTCTGCCTTCGTGGGAAAGCGAAAAATCTGCATGGCAGACTTGGAACGTATTTGATGATGTTTCTGAAGCATTCACTTATCCCAGCCAGCAGCCAACATTGATTCGTGATCTTGACCTGCAGATGCTAGAGAGATTCGATGTCCTCATGTACGACATATAAAGCGCAGCTTCTGTTGTTGACGAAGCAAGACTAGAACTATTTGCCCGCAAGAAGAGGCTGTATAGCTCAATTCCACCAACACAGGCAGCCCTCAAAGAACATGCAAAGCGTGCAGCCTATCAGGCTGGGATCATCTGGGGACAGGCAACCATCTCCAATCCAGACACGATCAGTCCGGCTGAATGGGGATGAACACAGAAACGAGAGACATGGCAGATATGTTGAACAACACTTCCCCCTATTGCAGCGAGCTGTCGGCAACTGACGAATAATTCCTGTAGTGAAGGTTGCAAAGGAAGATGCAAGTGCTTTCAGTCAGAGCTCACCTGCACATCACTCTTCAGCTGCATATGTGAACAGTAGCAGCTGGAGGACCAGTGGCATGGTACCTATGAATAACTTTGAACACTTAGATCATGCAAATCGAACAACTATAAATAATTCTAAGCAAAACGTGAACTTCAGGCGGCTAATTTGGTGGCCAATTTGAAAAAAAAAATGGCCGCCATCTTGAATTTTCAATTGGCCAATCAACTTCATCATAAAGTTGCTATTTTTACTGTCAAGACAAATGTACCACGTGACCATGCGACAGTTTTTGTACTGTCTCACGGCGGTATGCATTTTGTTTACTGTCTCACGGCCGTATGCAAATTTGTTTACTGGCAGGTAGGATGTTAATGAAACTCATTAAAACTAGACATGTAGAGCGCTCTATGTTATACTTTTGTGCTATGAAACGTTTTACAGATCATAAAATAATTTTTAATTTTATTATTTATTTTTTATTATTTATTATTTTATTATATTTTGGTATAATAAAATAAATAACAAATTGCTTTGAATTGGAAAGTAATATTGTAATATATTGTAATAGTAATACTGTTCTAGTTGGTTCGTGTCAATAGTGGGAAGAAATCCTCCGTGACTTGTTAGAGCGTTGAATTTTGGAACAGGAGCGAGGGCGTATCTAGGGAAAGTAACAATGCTGAGTATAGGGGTTACATACAAAAACGATAATGGGGGTCGCGGTACATAACGTGGAGTGCCCTAGGGAAAAGCATATCACCCACCCTTGTACTCGTAAGCAACCGTGGGATCACGGATCATTCTACGGTCTCCATAATCAAAACTGAAATACATGAACCTCCGATGCGGGGGGTCGCGGTTTATATCCCCGACCGGGTTAGACAAATGACTTTAAAAATGGTTCGAAATAGTTGCCCTTCTTGCCGCTCAGAGTTACGCGGTTAGCATTACGAGTGACTGGTTGGTGTCAGGATAAATGTACCAGTAGTACTGGTAACTTAACCAGAAAACGCCGTGATATAACTGAAACATTGATGAAAGCGGCGTTAAAAACTCAAAGTTGTCTATTTTTCATTACTATTTCTTATTATATATACACCAATAGATAAATAGTGTCAGCCAATTTTTTAAACGCGTCGTAAAAACCACGTGTTCGGCATATACTAGTAGTCTTACCAGTTGTACAAATATAGGGGTGTGCACCTCTTTTTCAAATGTTTGACGTCTTCGTCCCGGTGGTGTAGCTTTATATCGCCCGTCTCGTAAACGGCAGGTCGCAGGTTCGATCCTCGACCGGGTCATACCAAACAGTTGGTAGAGCGTCCGCCCCGATGGTGTAGTGGTAGAGCGTCCGCCTCGGTGGTGTAGTGGTAGAGCGTCCGCCCCGGTGGTGTAGTGGTAGAGCGTCCGCCCCGGTGGTGTAGTGGTAGAGCGTCCGCCTCGGTGGTGTAGTGTTAGAGCGTCCGCCTCGGTGGTGTAGTGATAGAGCGTTTGCCCCGGTGGTGTAGTGTTAGAGCGTCCGCCTCGGTGGTGTAGTGGTAGAGCGTTTGCCCCGGTGGTGTAGTGGTAGAGCGTCCGTCTCGGTGGTGTAGTGGTAGAGCGTTTGCCCCGGTGATGTAGTGGTAGAGCGTCCGCCTCGTTGGTGTAGTGGTAGAGCGTCTGCCCGGGTGGTGTAGTGGTAGAGTGTTCGCCTCGGTGGTGTAGTGGTAGAGCTTCCGCCCCGGTGTGGTAGTGATAGAGCGTGTGCCCCGTTGGTGTAGTGGTAGAGCGTATGCCTAGGTGGTGTAGTGGTAGAGAGTCTGCCCTGGTGGTGTAGTGGTAGAGCGTCCGCCTCGGTGGTGCCCTGGTGGTGTAGTTGTAGAGCGTCCGCCTCGTTGGTGTAGTGGTAGAGCGTCGGCCTCGGTGGTGTAGTGGTAGAGCGTCTGCCCTGGTGGTGTAGTGGTAGAGCGTCCGCCCCGGTGGTGTAGTGTTAGAGCGTCCGCCCCGGTGTTGTAGTGGTAGAGCGTCCATCCCTTTGGTGTAGTGGTAGAGCGTTTGCCCCGGTGGTGTAGTGGTAGAGCGTTTGCCCCGTTGGTGTAGTGGTAGAGCGTCCGCCTCGGTGGTGTAGTGGTAGAGCGTCCGCCCCGGTGGTGAAGTGTAAGAGCGTCCGCCCCGGTGTTGTAGTGGTAGAGCGTCCGTCCCTTTGGTGTAGTGGTAGAGCGTTTGCCCCGGTGGTGTAGTGGTAGAGCGTTTGCCCCGTTGGTGTAGTAGTAGAGCGTTTTCCCCGGTGGTGTAGTGGTAGAGCGTCCGCCTCTGTGGTGTAGTGTTAGAGCGTCCGCCCCGGTGGTGTAGTGGTAGAGCGTTCGCCCCGGTGATGTAGTGGTAGAGCGTCCGCCCCGGTGGTGTAGTGGTAGAGCGTTTGCCCCGGTGATGTAGTGGTAGAGCGTCCGCCCCGGTGGTGTAGTGGTAGTGCGTTTGACCCGGTGATGTAGTGGTAGAGCGTCCGCCTTTGTGGTGTAGTGGTAGAGCGTCCGCCCCGGTGGTGTAGTGGTAGAGCGTCCGCCCCGGTGGTGTAGTGGTAGAGCGTCCGCGGTCGGGTCATACCAAAGACATTATGGAAAGTGTATAAATGGCTACACTACTTGACCCTCAGGGTTGCGGGGTTAGCATTACGATTGACTGGCTCGTGTCAGAATAAAAAGGACCATTAGTAATGGTAATGTCGGTTATGGGAAAACCTTGTTTCACTTAACACAAATATTTGGGAAAGTATTGCCAAAATACGGCTAATAGTGTTTAAAAGGGTAGAAGAATATACCACAAAGACAAAGTAGCATTCAATACATGTTTAATTAATACCTAATTAATAACTGTTTTAAACGTATTAAACTATCTTATAACAAATAACGGGTGTAATCTCTTTCTTAATATTTTCAAATAAAATATAAATTGTTCAACGTAATAAATAAATACTCGCAAAAGTTATCCACGCAAACGACTTGTGTATTTGTTAGGTCTCCAGGAAGTTAAAGGCGTCTTTCGAAATGGATAACAAATGTATGCAGACTATGGTAAGATGTAACACACCTATATTTATTTTCCTTTTGAAATTATATCGATAAAAGTGTAACAAATAAAGGGAATCTTATGTTGCAGTACTCAAATGTGGGTTTGTACTGTACTACGAGGAAAGTTGAAATTCATATCTCGACTACAACGTAATTTTCCGAGAAGTTCCTAAAAAACCTCTGTTTGCTTAGAAATGAGTGTATACCATCACCAGAATGCATTGCATATATGACAACAAGTTAAAATTAATTGTAAATGAGTATAGGATGCACCGGAAATGATGGATTTGGAAATTTTAAGTGTGTTGACCTTGTTTTAAAGTGAACGTAGATAATGTGAAAAAACATTTTCGTCCCAGCCCCATTTTGTCCAAAATGACGGTAACTATTTTCGCCGGGTGAATTCCTTTTTGCATAGTACATGACCACCCATTTTCTTTCGATTATTTTAAAGCTTAGATGTAACTCCTTTCTGTGTTATAGGGTGCTCTACATGAGCAACGTTTAGAAAAATGTGACAATTGAAGGTTGAAACTGATTGATTTACATGGAACCAAGAACGAATTGATTTGATATATTATGACTTAAAATATACCTAGTATAACTTTTGAGACAAAAATAAGAAAACCTATAATTATACAATTGACAGAAATAAGAAAACCTAAATTCATACCATTTATGAATGGCGTGCTGCGTCTTTATATAATGGAGCCGTTCCACGAGAAAACCAACAGTATGGACTCTGCGTAATGTATCAACCCGGATCAGCCTGGGCCGACACATTCCGTCACAGGGGAATAGAGGTATAGCGAAATGATTCCTGAAACAGAAAATCAACAAGAGGCAAAAAGTGACTGGTCGGTAGCCTGCGAGACAATTGTTGCCTGATCCGAGTCGATATTTTACGCAGAGTCCTCACTGTTGGTTTTCTCGTGGAACGGCTCATATATATAAGCGCTCGGTATCGAATTAACAATTCTACAAATGCCATTGTACTTTAACCACCAGCTGTGCTGCATTTTTCACTTATAAGCTAATGAAGGTTTTTAAAAGACATCTGGTAAAAGTTGTCATCGTTTTGGATCCTTAAAATTGATGACCAGCGAGATTTTTGTCCACGCTCTCAATAATTACGTTAATGTTAGTTTTCGCAGATCCATCATCCAAAAGTTTTAAGACACGCATGTGTATGAATGGAAAATACAAGTTACTCCAGAAATAACAATCCTGGTTTGTATGCTATCTTATTCCGGTCTTTACCGTGTGTTATAACAACTCCGTGAGCGCTCCAGTCCTTGGCATTTAGCAATAACATCAAATGTCTTTCTCGATCATTCGCTATGAGTCATGTTTATAATGTATCCTTTCAAGACGGATTACTTGTAGTTCTATATAGCTTCTAGACCATCTCCGTGGTGTTGTGGTTTGAGCGTCCGTATTGTGCGCTGAATAATATGATTCGGTCCATGGTCGGGTGTTTCTTAAGAATTTGAAAATGGTAAAAAGGTATTTTCCTCCTTGCGCTCAGAATTGCAGTGAAAGCTTTACGACCAAATCATCGGGGTAGGGATAAACAATAATGACCTGCAAGGCTAATGACCTAGCACAGTTATACATAATGGGAATCCCAAAAAATACGGATTTCTTGAGAGGTTAATAAGTGTTATTAATTACGATCCATTGTTTTCCATGAATAATTACAAAGTAAACAAACCACTTTATGTACTCATGCTTAAAATCCCCGCGTGAATTACATACACACGTTTAAATCGTTCTATCTGCGTAAATAAGGTAGACATCAATTTAAGAATGTTGAAATGAAAGTATAAAACCAGTTTATATGCTACTATAAAAAGGGTTATTTAGCTTTAATGTACTTTCCCAACGAAATTCCTATCATGTAAAAATAATAACTATTATACTGTTTTGCCTTCAAATTACTTATGTATCTGCCTTACTGTAGATTTGAGTTAATAAAAAAAGAATCTGGATCAGAATAATTTTACCGGAGATTTCTGGTAACTCTGTGCTCTAAACAGTAAAACATCTGTAAACATTTCATTTGTTTCGGTTATTGATAGGCCTAGTTGCGGAATAGGTGTATCTGTGCCCTTTTTACCTGTATCTCTGCCCTTTTATTCGGAACCTGTATCTGTGCCCTTTTATTCGGAACCTGTATCTGTTCCCTTTTTATTCGGAACCTGTATCTGTGCCCTTTTTATACGGAACCTGTATCTGTGCCCTTTTATTCGGAACCTGTATCTGTGCCCTTTTTATACGGAACCTGTATCTGTGCCCTTTTATTCGGAACCTGTATCTCTGCCCTTTTATTCGGAACCTGTATCTGTGCCCTTTTATTCGGAACCTGTATCTGTGCCCTTTTTATACGGAACCTGTATCTGTGCCCTTTTATACGGAACCTGTATCTGTGCCCTTTTTATAGACAAATAACGTATCGCTGTGCGATATCCATATGAGCCTTCCCGCGAGAAAACCAACATAATGGCCTCTGCGTAATGTATCGACCCTGATCAGCCTGCGCAGTCCTCACAGACTGACCCGGGCCGACACATTCCGTCTCTGAGGGATAGTGGTATAGAGTAATGATTCCTGAAACAGAACAGCATCAGAAGGCGAAAAGTTTCTGTCTGGGTTAGCCTGCGCGGCTTGCTTAGGCTGATCTGGATCGATACATTACACAGAGTCCACAATGTTGGTTTTCTCGCTGGACGGTTCATATGTCTGCGTCACTGTTTTAACAACCCTTGTTATACTAGTAATATACATCTATTACAGAAAATGTAAGGATGATAAAGTTGAAGTTTGTTCAAATCTAAGAATGCCCTTAATTGCCAGTTAATAACATGTATCAACATGTATCAACCGACACAATTTGTTTACTTTGAACACCATCAATTGAATGATTAATATTTTCATTACCATGTACGTAAATTATGTATGCTATGCACAATGAACTTATATGCTTTTGTTGTAAATAAACTTATGTTCTCTTCCGTTCTACATTTACTTTATTTCCTTTAATGCTATTTTAGTAAATATACTTTTTAAGAGCTTTTATGCTTTTAAACCGTTTAATTTACAAATGTCCAGCCCCGGTAGCTCAGTCCGAAGCGATGCGGGCTGTCAAACCATGGTTGGAGAGTTCGAACCCGAGCGCGGCTAACATTATTTCCTACGTTTGAGAAATACTAATGTGACAAGTATCATTCGTCTTCCATCAAATTGGAAAATAGAATGTGTTGAAAAGTAACCAGTTGCTGTCCGCCTAGAATGGGGAGTGACAGTATTGACTAAGTGGGTCAGTTATGACCCGCTAGAGTTCTATGACATTTATTAAAATGTCCTTTTCACACAGCCAGACTTTGTCATTCACTTCACCCTTCTTCGAGCTGTTCTCAGTCGTACAAACCAAACGTGATTGAATGATTGATTTGGGTTTAACGCCATTTTCAACAATTTCAGTCATATCACGGCGGCCAGTTCACCTACTCATGTGTTTCCTGGCTATATCACACCAGTACTCCACACAACATTCTTTCCAAGCAACTGGCTACTTTTCCACATAAACTGTTAGCCAATTGGTGGAAGACGAATGACGCTAGTCACAGTGAGTTTTGTCAAACGTCGGAAAGAATGTTGGCCAACCTGGGGTTCGAACTCATAACCCCTGGAGTGACAGCCCGCGTCGCTACCGACAGAGCTACCGGTGAAAGTATCTGGTTGGAAGCCTACGCTGTACTTGATCACATCCTTAACCTTTTAGGGCATCCGTCAGCAGAAAATAGTCCTGCAATATATATAATTGAGTCATTCTACGAGAAAACCAACATTGTAGACTATGTGTAAAGTATAGACCCGGATCAGCCTAATCATTCCACGAAGGCTAATCCGGACATACACTTTTCGCTATTGTGGATTTTCTGTTATAGGAATCATTACTCTATACCTTCTTTACCCCTAAGACGGAATGTGTCGACCCGTCTTAGCCTGCGCAGACTGCGCAGGCTGATCTTGGTCGATACATTACGCAAGGTCAATACTGTTGGTTTTCTCGGTGACCGGCTCATATATATATATATATAAATGAAATCATCTTACTGATACAGGTTATGAAATGGCATAACGCCTGCAACGTTGATTAAACGATTTATGTGATTATAATGGAAATCCTACAACACAGATCATCAGCAAACAACCTCGAAATCGTTCTAGTTCAAACTAAAGAAATATTAAGAAACTGAGTTCTGAACTTTGTGACAAAAGATAATAGCAAATATTCCCTTTCACACAAAGCTTTCAAAACTAGTTCAATGCATATATATAAAATTCTATATGGGTCAAGTAACTTTTCCGCTGACAAATCGAAAATGTGAACGACATTTCGAATCTGAAGATCATAGATAAGGACTTCCGATTGCCAACATCCACGTCCTTCTAGGTTAGTATACGTCACATCCAACATCTAAGTAAGATATTACTGATCGAGTTGTTTGTGGGGTGTTTACGTCGCTTTCAACATATAAGGAAGATATTGCTGATCGAGTTGTTTGTAGGGTGTTTACGTCGCTTTCAACATCTAAGTAAGATATTGCTGATCGAGTTGTTTGTAGAGTGTTTACGTCGCTTTCAACATCTAAGGAAGATATTGCTGATCGAGTTGTTTGTAGGGTGTTTACGTCGCTTTCAACATCTAAGTAAGATATTGCTGATCGAGTTGTTAGTAGAGTGTTTACGTCGCTTTCAACATCTAAGGAAGATATTGCTGATCGAGTTGTTGGTAGGGTGTTTACGTCGGTTTCAACATATAAGTAAGATATTGCTGATCGAGTTGTTTGTAGAGTGTTAACGTCGCTTTCAACATCTAAGTAAGATATTGCTGATCGAGTTGTTTGTAGGGTGTTTACGTCGGTTTCAACATCTAAGTAAGATATTGCTGATCGAGTTGTTTGTAGGGTGTTTACGTCGCTTACAACATCTAAGTAAGATATTGCTGATCGAGTTGTCTGTAGGGTGTTTACGTCGCTTTCAACATCTAAGTAAGATATTGCTGATCGAGTTGTTTGTAGGGTGTTTACGTCACTTTCAACATATAAGTAAGATATTACTGATCGAGTTGTTTGTAGGGTGTTTACGTCACTTTCAACATCTAAGTAAGATATTACTGATCGAGTTGTTTGTAGGGTGTTTACGTCGCTTTCATTATTTAAGTAAGATCTTGCTGATTGAGTTGTCCGTAGGGTGTTTACGTCGCTTTCAACATCTAAGTAAGATATTGCTGATCGAGTTGTCTGTAGGGTGTTTACGTCGTTTTCAACATCTAAGTAAGATATTGCTGATCGAGTTGTTTGTAGGGTGTTTACGTCACTTTCAACATCTAAGTAAGATATTACTGATCGAGTTGTTTGTAGGGTGTTTACGTCGCTTTCAACATCTAAGTAAGATATTGCTGATCGAGTTGTTTGTAGGGTGTTTACGTCGCTTTCAACATTTAAGTAAGGTATTGCTGATCGAGTTGTTTGTAGGGTGTTTACGTCGCTTTCAACATTTAAGTAAGGTATTGCTGATCGAGTTGTTTGTAGGGTGTTTACGTCGCTTTCAACATTTAAGTAAGATATTGCTGATCGAGTTGTCTGTAGGGTGTTTACGTCGTTTTCAACATCTAAGTAAGATATTGCTGATCGAGTTGTTTGTAGGGTGTTTACGTCACTTTCAACATCTAAGTAAGATATTACTGATCGAGTTGTTTGTAGGGTGTTTACGTCGCTTTCAACATCTAAGTAAGATATTGCTGATCGAGTTGTTTGTAGGGTGTTTACGTCGCTTTCAACATCTAAGTAAGATATTGCTGATCGAGTTGTTCGTAGGGTGTTTACGTCACTTTCAACATCTAAGTAAGATATTGCTGATCGAGTTGTTTGTAGGGTGTTTACGTCGCTTTCAACATTTAAGTAAGATATTGCTGATCGAGTTGTTTGTAGGGTGTTTACGTCGCTTTCAACATCTAAGTAAGATATTACTGATCGAGTTGTTTGTAGGATGTTTACGTCGCTTTCAACATTTAAGTAAGATATTGCTGATCGAGTTGTCTGTAGGGTGTTTACGTCGTTTTCAACATCTAAGTAAGATATTGCTGATCGAGTTGTTTGTAGGGTGTTTACGTCACTTTCAACATCTAAGTAAGATATTACTGATCGAGTTGTTTGTAGGGTGTTTACGTCGCTTTCAACATCTAAGTAAGATATTGCTGATCGAGTTGTTTGTAGGGTGTTTACGTCGCTTTCAACATCTAAGTAAGATATTGCTGATCGAGTTGTTCGTAGGGTGTTTACGTCACTTTCAACATCTAAGTAAGATATTGCTGATCGAGTTGTTTGTAGGGTGTTTACGTCACTTTCAACATCTAAGTAAGATATTGCTGATCGAGTTGTTTGTAGGGTGTTTACATCGCTTTCAACATCTAAATAAGATATTGCTGATCGAGTTGTTTGTAGGGTGTTTACGTCGCTTTCTTTATTTAAGTAAGATCTTGCTGATTGAGTTGTCCGTAGGTTGTTTACGTCGCTTTTAACATCTAAGTCAGATATTGCTGATCGAGTTGTTTGTAGGGTGTTTACGTCGCTTTCTTTATTTAAGTAAGATCTTGCTGATTGAGTTGTCCGTAGGTTGTTTACGTCGCTTTTAACATCTAAGTCAGATATTACTGATCGAGTTGTTTGTAGGGTGTTTACGTCGCTTTCAACATCTAAGTAAGATATTACTGATCGAGTTGTTTGTAGGGTGTTTACGTCACTTTCAACATCTAAGTAAGATATTACTGATCGAGTTGTTTGTAGGGTGTTTACGTCACTTTCAACATCTAAGTAAGATATTACTGATCGAGTTGTTTGTAGGGTGTTTACGTCGCTTTCAACATCTAAGTAAGATATTGCTGATCGAGTTGTTTGTAGGGTGTTTACGTCACTTTCAACATCTAAGTAAGATATTACTGATCGAGTTGTTTGTAGGGTGTTTACGTCGCTTTCAACATCTAAGTAAGATATTACTGATCGAGTTGTTTGTAGGGTGTTTACGTCGCTTTCAACATCTAAGTAAGATATTACTGATCGAGTTGTTTGTAGGGTGTTTACGTCGCTTTCAACATTTAAGTAAGATATTACTGATCGAGTTGTTTGTAGTGTGTTTACGTCGCTTTCAACATATAAGTAAGATATTGCTGATCGAGTTGTTTGTATGGTGTTTACGTCGCTTTCAACATCTAAGTAAGATATTACTGATCGAGTTGTACGTAGGGTGTTTACGTCGCTTTCAACATCTAAGTAAGATATTGCTGATCGAGTTGTTCGTAGGGTGTTTACGTCGCTTTCAACATCTAAGTAAGATATTATTGATCGAGTTGTGTGTAGGGTGTTTACGTCGCTTTCAACATCTAAGTAAGATATTGCTGATCGAGTTGTTTGTAGTGTGTTTACGTCGCTTTCAACATCTAAGTAAGATATTGCTGATCGAGTTGTTTGTAGGGTGTTGACGTCGCTTTCAACATCTAAGTAAGATATTGCTGATCGAGTTGTTTGTAGGGTGTTTACGTCGCTTTCAACATCTAAGTAAGATATTGCTGATTGCGTAGTTTGTAGGGTGTTTACGTCACTTTCAATATCTAAGTAAGATATTGCTGATCGAGTTGTTTGTAGGGTGTTTACGTCGCTTTCAATATCTAAGTAAGATATTGCTGATCGAGTTGTTTGTAGGGTGTTTACGTCGCTTACAACATCTAAGTAAGATATTGCTGATCGAGTAGTTTGTAGGGTGTTTACGTCGCTTACAACATCTAAGTAAGATATTGCTGATCGAGTTGTTCGTAGGGTGTTTTCGTCGCTCTCAACAATAGTTCAGTTATAGCAATTGCCTTGCATGGGTAAGTTATCAGAAATACTTTTCTATTATCCTGACACGAGCGAATTCTTTATTATACCTTTGACCATTGATCATGTACAACCCTTATGTAAGAGACGACATTAAATACGCTGTAAAAAATATTGGAAATAAAGGAAGGAAAAATTGTCGAAAAAAGTTGAAAGCAATGAGCAATTTCTCCTTTTGCTACCATGAGGCGTCAAAAAGTTGCTGTATGTTGATAATGGTTAAGCTTGTTATTCACGTGACCTCAATGGAAATACCTTTCTCCAATATGCCGAAAGCTTGTCAAAACGAATGTAAAGATATCGCGGCACAATCTATAAAACGGTCATGAGCATTTGTATTCCGGTATAGCCATCTGGGTCTAATTCCACTAATTTTACTTAGCGTTAAGAAATTAAACAAAATTAAATAGCAAATGACTAAGTTGTCATAAATCGTAACCTTTCTGAGTATCAATACTTATTAAGAAATTAACTATTTTTGGTATTTTTTATTAGGAAAACCAAAACAACAAATCACCACGCTTGACTAACGACATGTTCTCTTATAAATATGAGCAGTTCCGCGAAAAAACAAACATTGTGGACATTGCGTAAAGTATCGACCCGGATCAGCCACACACGCTATCACGGACAGACACTTTTCGCCTCCTGTGGTTTTGTTTTGTTTCAGGAATCATTAATCTATCCCTTTATCCCCCTGTGAAGGAATGTGTCGGCCCGGATTAGCCCTTAAGTGGGTCGAAACATTACGCAGAAGCCATCTTGTTGGTTTTCTCGTGGAACGGCTCATATATATGAGAGAACATGTCGTAATGCTGAATGAGGAATAGCGAACAATGAAGACACAGAGGCGAAGGTGAAGTCTTTATCGTTTACTCCATCGTTCACCATTTACTTTGTAATTCCTGCGAAGTCGTTTGTGCAAATGATCAGTTAGATCATTCGGTAGCGACACTGGCTGTCAGTCCAGGGATTGTGAGTTCGAAATCGCGTTCGGTCAACGAAATTTCCCATGTTGGACAACAGTCAATGCAACAGGAGTAATTCGTCTTCCAGCAATGTGCTAACAGTCGACATGTACTGAAAAGCAGCCAGTTGCTTTGAAATACTGTAATTTGGACTACTCGTACGAGAAAGCAACGAAACACATGTATAGAGGATCTTACCGCCGTAATATAACTGAACAATTGTTGAAAACGGCGTCAAACTCAAATCCATCAATTAATCGCATGTTCTAAGTCGAGTGAATTTGTATAATGGTTAAAAGTAAATCGTTTGCCTTGATAAAATCTGGTTGGGGGAGAAAATCAGACCTAGCACTTAACTAGGTCAAGCTAAATAAAATATGACCTAGTTTTTTATAAATAAATAAAGCGGTCTATGTTGAATATTATCATTTTTCCCAGCACTGGTTTATTAACTATATTCGCTTGTTACTACTACACATTGGTCTATTGCAAAGGGTTTGTATCCATTATTAAAAACGGACGGCATGCCCTTTAATTGTAACACTTCAAACCCGCTCGTATTAACATACCAGTCGCGTCCAGAGACTTGGGTCTTATTATCTCTCCGTACTGGGGTCACATTAAGGGGTATGGTTTTAACGCAGGTATTGATTGATTGATTGGTGTGTGTGTCACGCCGCTTTCAACAAGCTTTACGTTTTACCACTGCTTTTCCTGGGTAAGTTACCAGTATTACTGGTTCATTTATTCTAAACAAAAGCCTGTCAGTCGTAATGTTAATAACCAGGCGCGCCACAGAGGGCAGCCATTACTAGCGTTTATAAAGTATTTGGTATGACCCGGCCGTGTATCGAACCCGTGAGCTCCTGAAACCAAGGCGAATGCTCTTCCACTACATCACCGAGGAGATCTTAACACTGGTATATAGCAGTTATACGTGTTCTTGTCAGAAGTAACATCTTGTTCTATATTACATGATTTTATTTATTTGGTATTTTACACTTTGTTCAACATTATTGCAGCTAAATCATGGCGACAGGTCACTTATTCATGACCAATCAAGGTGTAAACAAACCAATACTAGGCTAGGAAATGTGCCTTGCCCTGTGTGACACTCCACCATAACCGTTAGGCAGCAATCAGGTATCGAACCAGGGACGCCCGGTTCCAAATCCCAGACACTAACCAATCGGCCATGGCGGATTCCTCTGACGTCGCGCAAGCTCATCCTGCACAACTTGTAATACACCTACCAATAGGACACAGTTAGTCCTCAGTAATTCAGTTCTAGACATTAATATAAAGTCTAATAATTGAGCCGTTCCACGAGACTGTGCGTTTCTATTAGCACAAGCACGGTATACATTATCCCCTCTACCACATACAGGCATGAAAACATTGTTGTGGTCAAAGGAGCACATTGAACAATTTCTCCTGTATAGATCGAGATAAGCCTTCGCAGTCCACGCAGGTTAATCCGGGCCGACACACTCCGTCTAAGGGGGGTAGAGGTATAGAACAATGATTCCTGAAGCAGAAAAGCTACAGGTGGCGAAACGTGTCTCTCCGGGTTAGCCTGTGCGCTATGCTTAGGCTGATCCGGGTCGATACTTTACGCAGAGTCCACAATGGTGGTTTTATTGCGGGACGGCTCAGGTAAGTGCAACAAACCGATCTACGATTATCGGTCATAGTTTGACATGGTGAAAATAGGAAGTTAAGTTCTGGATTCCTGGTGAAAATTAATGATTTAAGTCTAGCACGGTCTTTTTCCAAGCAGGCACTGACAAGTCGTTATCCCATCCCCTTAGACCGGATTGAATGTTTGGGGTTTAACGCCCTTTTCGATAATTTGTCAGTCATATCACGGCGGCCAGTTCACTTTCTAATGAGTGTCCTGGCTTTCTCACACCAGTTACCACACATAAGTCTTTCCAAGCTACTGGCTTCAAATGTTTGAAGAAAAAGTCGAGAAAAAGTGTTGTGTAAGTAACATTTGATGAACAAACTTGATTTGGAGTTTAAATTGATTCGAGTTAAAGGATGAATTCGAATTATCACATGTTCGAGATACGGCGGATCAATTGCATATCACATGCTCGAGATACGGCGGATCAATTGCATATCACATGCTCGAGATACCGCTTATCAATTGTATATCACATGTTTGAGATACCGCGGTTCAATTGCATATCACATGTTCGAGATACCGCGGATCAATTGTATATCACATGTTCGAGATACCGCGGATCAATTGTATATCACATGTTCGAGATACCGCGTATCAATTGCATATCACATGTTCGAGATACCGCGGATTAATTATATATCACATGTTCGAGATACCGCGTATCAATTGTATATCACATGTTCGAGATACCGCGGATCAATTGCATATCACATGTTCGATATACCGCGGATCAATTGTATATCACATGTTCGAGATACCGCGGATCAATTGTATATCATATATCACATGTTCGAGATACCGCGGATCAATTGTATGTCTCATGTTCGAGATACCGCAAATCAATTGTATATCACATGTTCGAGATACCGCAGATCAATTGTATATCACATGTTCGAGATACCGCAGATCAATTGTATATCACTTGTTTGAGATACCGCGGATCAATTGTATATCACATGTTCGAGATACCGCGGATCAATTGTATATCACATGTTCGAGATACTGCGGAGCAATTGTATATCACATGTTCGAGATTCCGCGGAGCAATTGTATATCACATGTTCGAGATACCGCGGATCAATTGTATATCACATGTTCGAGATACCGCGGATCAATTGTATATCACATGTTCGAGATACCGCGGATCAATTGAATATCACATGTTCGAGATACCGCGGATCAATTGTATATCACATGTTCGAGATACCGCGGATCAATTGTATACCACATGTTCGAGATACCGCGAATTAATTGCATATCACATGTTCGAGATACCGCGGATCAATTGTATATCACATGTTCGAGATACCGCGGATCAATTGTATATCACATGTTCGAGATACCGCGGATCAATTGTATATCACATGTTCGAGATACCGCGGATCAATTGTATATCACATGTTCGAGATACCGCGGATCAATTGTATATCACATGTTCGAGATACCGCGGATCAATTGTATATAACATGTTCGAGATACCGCGAATCAATTGCATATCACATGTTCGAGATACCGCGGATCAATTGTATATCACATGTTCGAGATACCGCGGATCAATTGCATCTAACATGTTCGAGATACCGCAGATCAATTGTATATCACATGTTCGAGATACCGCGAATCAATTGCATATCACATGTTCGAGATACCGCAGATCAATTATATATCACATGTTCGAGATACCGCGGATCAATTGTATATCATATATCACATGTTCGAGATACCGCGGATCAATTGTATATCACATGTTCGAGATACCGCGGATCAATTGTATATCACATATTCGAGATACCGCGGATCAATTGTATATCTGATAAAACTTTAAGATTATATGTTTCTGGTTTCCCATCGTGAGCCTTTTTAAAACAGTTATATGAGATATAAAAATTACAGAATCATATAAATTCCTTTGAAGGTATGCTTTTCAAATAAGCTGTTTCAAAATGACAATAAAAAAGATAAGAAACGAAATAGCGGAAAATTTTCATTCATTAATTTGCGAAATCCCGCCAATTCTAATCCTGGTCTTTTTTAACCCTTTCCCGCATATACCTTTTTTGAAGCAGACGACTTTAAAAACATCTTAACAATAATATGGAAAATCTCCCTAAATAAAGACATACGATTTGAAAATAGTTGAAAACATTGTGTTAAAAGGAGAAATTGCTCGTTTTGAGCAATTTCTTCTTTTGCCACAAAGTGTTCAAATGTCGTCTGCTGCAGAGGCGTCATCAAGCGCCTGTATAAGGTAAAGGGTTAAACAGGGTTTACGTTTGTGCATGTCTATGAACATCGTAAAAACGCGACAAGCATTAACATTCTTGATAGTCAACCTACACGATCTGCAGTGTTTGTAAACCCTTCCCTTCATACAACAACTTTACAGCAGACCTTGGCAAAACTGTGAAAACCTACTTAAATGAGTGTTTATTCACCGACTAGAGTTGAAAACATTGTGACAAAAGTGGAAGTTGCTCATTATTAGCAACTTTCCCTATTTCTACAATGTTTTCAAAAGTCAACCCCCGCATGATTTGTTAAAAAGCGTCTATATGTGGTACAAGGGTTAACCATTTATTTCGTAGATATAAGACCATCCCAAAATTAATGAATAATTCAACATATATATAAGGTATTCAGTAGTTTAAGTATCAAACTATTTGTCAAAAAGCGTCTATATGTGGTACAAGGGTTAACCATTTATTTCGTAGATATAAGACTATCCCAAAAATAATGAAAAATTCAACATATATATATATATAAGGTATTCAGTAGTTTAAGTATCAAACTATTTGTAAAAACGGACGATATGTCATTTACGAACATCGGAATTTTTTAAGCGAAATAACTGGGACATCAAGCAAATAATCGGATAGGTTTTATTGGTTGTGGGTATATATATATAGTGAAAATGCCCGGCTGTAGCTTTTCCGGGGACTCTTAACAAAAATACAGGGAAACCATGGAAAAACCATGGAAAAAAACATGGAATTTAATGATAATATGCGGAAACGTTGGAAATGGTCCGAATACTCCGGGGTCCATGGAACCATTCCAGGGTGTTCACAGAACCATTCCGGGGTATCCATGGAACTGTTCCGGGATGTCCATGGAACCGTTCCGGGTTGTCCATGGAATTTCCAGGTTTTCCTCTTAGATGTGCTGGAGTTTCCATGGAAAGTGTCAGATTATCCCAAATTATCCCCGGAAAGTTGTCCGAATACTCCGGGGATTTTCCGGGGATTTTTGTTCGAGTCCCCGGAAAAGCTACATCCGGGAGGTGCGATGTATTGATTTCAATTTTAGAGCCTTTCATGGTCGGCAATGGTACGTCTTATTCATTTAGATCCATTCTCACAGACCCGGTATCTCCTGTTGAAAAATAGCAGGTGTACCGGGATGATCCAGGACATTTGTGCCCCCCCCCCCCCCCCCGGTTTAGAAGCCGGAAGTCCCCATTTGATCCCGGATTACACCGGTTAGTTCCCCGTTTAGCACGTGTCAATCCCGGTTTACCATGGTAAGACCCAGGACGTGTTCCGGTGGCCGCCGGTCAAACCAGATATAGCTCCGATAATGCACCGGTTGAATCCAAGTGGCATCCCGAAGGCCCCCGACGGTCTTAAGCCTCTTGTCACTGTCCTTGATTGGCGTCCCTCATCAAACCGGGAAGACAATCTCGACTACAGCATAAAAGTTATGGGTTGTCCGTTGTTACGGCTCAATAAAGCATACCGTCCTGGATGTTTCAAAAAGGGAGACACCGGGAGACACCGGGAAATGGGTCCAGCCCGGCTATATACAGCATTAAACATTTCGCGCGTACATGGAGTAAACTGTTCATCAAATATGATATACTTCGAAAAGTCTGTTTTGAATTTTTAATACTCGACTTATGGCAATTTCGAATTATAATTGTACCAGATGAAGGAACGTAAATATCGTCATTTTGAGTATTTCATCCCTTTTTTCCATTATGTTGTCATCATTTGCTTCAGTCTACTGTAAACGCGTTTAACTGAGGTGATCTGAAAGCTGTGAATCAAGCATTGTCTACAGTCAAATTTACGTTATTGCGTAATATACTATCTTTAGACTCTTCCAAATTTGAAAATGTGATGAACCCTGATGAAATGAATAGATTTTAAAAAAGGCTTGCACCTGTGGAATATTGTAGTTGAAAACATAATGTGAACAAGGAGAAAGTGCAGCTTTGATTAACACACCCTCTTTCAGCTGATAGTTCACATAATAAGTGTTGGAAAACAATGTTACTAAAGCAGAAATCGGAATACGTCATCGGGTAATTGGTTGTACCCTTTTCCAAAGTGCAGTCGCGTTTTGATGCGTTTGTAGCAAACGACTTTGAAAAAAACATCTTGACAAAACAGCAACTTCTCCTTTTGCAAACAAATTGTCAACCCTATTCAATATTTATAGTTTAATTTATAGAAATGTACTGCATTTGACCACAAATGTATACAAACCTCAAAGACGTCTGCTGTAGAGTTGTTGTTTGTCTGCAATGAGGAAGTGATATAAGGTGTGAAGGGTGTTATCAGAGATTATCGAATGATTGAATTTGGGTTAACTGGCCAAAAGAGGTCAGGGCATTCGGGATTAATAGGGAAATTCCCAGAGATAAAAACGCTTTCACACATACAGGAAATGGAATCCGCGGTGGTCGAGTGGTTAGCGTCGGGGATTTCGAAACCGGGTGTCCCGGGTTCGATCCCTAGTCGCGGCACTACGGTCGAGGTGGAGTGCCATTCTGCAAGGCACATTTTCTAGCCTAGTACTGGTTTGTTTACCCGAGATCATGAATAAGTGAACTGTCGCTGTGATATAACTGAAATAATGTTGAAACCGGCGTAAAACCCCAATAAATAAATACAAAAACATACAGCAAATCTGCAACAGACTGCTTTGAAAATATCGAGGTAATTCATTGAAACTCGTTGTATATAGCATTTTCATAATTGAATATGGTTGAAAACAAGAAGAGAAAAATTGAGACATTGTGTCAAAACTTTTAGTAAGATAAAAAGAAATATCTCGAGGAGTGTATGTCAAAATCCCCTCAGTCAAAATCCCCTCACCCTGAAAATGGCATAGTAGTCAAAATCCCCTCAACCAAAATGATAGGGTAGTCAAAATCCCCTCGACCGAAATGATAGGGTAGTCAAAATCCCCTCGATGGGTATTCATAATCCGCTCAATTTAAGATCATATATTTTCTTGAAAAGCTAGATGTAAATTTAAATATAGTACATCATTTCCGTTTACAGTCATCCTAATGATCAGTCAATAATTACCTGTTAAGTACATGTTAATTCTTCTGAAAATGTAGAGTAGACAAATGTTTCTTTGAAAATGCAGAGTAGACAAAACCGCACTGATTGAAAATGCAGAGTAAACCAAACCCCAATTATTGGTGATAATTCAGTCACATGTTATAAATGAATTAAGGTAATAATTGCTTTAATACTGTTTGTCACAACCATAAGTCCCTTCAGGAATTCTTGTCAGTGATTGGACAACTTATAAGAATAAAATAAACACATGAGTTTCTAGTTAGAAAGTGATTAGTTAAACTGTGAAAATATAAAATATTGTGTGCTGAATATTTATTAAAATGATTATATTACTTACTGTGTTATGTATGCAAAACATTAAAATGATTTAAATTACTTACTATATGTTATTTGTATTTTTAATGCAATGTTATTTTAGCCTCCTTAGACACCTTGGATATCTTCTAATGTCATACATTATGATTACCCTGCTTATCTCATCGAGGGGATTTTGACTACCCTATCATTTCGGTCGAGGGGATTTTGACTACCCTATCATTTTCAGGGTGAGGGGATTTTGACTGAGGGGATTTTGAGTGTCTCCAATCTCGAGTGGTCACTTCGCCCTTCAAGGAGGTATTTCTTTGCAAATACATGCAGATGGTCAAGCGCAGTTCAAACACTACGGAATTATCTAGGTCAAATACGGTACCAAATATGGTAATGATACGTCACGGCCACTGCAACATAATGTTCCCTATGTATTTTACTATTACATATTGTCTAGATGTCTCAGTTCAAAATAGTATATCAGAATATGATATTGTAATGATATGTACTCTTTACTATTAAACATTGTCTAGATGTCTCAGTTCAAAATAGTATATTAGAATATGATAGTGTAATGGTATATCATCGCCACTGCAACATAATGTTCCCTATGTATTTTAGCTCTTTACTATTAAACAATGTCTAGATGTCTCAGTTCAAAATAGTAAATCAGAATGTGATATTGTAATGGTATGTACTCTTTACTATTAAACATTGTCTAGATGTCTCAGTTCAAAATAGTATATTACAATATGATAGTGTAATGGTATATCATCGCCACTGCAACATAATGTTCCCTATGTATTTTAGCTCTTTACTATCAAACAATGTCTAGATGTCTCAGTTCAAAATAGTATATCAGAATATGATATTGTAATGGTATGTACTCTTTACTATTAAACATTGTCTAGATGTCTCAGTTCAAAATAGTATATTAGAATATGATAGTGTAATGGTATGTCATCGCCACTGCAACATAATGTTCCCTATGTATTTTAGCTCTTTACTATCAAACATTGTCTAGATGTCTCAGTTCAAAATAGTATATTAGAATATGATAGTGTAATGGTATGTCATCGCCACTGCAACATAATGTTCCCTATGTATTTTAGCTCTTTACTATTAAACATTGTCTAGATGTCTCAGTTCAAAATAGTATATTAGAATATGATATTGTAATGGTATGTACTCTTTACTATTAAACATTGTCTAGATGTCTCAGTTCAAATAGTGTATTAGAATATGATATGATTGTGGTCAGACAGGGCATACCGCGCCATATCTGTTTTGGTGTGAACTATCTTTCAGTTGGATGACATTGTGATTACACACGGGCATATCGTGCCATATCTGTTTTGGTGTGAACTATCTTTAAGTTGGATGACATTGTGATTAGACAGGGCATATAGTGCCATATCTGTTTTGGTGTGAACTGTCATTAAGTTAGATGGCATTGTGGTCAGACAGGGCATATCGTGCCATATCTGTTTTGGTGTGAACTATCTTTAAGATAGATAGCATTGTGGTCAGACAGGGCATATCGTGTCATATCTGTTTTGGTGTGAACAATCTTTAAGTTAGATGGCATTGTGGTCAGACAGGGAATATCGTGCCATATCTGTTTTGGTGTGAACTGTCTTTAAGTTGGATGACATTGTGATTACACACGGGCATATCGTGCCATATCTGTTTTGGTGTGAACTGTCTTTAAGTTGGATGACATTGTGATTACACACGGGCATATCGTGCCATATCTGTTTTGGTGTGAACTGTCTTTAAGTTGGATGACATTGTGATTACACACGGGCATATCGTGACATATCTGTTTTGGTGTGAACTGTCTTTAAGTTGGATGACATTGTGATTACACACGGGCATATCGTGCCATATCTGTTTTGGTGTGAACTGTCTTTAAGTTGGATGACATTGTGATTACACACGGGCATATCGTGACATATCTGTTTTGGTGTGAACTGTCTTTAAGTTGGATGACATTGTGATTACACACGGGCATATCGTGCCATATCTGTTTTAGTGTGAACTTTCTTTAAGTTGGATGACATTGTGATTACACACGGGCATATCGTGCCATATCTGTTTTGGTGTGAACTGTCTTTAAGTTGGATGACATTGTGATTACACACGGGCATATCGTGCCATATCTGTTTTAGTGTGAACTTTCTTTAAGTTGGATGACATTGTGATTACACACGGGCATATCGTGCCATATCTGTTTTGGTGTGAACTGTCTTTAAGTTGGATGACATTGTGATTACACACGGGCATATCGTGCCATATCTGTTTTAGTGTGAACTTTCTTTAAGTTGGATGACATTGTGATTACACACGGGCATATCGTGCCATATCTGTTTTGGTGTGAACTGTCTTTAAGTTGGATGACATTGTGATTACACACGGGCATATCGTGCCATATCTGTTTTGGTGTGAACTGTCGTTAAGTTGGATGACATTGGCAAAAAGATATCTGTAACATCCCATTACACTAAACAAATGTCTTTATGATGTTGTAGCTGCGCCCTGGAAACCCTACCAATAAGCTTTTATTTATTTTCTCAAACTCAAAGAAGCTATTAATAACGACCGAATATTGAATTTGAATAATCCTTCATTGTCGACGGTAATATTTCATAGTATAACTATTTTATATTTTAAATGAGGTGTCGGCTCGACTCGTGTTTTATCCATGAGGTGTCGGCTCATACCAAAATGGTGTCAGCTTAACCAAAAAGGGGTCGGCGTAACTAGGTGTCAGACTACCGAGGTGTCGGGTTATCTGGATACCAAAACAAACACGAGACCAAACTATTTCAATAACATATCAGTTTTTACCGTATAATCGGTTTTCATATAAATTGTTAAATTGTCAAATGCATTAAATGCTTCAAACATGTATGCTTATGGATTGTTCATCTTTTTTGCATAATAATATATATATATATATATATGTATGTGTACATTATTTGAAATTATGTGACTCGTGTTGTAACTTCCCAAAATTGGAACAGTTGACCAACTTTTTCCGCTCATACCATGGGAACCCTCACACAGCACTTTCAGTGCTTTGATCTTTTACTGGAGATGAGTAGGAATAATTAAACATTATTTGTGGTTAACTTAACCGTTTCCCTCTTGAAGACACATTTTGACGCATCTGTAGCAGACGAAGACATTGACGTCGAGAAGGCGCTTACCCGGCACAACGTGAAATGCACCTACCATAGGTTAAAGTAAATACTTTTAGATAATTCAGTTTTAGAAATTAATGTAAATGTTTTATATATCAAATTGTGTTTTATAAACTGTAGATATTTGATAAATTGTTTAACAGTATATTAAATACAGTGTAACAACCAATACAAAACATGAACTAAACGTTGTATAAGATGTAAAAGTCAGAAGCAATGTTTTCAACCCTATTCAATAATCTAACGTTCACTAATAGCGAATTTCTATATTTGTACATGTCACCTCTGTGCCACCGTAGGAACTAAATAAAACGTCATGCAGTATATTTTGGCTGGCTACTTATTCCTCTTGATGTTTCCCCCCTTCCCGGTTTGTAAAGGTCTCTGGTTTTGTTTATCCTCGCGCTGGGCTATACAGTCATTTGGCGAGAGTTGAAAACTCGACTAAACTCAAGCGGATTTGTTGGAGATATCCTTTTTACCCCCTCCCAATCTATCTTATGCGGATCAAGCCCTGAACCATAGGATCACTGTCCCAGCCGGGTCATACCAAATACTTTAAGCTTTTCCTTCATACAACAAGTTTGCAGCAGACAACTTCGAAAACTTAGTGACAAAAAGCTGAACAAAGCTGAAAAATCTCCATTGTGGCCAAAGGAGAAATTTCTCATCATGAGCAATTTCACATTTGGCCACAATGTTTTTAAAAAATGCGTCTGCAGGTGGGAAAGGGTTAAATACGTAGGAAATAGCCTTCTTGGCGCTCAAGATTTGGGGTAAGTATTACGACTCCAGTAGTCACGTGACTGGTAAATTACCAAGGATACTCCGTGATATAACTGAACAAATATGTTGAAAGCAGCAACCATACAATCAAAGAAATACGGTCTCTATTTTCTCTTTGTAGTCAGTATGTAGATACAATCTTTGAAAGGAAGTATAAATGATAGGCATAGATAGGTGTGGTAAATACCGTATATAAACCTTTAAACACTTCATCGTATGGTGTGTTTGTTTTGTATGGCCCCTGACAGTACGAAGACAAACAAAGTATACGGCAGAAAATAAAAGTTTAACTTTTCCCACATACAACAAATATGCAGCAGACGATGTTGAAATCTTCCACGCAAAAACACAGAATCTTTTAATAAATGAAGGTATGATAACTGAAAACAGTTGAAAATTTTGTGGCAAACGGAGAAATTGCTCGTTTTGAGCAATTTCTCCATTGGTCACGATGTTTTCAAAAGTCGTCTGCTGTAAATGCGTCAAAATGCGTCTGCACGTGGAAAATGGATACACTTTTGCTTTCACTTTGACAATGCGAATATATATGTGACGGAAATAAATAATTACAGAGCTAAAACAATTTCTTTAACGTTTTTTATTTAAACATGTTAAATTGGAATTAAAATTAACAAGACCAGAATTTAAAGCAAGTTCTTTGAAAGTGAAATAATGAGATTAATAAAATAAATACATAGGTTTAAAACAAATATCAGCTTGATAACTTAATGAGATATAAAACGAAAGGAGGCAATTAAAAAATATCTTTCTTTGTTTGGTAAAACGATAAAATAACTGATAATGGAAGATGTAACTGCGATATGGGGTGGATTTAAAAATTGTGAGAAAAGGACATTCTGCAGATTCGTCATAGAATATCGTAAATATATCACTGGTTAACTTGAACTATATTTACAGTTCGTTTGTGTCAAACCAAACACTGACTTAATCCTCCCCTTTTCACCTGACATGGAACTTTTAGAATTTCTTTCTTCGAAAATAACGTACACAAACAGATTTTATACTCCGAAACTTGAAGTACATTTCATTTATAGATACACAGAATGTTAAACAATGATGGAAAGCGGAGAAATAGCTCGGTTTGAGCAGTTTCTTCTTTTGCCACAGTGTTTTAAAAGTCTGTTGCAGATTCGTAATTAATCAACTGATATTATTTAAACTGACTCATACACATTCAGACTTCATGGGGTGTGTTTAACTGGTTAGTTTGATAAGAAAACTGGCCAATTATTTCTTTCGCATGCCATCAGATACATATCCAATGCCTTGACGGGGACGAGGAACATACATGTCTATAACTGTACTCTTATATTATAAACGTATACATATTTCTTTGTCTGTAAATCTAACTCTTTCCCACATACAAGAAATCTGTAGCTGCAGTCCTTGAACACATATAGGAAAATCATATAGAAACGCTTTATAAATGAAAACACATTTACTGAATAAAACTGCAAAAGTCGTCTGCTACAGAAAGGGTTGTACGTGGGAATGGGTAAATTATTATTCTCAATAAAAGAAAACATCTGAAAGACATAAACAAATAAATAAAAGCAAAGTTTTGAGACTGAGTAGGAGATATTCTCAATAAAAGCAATTTCTTATTTCCTAAAAATATTATTTAAAATTATCTGTAACTGAGACGTTGATTTCCAAACCGTATCAGGAAAATGGTATGTATTAACGCTAGCAACGTCGTTGGTTAAATTCCACAAAAGGAATTTAGCTACAACAAACAACACATATACAGGAGACAGCCACGAAAACACATCAGCAAAACTATGGAAACAATTTATAAATGAAAGAATAATTATGGAATAAAGTTAAACATATTGTGGCAAAGGAATAAATTGATCAATAATTTCAAACATCGTCTGCCGCATATGTGCAGGCTATGGTTATATCGTAATAATTTAACTGCAGTTGTATTGAAACAATATGTCTGCCAGATGTGCAGGCTATGGTTATCTCGAGTTAATTTAACTGTAGTTGTATTGAAACAAAATATCTGCCAGATATGTGCAGGCTATGGTTATATCGTGGTAATTGAACTGCAGTTGTATCGAAACAATATGTCTGCCAGATGTGCAGGCTATGGTTATCTCGAGTTAATTTAACTGTAGGTGTATTGAAACAATATATCTGCCATATATGTGCAAGCTATGGTTATCTCGAGTTAATTTAACTGCAGTTGTATTGAAACAATATATCTGCCAGATGTGCAGGCTATGGTTATCTCGAGTTAATTTAACTGCAGTTGTATTGAAACAATATGTCTACCAGATGTGCAGGCTATGGTTATCTCGTGTTAATTTAACTGCAGTTGTATTGAAACAATATATCTGCCATATATGTGCAGGCTATGGTTATCTCGAGTTAATTTAACTGCAGTTGTATTGAAACAATATATCTGTCAGATGTGCAGGCTATGGTTATATCGTGATAATTTAACTGCAGTTGTATTGAAACAATATGTCTGCCAGATGTGCAGGCTATGGTTATCTCGTGATAATTTAACTGCAGTTGTATTGAAACAATATATCTGCCAGATGTGCAGGCTATGGTTATCTCGAGTTAATTTAACTGCAGTTGTATTGAAACAATATTTCTGCCAGATATGCAGGCTATGGTTATCTCGTGTTAATTTAACTGCAGTTGTATTGAACAATTATATTTAGAAATATACATTTTGAAATTATATATACAAAAAGATCTTAAACATTTAGATATGTCTGTCATATACAAATTTACGTAAATAAACAAAAATAAACATAACAA
Source organism: Serripes groenlandicus (assembly GCA_031761405.1). Taxonomy (NCBI): domain Eukaryota; kingdom Metazoa; phylum Mollusca; class Bivalvia; order Cardiida; family Cardiidae; genus Serripes; species Serripes groenlandicus. Next base: position 33,599,197 of record JASEVX010000009.1, read on the forward strand.
CACGAATAGTCATAAAACATTAATAACGCTGCAACGGAGACATTACTCGAATTGAACCGTTTTTCATCTCCCACACTGTTTTGATTTGATATTGCTCCCTTGTTTTACCTTAACCCTTCTCCACATATGGACGCATCTGCAGCAGACGACTTTTGAAAACATCGTGACAAAATCAGAAATTGCTCAAAACAAGGAATTTCTACTTTTGCCAGAAGGTTTTCAAATTTATTTTTTCAGTAAATATACTTACAATTACAATTCAATAATTTTGAGTAGACATTTTCAAAGTCGTCTGCTGCAGATTTGCTGTATGTGGAACAGGGGGTTAACTCTTTGTACAGCATGATAAGCCTGTCACACATACATCATATCTGCATGACTTTAAAAACACGAAGGTAAAACCATAGTGATACTCTCTATAACAGATAGAATGATAATAATGTATGAAACAACGTTTGAAAATACTGTGACATTGGGAGATTCTCTATCATGAGTAATTTCTCCACAAATTGTCACAATATTTCAAAAGTCGTTAACTGCAGATGCGTCAAAAAGCGAAGGGAGGCATTGTGTTCTAGATATAAATGATCCAAAGAGATGTTAAATAACTCAAGCATCCATATATCAAATGTATCAGTTATAATAATAATAATAATAATAAATAAAATGTATTATTTACAGATGAGCAATTATCAATGATCTCACGCCAAACAGGGGTAAGTACATTATGTTTAAAAATACACGACGCCATCTCGTCTGGCATGGCGGCATACGTTGTATTGATATGTTATTTCAGAAATACAATTGTTAACATTTAAATAAAAACAATTACACGAACCATAATAATAAATTACCAATCATGAGGTGACGTCGACGTAAATTAAGTCCGTACGTGGGAAGCGGTACAAATTGGCGTCTGTGAACTGTGTAGATCCGGATCAGTCTATGCATCCGCACGGTCTGATAAATATCTACACTGTTTATATATAAACAACGTAAACTTCTTAGAAGTTTCTCTCTATATTAATAGAGTGATCAGAACCTACACTGTTCAGGTATGCCAACGTGTACATTTCCCCACGGACGGGATCAAATGAGCTGTATGTAGGTCATCTAGGGGTTTAATATGTGTGTGTATATTTCTTTCAAATATTTCATCAAATTGTTACCATCATTCATCACAATGTATGCTCTGTAAATTTCTTCCTTGTAAGTCTTGTCGAAAGAAAGAAATTCGGATGGAAATTCAGGCACCGTTTGAGTGGGCGACGTAATTTGTTGCTTTATCAGTGCGATGTCTGTTGCGCATATGGCAGCGTACACTTCTGTTAAGAAGTCGTGAAGTTTTGTCTTGAGGCTTTCGTTCCCGGATAGTTGGGATATCCTTACATTTGTTTGGATATACTGGACGTACGCACTCAATTGGAAAAGTAGATCCATGTTTTTTGTCAGGGCATCCGTGGGCTGAAGAATAATGCAAAGACGTACAAATTTAATTTGTGAATGGATGTCCTTAATTGAAATAAAATATATTTTCTAGTATATTGTTTCATTAAAGTTCCCCATTTAAACACTTCAGAGAAAGAAATATTCAACCCATAATAAATTCAATATTAAACCAAATGTAAGTATTTACGATAAACCCTTTTCCACATACGGACACTTTCTGACGCCTCTGCAGCAGACATCTTTTGCAAACATTGTGGCAAAGGAGAACTCGCTCAAAATGATCGGTCTCTTGCATTTTCGCCAAGATATCACTCGCATTACTCAAGTAAACACTAGTCCAGCTGAGACGATTCTCTTGGGTAATAACAACATAGGGTAAGAATCTAGACAAAGGGGTTTTGACCATGACATGCACCTCTTATCGATGGTGATTGTAGTGGTGAAGAACTACCCCCTCGGTTGTGGGATGCCGTGTGTTGGCTACGTGGTCGGGGTCACACCAAACACTTTAACAATGGTGGTAATGTCCTTGACTCTCAGGATTCGTTACGACTGACTCGCTGGTATCAGGACGAATGGCCTGAGATGTTAACTAATGCCGTGAGATAACTGACAAATTGTTGAAACAGGCGTAAAACACCCCTTATCAAGTTGTCTGGCAAATACAAAGCTAAGCTTACCTGTGCTACAGCGGCGTCCAAAACCTCGGTAGTGGCTATCATAGCGTTGGAATCGAGTACGTTGTTACTTTTCAGCCAATTTAAAGCAACATTTGGAATGTTATTTTCTGTTTCGATATACTGCAAAAGAACGTGTTTGTATGTCATTCATTTGACTGATAAATAATAACTATTTGCACGCAATCATCTTTAATTTAACCCTTTTCCACTTGCATACGTATTTCAAAGTATCTGCAGCTGACGATATTTAATAATATTGTTACAAAAGGAGAAATTGTTCATGGTGAGCAATTCAGCCATTTCTCACAATGTTTTCAACTCTATTCAATAAGTATAATTTCATTTCCGGAAATTGTCTATATCATTTTACCGCGATGTTTACATATTCGTCTGCAGGGAAACGGATTAATTACCTCAAACACTCGGTTTTCGAGTTATCGTATCTGCGCAGTCTGATCAGGGTCTACACCGTTTACATAATCACCTACACACTCGTATTAGAAGCTTCTGTCAACGTGTGTAGATTCTGATAAGACGGAGTAGATATACACACTGTTCTAAACTTACACTCTTCAGAAATTCCAACTTGTAACTTTTCCCATGGACGGATTTATACATTTATACTTTTATTTTTCGAATATATTACTTAACTCTTTTGAACACAAACTGGTGCTGTGCTGTTTTATTAATAGGTTGTTATCATTCATTTACTTTGCGCAATAAAAACATGAATTACGAAGCTTAAAATACATTAAATGTATTGAGCATATCCTCCACTGTAAAGGATCACTCGTAAACGTCGATAACACGAAGATATTTATTGGTCCCTTTCTACTTCGAGTTATCACGAGTCCAATATGAATTCATCCATCATTCCTGGTTGGTTAACTAATTAGTAATAAATTGTAGTTAGGAAATTTGCTATACTTAAAGGCACTTTAACATGTGCGCCAATATGAGGTATCGAACTTGGGACACCCGGATTAAAACCCCAACTGGATTTAACACTGATAGTCTTTTACTTTTAAAACTACCTGTTTAAAAAGTTGTACTATTTAAAAATGGAAGAATAATTATATTACTGAGATGAAACCACTTTGACAAAAAGGAAACAGTTGCTCTTTTTTCTCGTTCTTTTCCCAGAACTCGCATGCAGCAAAGACATCTAAACAAAAGTCGTTTGTTTGAAAAAATAGTTAAATTGACTTACAGATAGAATAGCACTTGATTCACTTTCCAGGGCGTCAGCGCGAGACAACAGATCGTCAAGATTGGAGGAAATATTTTGGGGCTCGTTTGGTAGATCTGGTATATATAAGCAAGGGCTATCATGATCTATGAACCAATTGTTTCTCGTCGGTGAGCCGTTCGTTGAAATAATCGAGCATAATAAAACCCATATACTAATATCTGAAATAGATGAAAAATAACAATTAAATGTAGTTATATGAAAATGTTTCCGGGGCATTTAGTTGTAGTTAAATGTTGAGCTGGGTATGATATTATTATGTTCGTCTGATTTGCAAAACATCTAGAGAAAACCATTTAATATCATTATACAATTCGGAAGCAGGGTATAAAACACTATACACAAGGTAAATTATTGCCCATTTATAGTAATAGTTACGCTTGAGCAATCTTTGCTGGAGTCATCTGCTGCAAAATATAACAATTATGTCTGTTTCACGGAAAGGTATAATGTCGATTTAGACAGTATTGCATAATGAGTTTTATTTTCTTCTGTGACTGTAAACCTTCTCCAAAACATGAGCGCATTTTAAATTGTATTGCAAACAGTACATATGAGCCGTTTTAAGAGAACATCAACATTGTGAACTATACGTAAATTATCGATCCAGATCAGCCTAAGCATGCCGCGCAGGATAACCCGAATATGCACTTTTCGCCTCCTGTGAATTTTCTGTTTCAGGAATCATTACTCTATACCTCTATCCCCCTGAGACGGAATGTGTCGGCCCGTATGTCGATATATTACGCAGAGTCCGTAAACTTGGTTTTATCCCGGAACGGGTCATGTCTTAATAACACAATTGTCCAGTGACATGTATATCACGACGTTTCCTGGGTATTTGACCAGTTCTAGTGGTCCTTTTATCCTGACACCAGCGAGTCAGTCGTCAAGGTAACACAACTCCTGAGCGTAACGCCAAATACAGAGAATGGTAAGTTGTTTCACTGGTCGCTATGTCATGAATGTCGGATTGCCAGTGCCGTATTATTATTGTGTTCCTATTAACCCTTTCCAACATGATGACGTATGTTGATGCATCTGCAGTACACTACTTTTGAAATGATAGTGACAAAAGGGGCAATTGTTAATGATGAAGAATTCCTAAGTTTGCTTCCCTCTATGTTATAATACTAATTTAAGTTATAGAGACTTTCTATACTTTTGTTCAAATGTTATCTCAGTCGTCTGCTACAGATTTGTTGTATGTGTGAAAAGGAATAATGAAGCCTGATGAGAATCTCCTCGGATTCATGTTACGTTCTCGGTTCTATAAAATTAGAATGTTTCAAACTTATATGTTTGTTGTCAAACCCAAACGTAGGTTTCTAATATTCGAGCCCCGTCTTGTGATTCAATGACACATTAGCGCCTCTCCCTTTGTCAAAACAATTTAACCCTTTCCAGTATACAACAAATCATCTGTAGACGAAAACATTAAGAAAACAGCATTAAACAAGTTTTAAATAGAGTTAAAAACATTGTGACAAGAGAAGAAATTGCTCATAATGAGCAATTTCTCCTTTTGTCTCAATGTTTTCAAAAGCTGTCTGCTGCATATACGTCAAAGGTGTATACATGACGTACATGGCTAAAGTAAAACTACTGGAGATAAACTTCCTGATTAGTCGGTAGATACTTTTATGTGTATAGGCCTTTATAACGAAACACCAATAACGAATAGACGAACGGTGAAGACTCTAGTAAGACTGCGTATAGCGTGTTCTCAGCTGTGTCGTCCCTGAGTGCGCTGTTGTTACAAGTTCTCGGAATCGAAAGTCGCCGCGTCTCCGTTATGCTTTTTAAAGAGGGATTATCGGCTATGGAGAAATACAGTGATCTCAAGTCAAGACATTGGAATCGCTAGTCTATGTGTGATTATCGTCTATGGAGAAATAAACTGGTCTCAAGTCAAGACATTATCGCGAATTCACTGTACTTGTTTTAGCTATATTCCCTTTACATGCTTGGTGAGTCATCTTTATAAGTATCTATTTCGAATAATTAAACTGTTTTTTAATATCTAAAGAAATATTGTGGTTGTTCTTTTTTTCGTTTGGTAAAATAAAATATATTTAGATCTAAAGCCCGTTTTTTATGTTTAGAATTTTTTAACAATGCTATCTGTCATATTCTCCTATCGAAGTTTCTCCAATGTTTGCAATTGAAAACCCAAATATTAAATGTCCAGATTTGTGACATTAGTTTCATTATTAATTTTTGTTAGTTAATCTATTTTAGATTTATATCAAGTTTAATTTCTTTTATATCATTTTTTGTTGTAATCGTTTTACTAAATTAAACACGTAACTAACCATAAGCTGTCCAATATTTATATATATATAATTTCATCGTTGTAGTTTTGAAATGAAATACTTTGGATATCGATTTTATATATATAATTATGATCTATAAATATCAATGTTCGTAATCGTGGTAAACTTTTTTGTTTCAAAATATTCAAGCTCCGGGAAAAACCCCTTCTCGTGGAAAGGATTTAAAAATGATTTACTCAAACCTAAGATATGTGACCCCTTTTGTTTCCGTAACGAGTATAAGTGCGCGGTGCTGGATCTAGATTAGTTAACTCTTTACCATGTATGGACACATTGTAATATTTTAGATTTGTTTGTGTTCATCAATTTTGCTTGTCTGTGATTGGCTGAAATATTTTATTCATAACCTCATGAATAAAAATAAATAACATTGGCGACGTGCTGTATTATGGAAAATAAAGTTGTAAAATACTATTATGTTTTATTACTCACTGAAACAGCCATATTAATGCTAAAATATAAGGAATGGAGTGGTTTTTTTTTCGTTTTCATGAGGGTATGAACAAAAAAATCTGATCACACATTCTATGAAACCGCTTCGCGATTTCATAAAGAGTGATCAGGTTTTCTTATTCATACCCCCATGAAAACGAAAAAAAAGCTCTCCATTCCTTAAATGCCTCTGCAGGCGACGATTTTCTGCTATCTGCTTTCAGAATTTCTGAACAAAGGGTAGGTTAAGATCAGATGAACCTGTTCATCTGTTCCGACTGAACAGAAGATTTGGCAAGCTTATGCAAGTAACATGAGAGCAGTGTAGGTCTGGATAAACGTTGTTCACAAAAGTCAGCTTTTACCCTTTCCAATGGTCGGTGTTAAAAGATGCGAGTTATTAATGCATTGTTTTACCCCAGTGAAACATCTGCTTAATAAATGTACGAAGGTAATATGAAAGATCATGCAAATTAATATAGTTTCATTTTTTCGAACCTCATTTCAAGATAAAGCAATATAATAGTATATGCGTTTTTTTTTACCCTCGTACCGATTCAAGGGAGATAATTCAATTTCAGACACAATCTGACGTCGTTATGATCGAACGAGTTACTTCCCTGTTGACGATAAACGACACCGAGAAAATTGATCAAATAATGTTTAATGAAGAAATTCTTCTAAACAGTTTATCTCTCCCATCCCCAATTTTCCCACTTTGTTTCAATATCAAACTGCATCATACGACTTTTGAAGATAGTGTGGCGGAGAAGGGAAACGTCTCATAAAAAGATATTTCTCTTTTTGTCTAAATTGTTTTTAACCCTATTCAAATAGAAAACTATTCATTTTCAAATATATTTCACATTTTTGCAGAGATGTTATGAAGGTCGTCTGTTGCGGATTGAGAGGATTAACGGTTAAACTGACGTTACTATTGGATGAATCGACCATATCAATGATATTCTGTTGTAACTTCCAACCATATTTGCGCCCGTCCGGCATGGGTACAAATTGCCTATTTCTGAACAGTTACGGTGCGGGATACATTACGCAGAGGCCATACTGTTGGTTTTCTCGCGGGACGGCTCATATGTGAACAGTACAGATACCGATCAGTCTAATCTGTTTCTACACTGTTCTTATACTGGTATGTATCTGCACTGTTCCCAAAGGCCAAGTTGTACATTGTTCATGAACAAGGGCCGTTTATCGCAATACCTGCATACGTGCACACACAGGCCGCACATGCTTGCGAAAAAAAACCGATTCTGATCAGACAACACGAAATACCTCTACAAATGAAATCATAATAATTGGAAAAACAATGTTGCAAACACGGTTTTCAAAAGTCAAATTTATTTCTAGAGATGGGTCATCGTGAATATACCGTTTCCGATTGTTTTCGGCACCGTTTCATGTGCGTGCGCTTTGAAACACAATGTGTGAATGATTTAGACCACGACCAGCCTGCACAATCATGCAATCTAATCTTTGACTCCCATTGATTGCTACTCTTATTAAGTAAAGAACTTGTCCATGAATACGTAAGAACTTATCCATATATGAGTAACTTTTTAGAAATCCAACACATCGGGTGTGTTGACACCGGTCGCAGGAATTCAGCGAGATAAGGGTTAATCAAGTCAAGTTAACTTAATGCTTTAAGTTAATTGTTCCAGTATTACACGTGTTTCCATTTTTCCTACAGAATTCAATCAAAATGTTTAAGAAGTATAAATGTATAACCTAAAATTTCTCTTCAAAATGTTTTGTTCTCTCCATTTTGTTTTTGATTTTTATTCATGATAATTTGTCACTTTAATATTTTATTTTAACCTGAATGGTTTTGATGGTAATCCTTCCCAACAAACAGACGTAGTTGGCGCCTCTACAACAGACGAAATTGTACAATACCCTTGCAAAAGGAAACATGAGCAATTCCTACTTTTGCGACAATATATTCAATGCTATTCAATAATTATATAATTATTAATCGATAGTTTCATATGTTTGCAAGATGTTTTCAAAAAAAATTGCTGACGAGTTTTTGCAAGGCTGATTGAAGTTTTCGCCCCACAAGCAGGCAAACTATTTTGTCTGGCACCCATGGAACAGAAGTTTTAAATTGCAATCAAAATAGAAAAAGATTGTCGGAAAATAAAACGTATATGTGACAGAATGATTTAGTAGTATATGTGACAGAATGATTTAGTAGTATATGTGACAGAATGATTTAGTAGTATATGTGACATAATTATTTAGTAGTATATGTGACATAATTATTTAGTAGTATATGTGACCGAATGATTTAGTAGTATATGTGACAGAATTTTTTAGTAGTATATGTGACAGAATGATTTAGTAATATATGTGACAGAATGATTTAGTAGTATATATGTGACAGAATTATTTAGTAGTATATGTGACATAATTATTTAGTAGTATATGTGACAGAATGATTTAGTAGTATATGTGACAGAATTATTTAGTAGTATATGTGACAGAATTATTTAGTAGTATATGTGACAGAATTATTTAGTATTATATACTGAGATAGCACATCATTCACTTAAATATATAATTTAGAAGAAAAACATTCGTTCACTGAAGATCATTGATGTTAATTATTTATTATATTGTTTATTCCCCAATGACTCATTTAGCGAAACCGGTCGGAGTAAAATAATAATAGAGTATTTAAGTGTTTTTTTTTTTCATTTTTCCTTTATAAACTTAAACAAGGAATAACAAAACTTTAATACAAAATGCAGAAATAATGAATAATATACCTTAACTATAGTTAATCCATCATTCTCATAAACACAAGATTTGCAAGATTCAAAACAATTTAAACAGATAAAATTATCTGTCCTCGTCATTTATTATATGCTCAATCAAATAATCAATTTAGTTTTAAGCTATAAATGTCGCCCCATTAATATCCATCATAAGTCTACACATGTTATTATTTCAACATAGTTTTTTTATTTCACACAAATAGAGAGTTGTTAATCCATTAAGAAAAAGATTTATGTGTTATAAAGAAGGAAGTAAACAATTCTACAAAATGGATTTGATTTTAGTTCCACAAACTGGCACGCCATGAGCGGAAATTTAATCCGTATGAGGCAATCCTCATACAAACGCTTTCCGACGCCTTCGGAGCAGACGATATCTTTTTCAAAAAGTTGTGACAAAAGGAGAAATAGCTCATTGTGAACAATTTCTTATTTTGCTAATACAATGTATTCATCTCCTTTCAAAAATTAAACTTTCATTTTTAGAGATGTTTTTCATGTTTTTGTCCACATGTGTTCGAAGTCATCTGCTACAGATTTATTATATATTAGAAAGCGTTAAATATTACCGAATGCAGGATCTATCGTCGATGGATCAACTCGAAATACGAAGAATGTTCAAACATTACAAATTGTTGTAAAATCTCAAAAGCATATATGCGTGGCGTTCTGAGAAAGCAAACCGCAACACATTTATAGATACAGATCAACTTGCCCATCCTCGCAGTCGTATCCAGTTCTACGCGGTTCGCAGTTTGTTTGTGTATATCAACGATGAACGGTATCTGCTTAACCCTTTCCCACATACAACTAATATGCAGCAGACGACTTTGAAAACATATTGTCAAACATGTGTGAAATCTCCATAAATGAGAGTTTTATTATTAAATCATATACACACACGCTGTTCCACTCCGTTGTGAGAATCAAGTGGAAAACATTGTTACAAAAGGCGAAATTGCTCATTATGAGCAATTTCGCCTTTTGCAACAATGTTTTCAAAAGTCGTCTGCTGCAGCTCGGCGTCTGAAAGGTTTTATATGTGGTAAAGGGTTAAGTTGAAATTAAATATTATTTTCTGTTCAGTTCGTCTCGTCTAAAAGAATCGCGATGCTTTAGTGTTGTTGTTGTTCGTCAATTAGCTATAGGAGGCTACAACACACTTCTGTAAAGCATGTTTCCAATTGGATCGTTTAGCACGAATGCGTACGCAGCTCCTTTTTCCGAGTGAAGCACAATTAAGCATAATTTGACCCGTCTTTACGAAAAAACACATGTTCTATTTGTGCGAACAGTGTAAATTCAGATCATCCTGTACATTCGCACAGTCTTATCAAGATCTACACCGTTCCTGTTACGTACATCATCACTTAAGCACGAAGGAAATATATTTCGGGAACTGTCGTTTCAATTCGTCCATAGCATCATAAGCAAATGATGATTAAAGTTTTTCATAGCACTATCAGCGAACGTTGATTAAAGCCACCCGTATTATAATAAGAAAATGATGTTAAAAGTATTCCATAACGTTAAAAGGATTTGTCGTCCATAACAAATCAGGGTTTGTCGTTTTAAGTATTTCGTAAGATTCAAAGGAAATGTAGTTTAACTCTGTCCCACATACAACAAATATGCAGCAGACGACTTCAAACACATCTAGACAATACTAGGAAAAGTACTTATGATGAAAGTATAATTATTGAAGATAAATGAAAATATTGTGGCAAAAGGAGCAATTTCTTGTTTTGCCACAATGTTTTGAACTGTCGTCTGCTCCAGGGACGTCAGAAAGCGTCTGTATCTGGGAAAGGGTTGTAGTTTAAAGTCGTCAATGGCATAATAAGGAGTTGTAGTTTACAGTCGTCAATGGCATAATAAGGAGTTATAGTTTAAAGTCGGCAATGGCATAATAAGGAGTTGTAGTTTAAAGTCGTCAATGGCATAATAAGGAGTTATAGTTTAAAGTCGTCAATGGCATAATAAGAAGTTGTAGTTTAAAGTCGTCAATGGCATAATAAGAAGTTGTAGTTTAAAGTCGTCAATGGCATAATAAGGAGTTATAGTTTAAAGTCGTCAATGGCATAATAAGGAGTTGTAGTTTAAAGTCGTCAATGGCATAATAAGGAGTTATAGTTTAAAGTCGTCAATGGCATAATAAGGAGTTGTAGTTTAAAGTCGTCAATGGCCTTTTAAGGAGTTGTAGTTTAAAGTCGTCAATGGCATAATAAGGAGTTGTAGTTTAAAGTCGTCAATGGCATAATAAGGAGTTGTAGTTTAAAGTCGTCAATGGCATAATAAGAAGTTGTAGTTTAAAGTCGTCAATGGCATAATAAGGAGTTATAGTTTAAAGTCGTCAATGGCATAATAAGAAGTTGTAGTTTAAAGTCGTCAATGGCATAATAAGGAGTTGTAGTTTAAAGTCGTCAATGGCATAATAAGGAGTTGTAGTTTAAAGTCGTCAATGTCATAATAAGAAGTTGTAGTTTAAAGTCGTCAATGTCATAATAAGGAGTTGTAGTTTAAAGTCGTCAATGTCATAATAAGAAGTTGTAGTTTAAAGTCGTCAATGTCATAATAAGAAGTTGTAGTTTAAAGTCGTCAATGGCATAATAAGAAGTTGTAGTTTAAAGTCGTCAATGGCATAATAAGGAGTTGTAGTTTAAAGTCGTCAATGGCATAATAAGAAGTTGTAGTTTAAAGTCGTCAATGGCATAATAAGAAGTTGTAGTTTAAAGTCGTCAATGGCATAATAAGGAGTTGTAGTTTAAAGTCGTCAATGTCATAATAAGGAGTTGTAGTTTAAAGTCGTCAATGGCATAATAAGGAGTTATAGTTTAAAGTCGTCAATGGCATAATAAGAAGTTGTAGTTTAAAGTCGTCAATGGCATTTTAAGGAGTTGTAGTTTAAAGTCGTCAATGGCATTTTAAGGAGTTGTAGTTTAAAGTCGTCAATGGCATTTTAAGGAGTTGTAGTTTAAAGTCGTCAATGGCATAATAAGAAGTTGTAGTTTAAAGTCGTCAATGGCATAATAAGAAGTTGTAGTTTAAAGTCGTCAATGGCATAATAAGGAGTTGTAGTTTAAAGTCGTCAATGGCATTTTAAGGGTTGTAGTTTAAAGTCGTCAATGGCATAATAAGAAGTTGTAGTTTAAAGTCGTCAATGGCATTTTAAGGAGTTGTAGTTTAAAGTCGTCAATGGCATTTTAAGGAGTTGTAGTTTAAAGTCGTCAATGGCATTTTAAGGAGTTGTAGCTTAAAGTCATCAATGGCATAATAAGAAGTTGTAGTTTAAAGTCGTCAATGACATTTTAAGGAGTTGTAGCTTAAAGTCATCAATGGCATAATAAGAAGTTGTAGTTTAAAGTCGTCAATAGCATAATAAGGAGTTGTAGTTCAAAGTCATTCAAAGTCGTCAATGGCATTTTAAGGAGTTGTAGTTTAAAGTCGTCAATGGCATAATAAAGAGTTTTAGTTTAAAGACGTCAATGGCATTTTAAGGAGTTGTAGTTTAAAGTCGTCAATGGCATTTTAAGGAGTTGTAGTTTAAAGTCGTCATTGGCATTTTAAGGAATTGTAGTTTAACGTCGTCAATGGCATAATACGAAGTTGTAGTTTAAAGTCATCAATGGCATAATAAGAAGTTGTAGTTTAAAGTCGTCAATGGCATTTTAAGGAGTTGTAGTTTAAAGTCGTCAATGGCATAATAAGAAGTTGTAGTTTAAAGTCGTCAATGGCATTTTAAGGAGTTGTAGTTTAAAGTCGTCAATGGCATTTTAAGGAGTTGTAGCTTAAAGTCGCCAATTGCATTTTAAGGAGGTGTAGTTTAAAGTCGTCAATTGCATTTTAAGGAGTTGTAGTTTAAAGTCGCCAATGGCATAATAAGGAGTTGTAGTTCAAAGTCGTCAATGGCATTTTAAGGAGTTGTAGTTTAAAGTCGTCAATGGCATTTTAAGGAGTTGTAGTTTAAAGTCGTCAATGGGATAATAAGGAGTTGTAGTTTAAAGTCGTCAATAGCATAATAAGGAGTTGTAGTTCAAAGTCGTTCAAAGTCGTCAATGGCATTTTAAGGAGTTGTAGTTTAAAGTCGTCAATGGCATAATAAAGAGTTTTAGTTTAAAGACGTCAATGGCATTTTAAGGAGTTGTAGTTTAAAGTCGTCAATGGCATAATAAGAAGTTGTCAATGGCATTTTAGGGATATGTGGTTTAAATTATTTCGTAACCTTTTAAGAATTTAACGTTTAAAGATGTTCGTGGTATTTTAAGGATATGTCGTTTATATTATTTCTTAAATTTCAATGGAAATGTCGTTAAGCAAATATTTAAAAAAAAAACTTTAACATACCACTTTTAGCTGGATCATGTTCATATTTTTATATTCTTTCTAAACATTTAGGCAGTAAGTAAGTTTCGACAATTTCTTACTGAACACTGCTTATGCTAACTCGGAAACTTATAAATTAACACTTACCAAACGGTACGAACACTTATATACAGAACATATGGAATTCCCTCAATACCACCAAAATACAGTCAACGTATCCGCCGCTCTTGGACTTTTTTTCTAACCCCAATTGAAAATCCCGCTGACACATCGTAAGTGATTTTATCGCATTCTAAAACTGGAAATAAAAGGCCCTACCCCCGACTTCTTTCATTACGCTATAGCAACCCTTAGCTTTACTACAATGCATATTTCACTTTTTAAGCATAGTGTGGAGTATTTATCGAAGTTTAACGCCGTTTTCAACGGCATTTCAGTTGTTTAATGATAAGGATGGTAATAATAATGGTTGTCTATATTTAACAAGGGTGTCCTACATATTTAGATGTATTTTGATGTATACATTCTCTTATCTAGCACATGGCCTTCAACGTATAAATATATATTCATTCATGAATACACACTCATACTTACAGTGTCACAATAACTTCGGTCAATCATCAAATTCAATGAACGGATAAACCTAGGTTCGAACTCTCTACCCAAGCATTGACAAGGTTCCCGCGTTGTTACTGACTGTGCTATCGAGGCTCGGCCAGTTATCAAGTGAAGTCTATTGCATGATTGGTAACTATATTTAACCTTTTCTACAAACAAAAAGTCTACGGCTGACATGTTTGAAAACATCTAGTACAGAATACGGAAATTCTCTAACAACAGAACAAACATTGAATACAGTTAAAAACATTTTGGCGGAATGAAAAAAATGTTCTCCTTTTGTCACAATGTTTTCAAAAGTCCTCTGCCGCGATCCGTCAGAAAACGTCTGTATGTGGAGAAGGGTTAACGTGAGATATTGAAGTAGTATTGAAAGTTGTATCCACGATATGCAGACTCGAAACCTATTAAAGTTTGCTTTTTATACAGAATGTGTCCAAATATCTGATTGGTCGGAAGCAAATTCATTCCCGAAAATTGGCCAATAAGAATACTTATTTGAAGCACGGAGTTCCTTTCTGAACTTTCAGAGTTTTATGTACTACATATGAGCTATTCCACGAGTAAACCATTATTATGGCCTCTGCGTAATGTATCGTCCAGATCAGCCTGCGCAGTCCGCGCAGGCTAATCCGGGACGACACATTCCGTCTCTGGGAAATTGAGGTATAGAGTAATGATTCCTGAAACAGAGGCGAAACATGTCTGTCCAGGTTAGCCTGCGCGGCATGCTTAGGCTGATGCGGGTCGATACTTTACGCAGAGTCTACACTGTTGGTTTGCTCACGGGACGGCTCATATCATAGTATGTTGGACTGTAAACACCGTTTTGGAAGCATACAGACCAATGTCTACATACGGTGTGTGCACTCTAATCTTGATATATACCTTTTGCAGGGACTTCTCAAAAAATATGTCAATAATCCAGCAGAATGATAACCACTACTGCGGTTAAGTGTTTAACCTTCCCCAAATACAGATGCTTTATGATGCCTCTCCAGCAGACGAATTTTGAAAAAACTCTGTGGCAAAAGTAGACATTGCTTAAAATCAGCAATGTCTCATTGTACCACAATATTTGTTCAACGTTATTGAATGATTACACTTCCATTTATAGAGGTTTTCGAAGTCTTCTGCCGCCGTTTTGTAGTATGTGGGAAAAGGTTAATAAAGGGATGGAAATGTTAGAAATTACTTAGAATCTAACAAATCGATGGCCGACTACCTACCATATAGCCGTAGCGCTATTTTGTAACAGGATGTCATTTTGTCGCAATATGTTTCAATACTATAAGGTGGCGAAACATCCGCTCGCAGATATGACGTCTGCGCTCGGGAGTAAATCTGTACTTTCCACAAACAACAACAACAACAACATCTGACGCTTCTGCGACAGACGAACATTGTACCATTGAGGGAAAATCGAAAATTACAATAAATGAGCAATTTCTTATCTCTTATTTTGCACGATGTGTTCAACATTTTTTCAAATAGTACTACAAGGGTATCAGTCGAGCCCCGATAGCTCAACCGGTAACAACGAGAGCTATAAATCCAGGGGTTGTGTGTTTGAACCCCGACTCGGCACATTCATTCCTTTCCGGTGAATTCAAAAAAGGGCAGTGATGGCTTCCCTTTATGGCACTTAGGGTTGCGGCGTTAGCATTGTGAATCATCGGTGTCAGGATGAAGACTGGTACTGGTACTGGTAAACTACCCAACGAAGTGTTATGACTTACATTTACATAGTGTTGAACACGGCGTAAAACACTACCATCCATCTCTCTGTCACAAAAGGTGTAATGCGATATTTCGAAAAGTATAATAGTTTGGTTTACAAAACTTTGGGAAACTAGGATTAAATGCACGTCATTAAGTATTTCTTTCTGACCTTAAAGTTTGACGTTGAACAACCAGGTCAAAGATAACAAAAAACATGATTATGCAATTATTCAAATGTCATAAAGTAAACGCCAGTTTAAATATACATTTAACGGTAAAAACGAATTTATGAATGTCATTACATTATATTTGCGGTCAAGATAACACTGCAGGATGCCAAATCATTCCAAACAACCCAAAAATCGGCAATACTTGTTTTATAGTATTTCCATGGTTGTGTTCTTGTCACTAGGTGCACCAAAACAAAGGTAATCTAACTTCTGACATTAAAACTGTCTTTTATAATAATAGATTAAGTGAACCGAAACGATCAACAGTCAGATATACTTAACTTACCAACACAGGCCAGCCTTGTACACACTTCTACATCTTGATGCCCCCCTTCACAATTGGTACCATTGCAATGCCTATGTCTAGTGCGCATGACTGAACCACATGTCTCACTACATGAAGACCATTTGCCCCAGTCATTCCATTTATCTAAAAGAAAAGTATGTTATTGGTATGAAGAGTTATGTTGATGCTAAAAACAAATCACGATTGGTTCTCCAATACGTAGGATATTACGAATTATCCACATTGACGAAGATATAATAGGTAACACACAGTAGGAATCAACGGACACTAATTCATTTTCTAAACCATGTATTTGCTGTAAACCGTTATTGAGAAATTTCATTGTTTGTCTTATTCTTTTTATTTCTTTATATTTTTTTTTAAATATGTTCACCATTTTTCAAACTCGCCATCTGATTGAACCAAATTTAGCTTATGACGTCATATGATTTTGTTATAAAATAGTACACGTACATGTACACAATTTAATACAAATAATGTAAGGAGTGACACGCCCCTACTAAACATCGAACCAGGATGATGAGTGTAAGGAAAGTACAAAAAAATCAAAAAAAATCTAAAGAGGGCATATAAGTACATGTATATAAACAGGTTAAGTATGTCAAGTTTGTCATTAATCAGGCTACTAACGCTTATCATCCAATAATGATACTACCTTCATCGATCAACACGTTATACTGAATATACCTTGGAATACACCCCACTCTGGCAGAAGCATAGCGTGAAAAAAATATCTGTTACAATTTATAGTCTTTAATAAACATGACAGAATCGTAAGAAACCATCAATTTGGAGATAACTTACCAGCACACACTGAAAGTGTACAGACATCTATATCTTTACCACTTCCTTCACAGTTTGTACCATTACACGTCCGATTTCTAGTACGCATGCCCGAACCACATGTGACACTGCATGGCGACCAATCATTCCAGTCAAACTATTCATCTACAATAAAGTTAAGCAAATATTTATTTTTAGTATTTCAAAGGTCACGTTAATACAAATATTTTCAGTTAAGAAAGGTAATATATAACTTCTGACATTCTGGTCAATAAAATTGGAAAATAAATTAAACTTACCAGGACAGACCAGATTTGTACACACTTCTACATCCTGGTGACCCCCTTCACTATTGGTACCATTACAATCCCTGTGTCTATCACGCATGCCTGAGCCACAGCTGATTATGTATTTCAAGTGTCATCTACTGGTCAATATCAATTCAAATGCACCTTTTTAAATTTAATAAGTGAAACAAAACCATGACCAGTCCAATATATTGAACTTACCAACACAAGCCGGATTTGTACACACTTCTACATCTTGATGCCCTCCTTCACAATGTGTACCATTGCACTTTCTGAGTCTAGTGCGCATGCCTGAACCACATGTCTCACTACATGGAGACCACTGGCTCCAGTTAAACCATACATCTGCAAGAAAAGTACATATTTTGGAATAAACCACTGACCGTCATTTAATCCTTTACTTGACAAACTGAGCCCTGGGTTGTGTGCTAGCTAACAGCTGTAATTTGATTGGTCGATCGGCTAGCACTAACCCGAGCACTCGGTATGTTTAGTGATACGAATACACCTCTGACAAAATACTTTAAAAGTTGTCTGCTTTAAAAACATTAAACAAAAACATACAGCATCTTTAATGTAATTAATAGTTGTAAATGTGTTACATTTCCAAAACATTTTGCGAAAACAATTTTTTTATTTCCATCAAAATTTTGAATTAAAAGTCAGCTATAACACATTTAAAATCAATTGTACCTACACAGCTTTAGAATCCTGACGACTGATCCCGCACATCACGGGATTCGGACCTGAGTATGGGCGTTTTATGAAAACAAACCTTAAGAGTATTACACGCGTGGAAAGACACCTGCAAGCGCATCCATCCTAAAGATCCAACCTGCTATACAGAAGTTTCTTTAAACCTTCTGTGACGAATTAACGATCAGAGAGGACCCAATTCAGAATGCATGGAGGCACTGGCTTATCTGGACCTACTACTTACCTGCACAGGTCGGCTTGGCACACAATGATGCACCTTGATGCCCTCCTTCACAGTGAATACCATTACACTTCCGGTCTCTGGTGCGCATGCCTGTACCACAACTAACACTACACGATGACCATTTACCCCAACCATACCAGGAGTCTATAAATACAGATTTCATATTTCCATGAGATATCTTTGATTACGATTCACGAAATACCATAAGCATGCATGCTGCAATCCTTGGCTATGTTTTTTTTCGTATGGTGGTTTACTTTTTTTTTGGTTTGGCAAACGCAAAACACAACAAAAAACAACAACAACGACAACATTAACATAGCTAAGTTTGGACAGCCTGTTGGAGATTATGTAATACCGCAAACCAAATAACCTTCAAATAGAAATCGTAACATAATCTCATCAGTGATGCAGAGACAGGGTTAACAATAATCCCGTCATTGCTATTTTGGTACCGGATTGATACTAAGATTTGAGATGTATCGAGCTTAGATCTCTACTCTGAATTAAAAGATGTAAATAGTAGCATTCTTCTTGTTTGTGCAGATATAGTATTGCGCGTTTTATCTTTCATGATAATTACTCTCATGGTATCATGATACTCAAAACACCTCGCTAAAAAAAGGCCCATAAAATACTTTCGTAATTTCTGAATAGACCTACGTGATTCACAATTATGTCAGTGCTAATTTCATACCAGGTTCTGTATTCCCCAACCCTACAAAATTCTATTTTCGGAGTAAATCTAAATAAGCCTTCGAAATTGCGAATTATTAGATTAAGTCCGTATTTACAAACCCGACGAACATGACAACGACTGACACGGGAAGCTTAAATTGTATCAATGACGCATGCATGAGTAGCGGTCACCTGGTCGATGTTCTACATCGGGGATATGAATAGAACATCAAGGAGGTGCCCTAATCATGGATGAATAAAATCAAAAGCATGTCGGCCTTAATCAAGTACAATGTATATTTATAATGAAAGCTGCCGGTTTTCAAATGAGTGGAGTAATCTTGTGACTAGTATTCAAAGATTCACAGGTAAATAGTAAAAATATTAAACTCAATATTCTGTTTAAAAGGTTGCTTAAAAATGTTGCAGTTGATCTTAGTAGTTAACCGATAGGATGCACCATTGATTGCGTCCGCAATGACTGAAATTCATGGTCGAGTGTCAGTGATAATGTGCATGTATGCTAATTTCAACCAAAGGTCAAGGTAACACATAAAGAGCAGATGTAAGCATCGGTAGGGAACGTTTGTATTGCCAGCAGTTCCTCAGTAACGTTAGTTATTCAATGTTCTGCCGACACAAATGTTACGACAATAACTCGAAAAGTATAATAGTTTGGCTAACAGTACTTGGTGAAACTAAGATATAATGCACGTCGTTATATAACGTAGGCGGATTTGTTATGTAAATATTGTCAAATTAGGAACTACATTTTTAATCTATAGTTTCTATATGCTTTCGATTTTACGACAATCTGCATCAGAGAAAATTATGTCATAAATCCAAATTAAACAAAATGCTTCAAATCGGGCAGCTCCATTCTCATATAATAATAATTTGGAAATATTTTTATAACTAAAAGGCAAACAATGCTGATTTCAGGTGATACAGCTTACTACGAGCATACTCACCTGCATATGTATTATTTGCAAGAAACAGTATTGCAATTGGCGCCGACAGAGTTAATTCATTGGATTGGTAACATGATGTTTCGTAATCACTAAATGTTCGATTTCTTTATTGACGCGGCGTCAGTATTGAATAGGTTTTAATTTTGTACCATGGGGTTACGTAATCGAATAAGGAGCAAGCAACATTATTATTGTAAAGACTCTGAAAAAACACCCTTTATGAATCAATAAATTGTATAAACTGATTTAAGAAACAACAAAATACGTATGTCTTCTACAGTTATTACAACACTTTAGACACATTTAATGGGTATTTAATACATTTCCCCCAACTTCCTAGGCTACGTTTCTTTAATAGTTTGGTTTACGGCCCTGACGACCCGATTTATCAAAGCTCAGAAAAAAAGGTTCGGGGGATGTTTTTGCCTATTTATAAAATTATGTTGTATTTCTAAACTTAAAACCTTCCTCCCCATACAGTTTGTTCATTCAGACCATTGTATTCTTGCTATATGTTGACTATACATGTGAACTTTTTTTTTAATTGCAAAAATGCTCAATTGTGATAGTTAATATTTTTAAACTTGTTAAACTTACTTTGCATTTGTTGTTTATAAACTCCCGTTTTTGTTATCATACCTCTGCTAAACTGGAAGGAAAAACTTTCTTCTTCCAAAGCTTGTGTCACACTTAACTTATAACTAGAGGCATTACACCTTAAGTTAATATCTGTTTATATTTCAGCACCTATGTTGTTTTTATCTAATTAATCTAGTTATAGCAGATTTAAAACGGTTTAATGGTAACACATTAAGAAACATCTGCTTGTATGACACATTATAGTTGCAGTCAATGTTAAGCAATCTGTAAACTAAATGGTTTCAGGACTTAACTTGTCATTTCACGACGAAACTACACATGCTGAATATCACATATATCTTAGCATATATAACGTCTAAGCCCTACGTCAAAATGTACCCTTTCTGATTTTGTTATAGACTATGGTAGCCAGGTGAGCAATATAGGCACATTTTGGCCTTCTTGTTTAAAATAAAGGGAAATTTGGCCTTCCTGTTCAAAATATTTCGATACTGTCTGTTTGCACAGGTTATTTAAATGTACTGAAATGCATCATGCTTCAAAATCATGCCCGTGGTTTTTGATGCTTAGTATCAAAGGTCCTCTTTTTGTATACTGGATCCAGAACCGCGAACTATTTTAGGGATATATGACTCTAAATATGAGATACCTAGACATATATATCTCTTCAATAGAGACATCTCTCGTATATCATGTTACAGATATCTATAAAATAGTCAGCCATCTCTATACAAAGATATCTCTCGAAGGTAAAGAGATATACCTGTACATGTTATATATGGGGGACATTCAAAACCCATATGGTCAAAACCCATATGGTCACTTTTTGTCATAGTAGTCAAAACCCATATGGTAAAAAATCAGGGTAGTCAAAACCCATACGATAGAAAATGCAGGTTAGTCAAAACCCATACGATAGAAAAAACAGGATAGTCAAAACCCATATGGTTGAAAATGCAGAGTAGTAATAATTCAGTCACAGATGATAATTACTTTAAGTATTTAGTATATGGTTGCCATTTATCTTAGATGTAGGTTACTTGTATAAAGAAAAGACTAAACAATTAAACTTTATAATTTTATTTTATCTTTGAATACACCTAAATACATAATTTTCACAAATATATACACTTCTGGGGCCGTATTCACAAAGCTCCTAAGGAAAAAAAAAATCCTTAAATACGGAGATTTCCCTCAAGTTTCACCATTTTCTCCTTATCTCTAAGGCATTTCCTAAGAAGCTATTCACAAAACTCCTAAGGTAAAAATATTCCTTAAATCGGTCCATTTTTCCCTTAAAAGTTAAGGATCACTGTACCATGCCTTAACTTTTCCCTTAAAGTTAAGGAATATCTCAAATCGCATATTCTCGATATCAATGGCCGCCGTCTCGTCGCTAGAAATAATCCAAACGTTTTTACATGTTTGTGTATGCGTTGTTGGTCATAAATAATATTGAATATCGCATAACAAAATGAATGCTAAGATTGCGTTAAGAAATGTGACGTATCGGTGTCTTTTTCGCTGTACATAGACAACAACAAAAAGTCGGAGGCGATCTATCGAAATCTGTGTCAGGATGAGTACATTTCTTTTTATTAGCCCTGTGTCACCAAAGAAATTGCTTATTAATCCTCATAATTTGACAGACCTTAAGAGAATAAATCGTAAAACTATATTTCAAGGTGGATTTATCAGTCCGAAATGATCAACTCGGTGGGACCTTACCCCACCCACAAATCCGTCACTTGCCAAGTGTCAAAATGAAAAAAACGTGTGTGCCAACGGTTTGATTGTTTAAAATGCACACTGATATTTTATTGATAGTTTGTTACAGTGTTACACATGTTACTTCATTTGAACTGAGAATTAAACTGGCATTAATAGTTATATTAGTAATTCGAAAATGTGTTTTCATTGTTTAGATAATAATGGTACTTTTGACATTATGAAAAGCTGTTGATATGAATGGAAATTAACACATATTCTGTAGATCTATATAAACTACATATGTTGATGTGTATATTATGCTTTCAGCTTGTTGATGAAAGAAAAGAAATAGTGAGAAGAGTAAAACTTGCAGACAGAAAACAAAGACAGAACTGAAGACATGTTTATATCAGTGTTCAGACAGTGTTTACTTGTATATGTATCAAATTGATGTGAGTACTTATATAAGATGTGCGGCAGTATATCAATGAAAAAATCATAACTGATAAAGACACATTTTGAGCAAAAGTCAACTTTTGAAAAGATATTGAGAAAAACAAGAAATGATCATAATTAGATGGTAAGCTTTAATGTTCATGAGATTGGAAATAATCATGGTATTACATTTTACATCATTTTTGCAAGTTTAACACGATTCATGTAGTCTCAATTTAATGTGATTGGTGAGGCAAATGTATTAATTAACCCTTACCGTGCTGAGACCACCATTTGATGGTCTGACGTGACGTTAACCCGAGCCGTGTTGAAACCACCATTTGATGGTCTGGCTACTGAGAATCAGTGAGTGGAGTTCATTTGTGAAATAAAAGCATTTCATGCATAAATTTCACCGAAAAAAGATAGATGAAGTATCTAATTTGATAAAAGACTTCATATATTATGTTTACAGAAGTGAATATGGTAAAACTATCACAAAAACAAGGTAAAACGGTGACCTCTAACAAAAAAATGTCGGACATCGTAATACGAGATTCTGGAAAATCCCGTAGCGAAATTTGAAACATGAATACATTGATATTCATGCTGCTGAATATGTATTTTGCTGTTTTTTCATGTGGTGTTTTCTTAAAACTTTTTAATTTTGTGATTTGTATCGATATCTTGAACAAAATAAGCTTTTATGACCAAAACAAAAAGTGAAAAAAAGGTGTGTGCTATTTTTAGGACACGTATCTTATTTACTGAACACAGTGTTTTGAAAAAGTGTTTTATTTAACAATATCATACAAATGTTTCATCCCAGTCTGACATTTATATTGTTTATTCTCTTAAATTTTTGTAAATATGACAACAACGAATGTTTCTGCTATTAAAATAAACTTATTGTTATGAAAAAACAGTTATGAAAAATGAGTGTCTATTTTTAGATCAGGTAATCGTATTTGCCTGGCTTACGGTATAATAAATTGACCTAGTTCAATGTTTTGAAATAATACCGATTTGTTATATTTACAAAAACAATTGACAGTTGCAACATCCAGAATACAACATTGGATGAATCGTACTAGCTTATTTTAGGAATTCCAAGTTTTAAAAGTTTAATAAATATATCTTTATTAACAAGAGGTCGTATTTTACATTAACATTTTGGATTGAAAAGTTTGAGGGCGCCATATTATTCTCAACCAACATTCAACTTGCTGAAATGTGATGCAGAGAGCTATTGTAATTTAATTCAAACTTGTCTTTTCTTCTTCTTAACTAAATAAATGTTTAGTCTTATCAATATAAGAATTCAGCACTGGTGTGTTTTCTCATCATTTGATTTTGAATTTGACATTTTCATCTCTAGTTTATCTGTTCAATTTTTAGCTTACATAAACTGAGCCAATTAGGCATAAGTCAACAAACTGAAACTAGATAAAAAAAAATCTCTTTCTTTAATCAACTTACCTTTAATTAATCAATCCAAGTAAAAACAAGTGTCCGAGTCACTTTTTAAATGGTTAATCCCACTAGTGCATCCAATTTATTTCTGTTTATATATTATGCAAACTCCTAACTGGTGCATTCTTTAAATATAACTAGATCTAGTTTGAAGTAACTTTTTAAAATTTCACAGCAATCCATATATTTCTTTAAAACACTCTTCAAGCCTGTGTAAAGTGTCAAGGCCTTGGGATTTGACCTGTAAATAGTCACATGTTGTGTAGGAGCTATGACATCATCAGTGAGTGGAGTGAGATTTTACACAGAATCTATTTAAAGTTAGCCAAGTAAAATTTTACTTCTAAACAAACACTTACAGTGTTTATAATGAGTTTAAATATTTTTGTTCAGTGATTTTGAAATAAGGGGCATTGAAAGATTTGTTTTCAATATTTGTAATTGAAAATATTTAGTAAATAATTACTAATCTTATATATCTGGTATTTCAATTTATTTTAATGGTATAATGATCTAACATGTATATGCAAAAACCAATTCAAATATTATATGTGCATTGTCTGATCTTGATCTACACAACTAAATAGTAATGGTAAATACAAAATAGATATTACCAGAGATTATTTAACTTTAAAAGATCTGTGATATAACAAAGAAGAGTACAGTTCTTTATGGATAATTGCATTGTTATATAATTATGCCCCCTTCAAAGAAGAGGGGTATATTGCTTTACACATGTCGGTCCGTCGGTCCGTCGGTAAACCAAAGCTTGTCCAAGTGATAACTCAACAATGCCTGGACCTATGGTCCTCAAACTTAATTTGGAGGTTGGGGATGACCAGTAGACGAACTCTACATATTTTGAGGTCATCAGGTCAAGGTCACAGTGACCTTGAATGCGAAAAGCTTGTCCAAGTGATAACTCGACATTGCCTGCACCCATGGCCCTCAAACTTGACATGGAGGCTGGGCCTGACCAGTAAATGACCCTTATTGATTTTGAGGTCAGTGGATTAAAGGTCAAGGTCACAGTTACCTTGAACCTGACAAGCTTGTCTGAGTGATAAATCAACATTGCCCCAACCCATGGCCCTCGAACTTGACATGGAGGCTGAGGTGACCAAAAGAAGCCCCTATTGATGTTGACGTCATTGTGTCAAAGGTCAAGGTCACAGTGACCTTGAACGCAAAAATCTTATCCTAGTGATAACTCGACATTGGCTGCACCCATGGCCCTCAAACTTGACATGGAGGCTGGGGGTGACCACTAGATGACCCCTATTGATTGTGAAGACATCAGGTCAAACATAAAGGTCACCGACCTTGAATGCAACATTTTGTCCGAGTGATAACTCAACATTGCGTGCACCCATGACCATAAAACTTAACATGTAGGCTAGGGGTGAACAGTAGATGACCCTTATTGTGAGATAACTAAACAATGCCTGGAGCTTTAGTCCTCAAACTTGACTTGTAGGTTTGGCCTGACCTTTTGAGGTCATCGGGTCAAAGGTACAAAACCTTGTCAGAGTGATTACTCCACATTGCCTGCATCCATGGCCCTAAAGCTTGACATGGAGGCTGAAGGTGACCAGTAGATGACCATTGATTTTGAGGTGATCAGGTGAAAAATTGTCCCAAATATTCCTGGGGGGGGGGGGGGGGGTTGAAGGGGGCATAATGTTTGACAAACATCTCTTGTTATGGTCAAAGTTTGATAGACATATTTATGCAATAAGAATTAACTTTACATACAAAATGATGATGACTATCTAGAGAGAGTTTCACAGTTGTCAAATCCTCCCTGCATGATGATTCCATACATATTAATTGGAGGGGATTAGAGCTATGGTCAGTCTGTCAGATATATTTATACTTGTTTGGTGTTTTATGCAACTTACAACATACATTAATTCCTACAGACATAATATGGCGTTGCCTTGGTGTATTACCAATAATGTGCCAAGGAGGGAAGACTACCATTTCATAGTCTTTGATGTGACCATCCCAGTGATCAAATCATCCAGATAGGAAAAATAATTAAAAAATTCATGATTTTTAACTCTTTTTTTAAAAAAAATAAGATTCAAGAAAATTGGTAGATAGATTTCTATATGCATAGACCTTTCTAGCAGAAACATGTGATGTGCATAACCTTCAGATTGCCCTACATGCACATTACTACAATAATATGACATAGCAAGTTTGTGCCCACCACTTAACCCTGCAACAAATCTGCAGCAAACAACTTTATACATATCTAGATAAAAAAAGTGGAAAATCTCTGTGAATGCAATTATAATTTTTGAGGAATTTAAAACAAAAAAATATGTTATATTTCTATCATTGACAGAGGCAGAAAATAGAGTACAACTCATCGTGACAAAAAGAGATGTTTTCAAACATGCTCTGAATGTTTGAAAGGGATTAATGAAATGGAGTTTTTGATAATTCAAAGTATAAGAACTTGGTTTAAAAAAAAATGGGTTAAAATTTTGGCATATGTTCCTTTAATCAAAGTTTATAATTGCATATGTCAAGTGATTTCAAAATGTATTAATGTCTGTTGACAACAGGACACAGTCTATTTCTTCTGATTATGATCTTGAAGTGTGACCTTGACCATAGAGCTACAGCATTGGTTTTGTATGCAACAAAGTACTCATATTGTTAAAGTTAGCAACTATGCCAAGAACTTTAAAATGTCTGTAGCATTTGACATTGAAATGTGGCATTAACCTGTGAGTTGCAACCCTTATTTGCATTAAAATGAACATTTATACAAAATTATTTGGAGGGAAAAAATGCTTATATTGGTACAAGTTATTGCCCTGACAAGCTTGTTTTAACCTGATTTGACATTTGACCTTGATGCATGACCTTGACCTGTAAGTTACAACTCTAAGTCTTATATGTGAAACACTGTCTCATAAACATTAACATTAGTGCATAATTATCTGAAAATATGTAAGTTGAAGTTGAAAAAATTATGAAATAGTTATATTTTCGCTTGTTTTTGAACTTTGACCTTAAAGTGTGACCTTGACCTTCAGCTGTCAGCCTAAGTGTTGCAAATAATAAACTGCCCCATTAAGATAAACAATTGTACCAAGTGATTTGAAAATACATAAATGTGTTAAGAAGTTAAAGAGATAATTGTTATATATTTAATTTGTTCAAAGTCATTCAAAACATCGTTTTTTTAAATCTGCAGGAAACAAATTTAGAAGCTTTTCATGAGCAATTAATTTCAACTCTTCTGGCCAGGTTTCCATGCCAATATCTTGAAAACATATACACTTCATACATCACTGATAAAAAACTGTGTCAATAACTCAACAGCTCCATACCTATATATGGATGAAATAGAAATCTTCTTTTTAACTCTTATTTGGGTTGCCATGGTAACTGTATCTGACACCATAAAGTATTCATTGCAACAAGAGTTCCACAATTCAATTATGGCATCACTAGCCAAATAATTTTCATTTTAATAACTTCTATCAAAAGAATAGCCCATTAATTAGAATAGAACTTCACTTAAAAAGTAATCAAAATTACTGATCTTTGAAGCCTCATTAGAACATATTAAGAATGTTAGCAGGTGCAAATTTATCCTATTTTCTTTCGATGAGAATTCAACGCAGATACCTTGGCAACATGTTAAACAAAATACATAGCAGATTAAACAAGAAATCAGTTGGTCAGCAGCTCTGCAGCCACTTTTGTGAGGCAGAACATTCTATTAAGCATGTGTCTAGGTTGCCATGGAAACTGTATCTGACACCATAACATTTTTATTGCAACAACAGTTCCAAAATTCAATTATGGCATCACTAGCTAAATAATTTTCATTTTAATAATTTCTATCAAAAGAATAGCCCTTTAATTAGAATAGAGCTTCACTTAAAAAGTATTCAAAATTATTGCTCTTTGAAGCCTCATTAGAACATATTTAGAAGGTTAGCAGGTGCAAATTGATCCTATTTTCTTTCGATGAGAATTCAACGCAGATACCTTGGCAACATGTTAAACAAAATACATAGCAGATTAAACAAGAAATCAGTTGGTCAGCAGCTCTGCAGCCACTTTTGTGAGGCAGAACCTTCTATTAAGCATGTGTCTAGGTTGCCATGGAAACTGTTTCTGACACCATAACGTTTTTATTGCAACAACAGTTCCAAAATTCAATTATGGCATCACTAGCTAAATAATTTTCATTTTAATAATTTCTATCAAAAGAATAGCCATTTAATTAGAATAGAGCTTCACTTAAAAAGTATTCAAAATTATTGCTCTTTGAAGCCTCATTAGAACATATTTAGAAGGTTAGCAGGTGCAAATTGATCCTATTTTCTTTCGATGAGAATTCAACGCAGATACCTTGGCAACATGTTAAACAAAATACATAGCAGATTAAACAAGAAATCAGTTGGTCAGCAGCTCTGCAGCCACTTTTGTGAGGCAGAACCTTCTATTAAGCATGTGTCTAGGTTGCCATGGAAACTGTTTCTGACACCATAACGTTTTTATTGCAACAACAGTTCCAAAATTCAATTATGGCATCACTAGCTAAATAATTTTCATTTTAATAATTTCTATCAAAAGAATAGCCATTTAATTAGAATAGAGCTTCACTTAAAAAGTATTCAAAATTATTGCTCTTTGAAGCCTCATTAGAATGTTAGCAGGTGCAAATTGTGCCTATTTTCTCTCGATGAGAATTCAACGCAGATACCTTGGCAATATGTTTAACAATATACATAGCAGATTAAACAAGAAATCAGTTAGTCAGCAGCTCTGCAGCCACTTTTGTGAGGCAGAACCTTCTATTAAGCATGTGTCTTGGTTGTCATGGTAATGGCTAGGATTTTATAAATGCCAACCTAAATGGATAAGATACAACATTCTATTTCTGCATCACATGCCAAATTATTTTGAGTTCTGACATTTTTCAACAAAGTTACAGCTATTTTAAACATAGGATTGAAAAAAATGAGAAAAATTGAAAACAATTCAGCAGTGAGCTGACATAGCCTTCAAAACAATTCAGCATGGTAAGGGTTAATAGAAGGATTTATATAAATATTTCCATGCAAACAAAAAATAATATTTTTGCTCTGTTTTTAGCCCTTTCCCTCATATGCTTTCTGACGCCTCTGCAGCAGACGGCTTTTTGAAAACATAGTGACAAAAGAAGAAATTGCTCAAAATGAGCAATTTCTCATTTAGCCACAATGTTTTTCACTTTTAGTCATAGGTTATCCATTCAATTATAGAGATTTTCTATGTTTGGACAAAATATGTTCAAAGTCGTCTGCTGCAGATTTGTCGTATGAGGGAAAGGGTTAAGTTAACATTTCCTTTATACAAATGCTAAATCCAGCATATTCAACCAAGTTGTTAAAAGTATAGATATTGCACAAAGTTACTATTTATGCTTTACAAACATTGGACATGTAATAATACTTTAATTAAAGTGCATTAGGCCTATTTAGGTTTGTTTTCTCTGGAAATGCTCTTGCAAGCTTAAATTATATTGTATAAATTTTGACAATTGGTCGCAGTTAATTAACATTTAAGTTATTCTTCTTTTAAATAAGGAATTAATGTGTTAGCAAACTTAAATTTTATTTGATGTTGATAAATTGGGTTATATCCTGTTGTTGATTGGATCTTGGACTACTATTCCCTGATTAGATGACATACCAGAAATTAAACAATTGATCAACATGACTATCATTCTGTCATTTCTACTTTTCCTCATTGTTTTCATAATCTAGTTCTAAAATGATCCATTTTCTCATGACATTAATGCATATCAAATGACTGGGGGTAAAACACGAAATGGTTTAAACTTTTTGCTTTGTTTTGTATACAATCATGTAGCAGACTAACCATACTGTGTTTTTTATAATATAAATTGTTATAATTAAACTTTTCTAAAGTATTTGTTTATTTTTGGTTTTATAGTTCCACTCAGCACAAAGTACTGAAAGTGAGTAATTGTGATTGCCTTCTGTTTTGTTTGCATCCATCAACATTTAAGTAACCAGTGTGTAAATTGGGATGAAACTGCACAGCTAGTAATTTCTCTATGTTTTCCCCAATAATCATTAAAATCATTTTTCTTCCAAATTGTTGGGCAATTTTCTAATTAAAGAACATGGCAGTTTGATTTGATTATTCAAACAATCTTTTATAGCCTTTTCCCCATATATACAATACAAGTTTAAAAACATGGAAAATCTCATGTTTGCAAATGCATCAAAAAATGTCCACATGTCGTAAAGGGTTATGTCCATCTACATTTTAATTATTACAACAAAGTTGTAAATGATAGCAGTTTCATGCATGTGGTTATGTATAGCATGATAAAGCATTCTTGCACCAGTACTCAACACATAATTCTTCCAAGGCAACTGGCTACATTCCCACATAGACTATTAACCATTTCCCACATACAACACATCGGCAGCAGTCGACTTTAAATCATCTAGACGAAAATTAGAAAAATGTTTATAAATAAAAGTATAAAAATTGAATAGATTTGAAAACATTTAGACAAAAGCAGAAATTGTTCATGATGAGTTATTTCGCTTTTTCCACAATGCTTTCAAATGTCGTTTACTGCAGAGGTGTCTGGAAGCGTCTACATGTGGGAAAGGGTTAAGCACATTTGTAGTAGACGAATGACGCTAGTCACAATGAGTTTAGTCAATCATCAGAAAGAATGAATGGCAATCCGGGAATCGAACTCACGACCCATATGTCCAATGGAGTGATAGCCCTCATCGTTCCCGACTAAGCTTTTGCGGCTTGGCAACACTATTGTTTAGGATGAGATGTTGTTTGAATTTAAATAATAAAGACTGACATAGAATAGATTATCTCATTGATTCAGCTCAGGGGAATATATTGATTGATTGGGCATAATTAAACGCCATTTTCAACAAGTGTTTAGTCATATCACCGCAGCCAGTTCACCTATTCATGTTTTTCCCGGCCTTCTCACACCAGTAATCTACACAACACTCTTTCCAAGCAAGTGGCTGCTTTTACTCATAGACTGTTAGTTTATTGGTGGAGAAAAATGACGCTTGTCACGATGACTTTTGTCAAACGCCATAACGAATGTTGGCCGAGCTGGGGTTCAAACTCACAACTCCTTGATTGACAGCCCGCTTTTCGCTAGCGACTGAGCTACGGGGCTCGGCGCCAGGGGGATATTAAACTATTCACAATTATTTTTCACAATTTTAGGATAATGGTTTGAATAATAAAGGAATAGTTTTATAAAATGCTACCTTTTATTAAATCAACATTTTTCATCGTATACTGAATTGAAGTTTACTATTGCAAAGTGGTCATCAAAATTTAATTTATTTTATAAAAAAATGAAATTTCTATAGCTGAAGATTCAGAATTTCCATTTAACTTAAAGTCAAATCGAGGTAAAATTTTGATTTGAATTAATTGTGTACTCCTTCAAAAAATGCCTTTTTTTTTTAGATTAACACTATACCTCTATGATGATGATGATACCTCTATGATGGTTTTTGGGCTCCAAAGTAAGGATAATCTCATTTTTTAGCCCGTCTTCTTCTGCACTGGTTTGTTTACTTAGACTTTTACATCCTTATATGCTGGTTTTTAATATTTTGGGGTACAGGTTTGTGTAGTAATGTTACAGTTTGAAGTATGTATGATTTACATGAAACATACATAACATGGTAGACTTAAACTTTCCGTTGAATTGTGTTTATCTTATGGCACAGGTTTGTATGTTGAAGTCACAGTTAGCACAGATTGTGGATTAAGTCACACGTGGCACATTGAATGTCCCATTTAGCACAGGCTTGTAGATTGATTTTCACAATTTGCAGTTTGTAGACAGTAATGTAGATATAATGTAGATTTATTGCCACAATTTGCAGTTCTGTAGACAGTATTGTAGATTGGTTGTCACAATTAGCAGTATATATGCTTATAATGCTTATAATTTGCACAGGTTTGTAATTTGCACAGGTTTGCAGCTTGAAAGACACACTTTGCAGTATATATGTTCAATAAACATCCATGACATGGTTGATCAAAATTTGTATATTATATCGTGATTCCAGTGTTGGTCCAGTTTTGATTTGAAATCATTTAAATATTTTGAGTTGACAACATACTTTGGGAGTGAATTCCATTCGTTGATAATCCTCTGAGAAAACTGTTGAAGCCGAAAAGCTGTATTACAACGAGGTTTGGCTAGTTTAAAGTCATGCCCTCTAGTAGTTAAAGGACAAATATTAAAAAAAAAAAAAAAAAAAAAAAAAAAAAAAAAGTAAATTTAGCATTGATATTTGCAAATTGTCCCAAATTCCAGACAATTCAAGAAAGGGTTGACATTCAACAAATTATAAATATTGAACTGCATGACAGATATATATTCAACCATGACGTTTTTAACTTTGTTGTAACAAGGTCGATCTAACGATAAAAACAAACAGAAATCAGAGGTTAACAACTCGTCATATAGTTCCAACAACTGGGAAAACACGAATTTATGCAGAAAAATAATCTCTAAACCACTATGACGTATCTACTTTCGTCCAAACATAATGAATAAATTTAATTCTGACGTCACATATTTTCACTTAAGGAAAAACTAATATTCTTACCTAAGGAATTTCCTTAGGAGCTTTGTGAATACGAACTTAAGGAATTTCCTCAGCTAAGGGGAAAATCGGGTATTTATGGAATTTCCTAAGGAAATAACTTAGGAGCTTTGTGAATACGGCCCCAGAAGCATAAAATTGCTTTTTTATTTCAAAACAACCCTTTGATGTATGTTGGAAAGGGTTAAACTGTAACATCTGTTTCATAGCACATTTGACAATAACCACATTTTCAACAATTATTTTAGCCTATTAAAAGTTCCTATTCTGTTTAAAAAGTCCTAAAGGGACATCCTCCCATTTACATAATCTGAACAAAGAGACGGAAGTCTGTTCTGATGGATGAGAGTTCCTCTTTTACACGCTTCTGTGGGGCCTGTCCAATATCACATCACATAATTGAATTAAGGTGATAATTACTTTAAAGTGATATTTTCTATAAATGATAACAATAGGTTGTATACTTTTATGCTCTCTGTTCCTCACAGTTATTGATTGTGTTAATCATAATTACTATGCTATTAGTAATTACTATCTTAAGATGTCCTTTGTTAAAATATTGTCTATTGTTAACTGCTTTCAACAATTGAAGACCTACATTAACTTCTTCTTCATATAGGGTTGTTTACCCTCTTAATGCCGATAGCCTAGGCGAGGGTAAACAACCCCATATGAAGAAGAACCCTTTCCAACATACATCAAAGGGTTGTTTTGAAATAAAAAAGCATTTTTAAGTGGGCTATGCTAATTGATTATATTTTGCTTTTCTCTTTTTTAATTAATATTTATAAATTGTGTTATGTTTAAATAAAAAGACTTAGTATTTGGCATCCATATACTAATTACCTAAAGTAACTATCATCTGTGACTGAATTATTACTACTCTGCATTTTCAACCATATGGGTTTTGACTACCCTGTTTTTTCTATTGTATGGGTTTTGACTACCCTGCATTTTCTATCGTATGGGTTTTGACTACCCTGTTTTTTTTACCATATGGGTTTTGATTACTATGACAAAAAGGAACCATATGGGTTTTGACCATATGGGTTTTGACATACACTCGTTATATATATTTATTTCCATAATATTTATGTTGTATGACGAAAAAGTATGTATAGTTTAAATCAATAAAATATATCTATCTATATATGATAGAACGGCTTGCCATAAAACAATCTGACACAGTGCCGAATCATACCACTGAAACGCAGTGTCATCAGAATCTTCACGTTGGTCCTATTTACAGGTTACGTTGCTTTCATTGCGGTGTTCAAATTCACAAAAGCTTGTTTCTTTGAACTGGATTGAGGCGTACATCTATAGGGGATTTGCAACCGAGCAGTTTGATATGGTACATCACTTTTCGCTTATTAGAAGCTTCTGATATAAATAGTATGTGTATTTAGTTTAAACATTTTATTTCCCATACGAATATCATTTAACAATACAATACAACAATTTTGGTTTGGGACGATAGTGTAAACTAATTAAGTCCCTCTCGGGATATAAATAAAGTACAACTAAAAATGACTGACAAAGTGTTTCCAATGTTGGAAAATAGTACAGAGGTTCAAAACAAAAATATGAACATAAATGTCGTAAATTATAAGGATGATGGATAAGTCAAAATATCGTTGTAGCTGCAATATTTTGATGGACAGCTTCAAAATTGAATTCATTCATTTCTTGATTAAGGGAATTATCTCCATGCAATAACGTTTCAAGGGATATGGTGGTCATATTCCTAACTTTTCAATAGAATTCTTCTTCCAGAATAATTCGAACATTAAACAAAGTAGTGATATCTACCTTACACATTACTACAGGGACACAGGGGGAGAGTCAACGATATCTTTTTAATATAGGTGTTGATTGAGTTAACTACAATTTATTCTTAGTGGTGTTTGATGGATCTGAAAATGTCGTTTTCCATAACAAATACAATTTGATAGGCAAAGGTTAACCTACATTTAAGCTTGACTTAAAGAAAGAGACTGATTCAAGTGTGTGTATACGCATCCGACAGTATTGATGCGGAAAATAATCTTAATCTTCGCGTTTCGGTTTTTTTACTGACTGTAATACAATTCGTTTATACCTAATTGAAAAGCACTGCACGGTTAGGCGATTCAGTTCGAAGTTTATAAAGGATGCATAACGTCCAGATAGAATTAACGCTTTCCAGGATTTAATGAATTAACCCTTTCCCACATATAGACGTTTTCTGACACCACTACAGCAGACGACTTTTGAAATAATTGAGGAAAATGGAGAAATTGCTCATACTGAACAATTTCTACTTTTGCCACAATGATTTCAACGATATTAAATAATAAAACGTTCACTTATAGAGATTTTTTACATTTTTGACAAGATGAATTTAAAGTCGTCTGCTGTAGTTTTATGGTATGTGAGAAAGGCTTTACATGTAACGGCCGGCTGCACGGAAAACTATTGCGGACAGCTCATGCGTGTCATTTGAATTTTTATATACAGAGTTTAAACAGTTTGGGAAAAGGAGAGATTGATGTTTATTAGAAAAGTTTCATATTCCCCGATTGTGATTCAAAGTCGTCTGCTGCAGATACGTCAACAGGAATATATTGCTCGATGCCTAAGAAGATGTTAAGCCAAGGATTATTATTCGATATCCGAAATCACGGAATGATAATGCCTAGCTATTTGTACATCGGAAATCGAATCTTGCACGTCAGAAATATTGAATGAGTATGTGATTAAGATCCTGCTGTTATTTTATGTTTGGTTGTATTAGTGATATTGCCGGATGATGTATGGGATATGGCTGATATTTGTTTTGCCAAGTATGTATGAGGAATTAAAATATATCGAAATTTACTTTATAAAGATAAAACGAATTATAGCAGTGACTTTCTTTCCTTGGCATTCTTGGGGTTGTTGTTTGTTTGGTGATTTATGCTGGTTTCAATAATATTTCAGTTGTATGATGGAGTTTCCATGTTAAGTAACTAGTACTACTGGTCTATTTATCCGGGCACCAGTTAGACAGACGTAACCCTGAGCGCCATTATTACCAGTTTTAAAGTATTTTGTTTGACCTCGCTGGGGATTGAACCCACGACCTCCCGCACCGAGGTGGACGATCTACCACCGAACCACCGAGGTTATTCGCGTGTTTGTACATTATGTAGGACAAGGACAATAATTTTATTTGACGTAAACTGTACAGTTTCTTGTCATTTTGACAATATATAAACAAATTACAATTAACACACACATAATAAAAGAATATATACACAATTTACAATTAACACACACATAGACAAACAAAGAGAGAAAAATCATACATAATGATACTCTTAATCGTGATTGACTAATCTTATATTTTGTAATGAGCTCGGAATTGACTGGGAAGAGTAACCTTTTTATTTTCCGTAATTACAGAACTGATATTTTGCGCCAGGCGACTATTTACATCATTTTACTAATTTATAATTCAATTGTTTCCAAAGTCCAAGTATTATTTACAATTATTGAGTCAGACGAAATACAAAAAAAATGAATAATAACAAATAAAATTAAACACTTATTCACAAAACTTATCTACAAAATATACATGGATTGATATATTTATATACATACATATACACTTAGACATAAATACACACATACATATAAATACACATATATACTCACATATACTTGCACTTACACATACACGTACACAAACATATACATCAAAGAATACAAATATGAAAAGTTTTATGCGTTTTAGAGCAAAAAAGTAACTGACGTCCGTTGCATAAATAAACCCCTTTTCAAAAAACGCATAAACGTGATTTATCACACAGAAAAATGCTAAATAAGAGATATGCTCAACAAAGTAACACGGGCCTTAACAGAAACGAAAAGTAAAGGACTCACGCTCTTTGTTGTCCAATTACTTCAACAAGTATATTGAGAGTCACAACACAAAGAAAACGATTAAAATGTTATTATACTAAGTACGTAATAAGTACAGAAAAAGGTAACATACGTGTTTCCCACCTTCCATATTTCAGGAGTCAATCAATGATTAAATGCATCTTGCAAGTTACGTGGCAAATCTTACTTTCATCAACCCCGCAAAACCAGCATTATTGTAACAATTCACATAAGAAATGAGCTTACATGTAGACTTATCAATTAACTATGTTATTCAATAAACTACTTCTTCTGCTCGTAGCTTCTTTAATAAATTTTGCAAGATTAAGAAGTTTACACTTATTGGGTGTTTTTAATAATATAACGAATTCATACATGTTCGGTCTTTTATAAAAATATCTTTTGAAATACAGTGTTCTAAGGTCAGAGTACTTATCACAAACTAATATAAAGTGGTACTCATCCTCTATAACATGGGAATTACAGAGTGGACATAAGCGCTGGCTTCTTTCCACTCTGTTATTTCTATATCTACCTGATGCTATTCTTAATGAGTGTGACGACAACCTGAGCTTTGAAATGTATGAACGCCACTTACGAGGTAAAATGTCTAAATACTTTTCCATACCATTATTACCTGAAATAAATTTATATGTAGTTAATACACTGCAATTATCAACTTTATCATCTATTGTTTGATAACAATCATCAATCAGCCTAATTTTAAATATTTTATGAAAATGTTTGTGATTTAGACTCATGGGTTTAATCCATACATAACCAAACCCGAAATTATTTAAAAGAACACCAATTATTTGCCCCTCTTTCACTGTTTTCAACTGTAGTGCGATACAATGTGCTCATGATGATGTTTTCAGTAGATAATATTTTCCCCAATATTTAATCATTATTGAGTATCTGTTTATATATAATGGGTATCTGCCGAGCTCACGGTAAACGGCTGCATTGCATGTTGATGTTTTCACATTAAGTATTCTTTTACAAAATTTTAAATGTATCCTTTCTAATTCCTTTGATTTGGTTAACCCCCAAATTTCGCTTGAAAATCCAAGGATGGAACTTACAAAGGCATCAAAATGTTGCAAAATGGTTGACGTTTCAAAGTCAAATGACCGAATTTTGTTGATAACATAACGACGGAGGTGCGGCAATCACGACTAATTGTTCACCAGTAAATTTACACAGGAAGCTTCGTGATACGCCTGAAATATTGCGTTAAAACAATTAATCAAACTAGATATTCACATTATTCATCCATTTAAATTGTCTCTTTATTTCTCTTTGATTTATGATTTAAACAAAACGGAGGAATCGTTAGCATTTTAAAAATGAAAAAATCAACACCATCTTATATGGTTTATGGGGAAACCGGACAATTTCCAATACAAATTGATATTCAAAGTAAGATAATTTCTTTCTGGTCAAAGCTTATAGAGTGTTTTAATAATACAAATAAACTATCATCAAAAGCGAACATCCATATATATAATGCCCACACAAATCATAGATTAAAATCAAAATGGATTGAAAACGTTTAACTTATATTAAGTACTCATGGAATTTCTGGCTTATGGGACGGACAAATATTTCCAAATTCAAAATGGCTTACTTTAGCATTGAAACAGAAATCAAATGACATATTCTTACAAAATTGGTATACCCAAAAAGGTATATTCATGTCTTAAACTAGAATTTCCTAAAAACTAATGCATCTAAGCGTTGGCTTAATCTCATTCATTACCAGAAACCATCATCTACCAATCAAGACTGGCAGATGGAATAGTATTCCTGAAAGCGACAGAATATGTAATGTATGCAACGGAATGGGCGATGAATACCATGCTCTTTTAGCTTGCACAGTATTTAAAGAACTTCGAAATACAATTCATCCCGGGATATTTTTATAACCGCCCAAATATGTACACATTGTTATCACTATTTCAAACCAAAGATGATGTTATTTTGAAACGGTTGATTATATTTATCGTTAAAATACTAAACACCATCAAGTAATTATATTCTGGATACCTCGGTAAATACCTTATTTTTCGTTTTGATGAAGTATTGACCAACGTGTACCAATTCAATTGCTCTAACAGACACTTTATTGTGGTAAAAGTGTTGCTAGATATGTACGTATATGTATCAATTAAATATGAATTTAATAATTAAATATGCATTTTGTAATTGGTACATACATGCATATATTGCTTTAAATATTGTACACAAAGATATCACATAACATGTTTACTTATTGACCTAAACTGTCTGGACAGTAACTCTCTATCTATACGTCGTCTTCCATTGTAAGGTATTACTTTTGTTTTATACATATTTCGCAATCAACAATGTATATTTTTTTGTATTATTTTCATGTAAATCATTGAATTGATTCTGAGTTTAAAAGAATTTGAATTGAATTTGAAGCCTACTGGAAGTTATTCTAGAGTTTAGTCTCATTTGTAATAAGAAATTCTTTCACATAAATCTCTCTTTTTCAAATTCAAACTTAGGTTAAACGAAGTCGCACATAATCTCCATAAAATACATTTATCAACACCTCACATACATGACTAACTTTTGAATGCATGCTGTAGATGTGGTAATGTGATCAAAATGTTGAAAGTTGCTTATATTGACAACAAAGTAAGTAATAAGTAGTTATTATTATTTTGGCTGTAAATGTTGAAAAAATGTCAATTGAAAGTTATGAAAATGTACAAAATGTGGCTAACTGGGTATGTCTACCCAATAAAAATGAAGCCTAAATGATCAATATTTAGATGTTTATGGTACTGGAAAGTGAAATTTTTTATTTTTTATTTTATCCCAGAATTATGATTCTAATATTTCAAGACATTTATTGGACAGTTTGACTTTGACTTTAATATCTATGTTCTGGAGTTCAGCACCTTTAATACTAGTTTATCGTTGGAATGGATTATTTCAAGTTACTTCGATTCTTCATCGAGCAATTTATTACGTCTTTGAACATAATTGTATTGGAGCTCTTTTTTGGTCAAATATTAAATTGAAATACGGGCAAAATGAGAAATCAAGTATATAATTCCTCCACTCTGTTTGTATTGAACAAGAACTCATTAGTTTGTAAATCAATGTCACAACAACAAAGAAAGCAAATTTCACAATACTTCATTATTTTATTTTGACACAATGAGCGTGATTACTAATGACACTAGTTCGAACTATTACCTAGACCCTGGTCGCAATATAAGACAACTACAGAGTTCATTGATAATAACCGATTCTATGGTGTAATATATGTGCAGTAATAGGATACCCAGTTTAATCTCGATCAAGCTTAGAGCTTGTTGACAATAAAATGACAGTTGCACCAGCTATACCTTAATTGTTTAATGGTAACATATTTCCGTGTATTCACATTAGTTTTAACCATATTTAGTTAAGTTGGTATGTATTGAACGCCTTAACTGTTTTAGTATGTTGTATTGTATTATACGCAGTACATTTTCATGTATACGAGGTACATATTTCAGTTGACATGGTACTTTGTTCATGATATGCAGTGCATTTTTCTATAATATATGGTGGTTATTTAACAATATGCAGTGCAAAATTGTGTAAACGCAGTAGAATAACCATTATATGCTGTGCAAACAACGTCATATGCAATACAAACAACATTATATGCAGTCACTGTGTCGATACGTGTGGTGGTGCTATTTTGATTATATACAGTAGTTGTACTTTTATATTACGGCGGCCAGTTCACCTTCTTTTGTTTCTCCTTTCTCACACTTCACACAACATACTTTCCAAGCAACTGGCTGCTTTTCTTCATAGACTGTTAGCCCATTGGTGGAAAACGAATGACGCTTGTCTCAATGACTGTTATCAAACCTCGGAAATAATGTTTGCCGTGCTTGGTTTCGAACTCACAACCCCTGAATTAACAGCTCTCTTCGCTACCGGGCTCCTCTTAGAAATGCAGTATATAAGCCCTTCCATGGGAAAAAAGTACACATCCGCTTTTGGGAATATTGTAAATCCAGAGTAGTCTATTCATTCGCAGCCTGATCAAAATATACAGTCTCAATCTTGCAAGTACTTACATATGCTTGTTATAAGCTTAAGTCAACTTGTGAATTAGCAAATATACAGGCTGATTTGAACCTACAAAGTTGCTTAAATGAAGTTGTACCTTTTCCTAAAGACAAACTCAATTATATAATATAAAGCTCTTTTCAGTTGTTTGCTGAGGAATCAAAAGTTGTTCTACTATAATGTTATAACCTTAGCACTTTTTTAACTTCATTCTTAAATCCTTTCCCACATAAAACAACTATGCATCAGATGACGTTAATGCACAACTATAGAAAATCTTTATGAATGAAAGTATATTTATTGAAGAGAGTTGAAATCATTGAGCAAATAGAGAAACATCTTCAGATAAGCAATTTGTCCTTTGCCACAATGATTCGAATAGTTGTCTGCGTCAGGCCTCAAAAAGCGTCTGCATAGACGACATTCTGTGCACACTTCTATTTATAGATTTTTTAAAATCGACTGGCTAATTTCCGGAAACGATTCCGGAGAATGCCGGAAATTATGATCATCGTAAAGAAAATGCACCCCATATAATGGTAAAACTACTGCGTATAGTCAAGATACCACCGCATGGTTCGTAAGACTGATTGTATAAAATGTAATTTGAACTGCATATGATGTTGTTTATATTGCAAATGACGCTGTTTGCATACCATATAATGGTTATTCTACTGTATCTATACACTTTTACACTGGATATTATTAAATAATCACCATATATAGCAGAAAAGGCACCGCATATCATGAAAAATGTACCATGTCAACTGAAATATGTACCTCGTATACATTAAAATGTACTGCTTATAATACAATACAACATACTAAGACAGTAAAGGCGTTCCATAGTGGGTTGGTTTTAATATTATTCGGGCAAACGTCACACTAAGCGTTTTATTGCAACTCCAGGTACAATTCGGCCAGATTGTGATAAAAGCATGGTCAACAAATACAGACCACAATTAGCATACTGGTGTTATTTTATTACTTTATCACATTTAAAATACGAAAACACATTTTGACATAACAGTAATTTAAAAGCGTATTTTGATGAACAAAGATTGGAGGATTTTACCAGAGTAGGTAAATCCATTTATAACAATATAATATTTGATCTTATTAAAAAATAAGTAGTATGATTCATTATTATACAAGTTTCTGAGTAAACTTAAATGCTTGTCTATCTTTTGCATTTTTGTGTCGCCTGTCTGTTAAGCAGAGAGACACTTGGATATCAATAATCAGTTATTTGTCCGTCAGTCGGTCTGTCCGTCACGATTTTTATTAATTACTCATAACTTTGTTTCTGTTTGTAAGATTCACTTAAAAGTGCAATAAGTATACCTTATGATCCGGAGAATTCAGTCTGTTCATTTTTTAAATTACTCAAATTCACGTGTACCAGGGAACGCTCTTGTAATCCATTATATAATGTGAGACTTTTTTTATATCCCATTGAACCAAGAACCAAGAACCAAGAACACTTTTGTTTCTCCCACTCGGCTTGATCTAGAAGTTAATTAATCAATTAATTAACGATGGGAAATGAAACATAATAAAGCAGATTTCAAATGCCAAAGGAAAACATAAAACCAATACCATTAATAGATTGATTGATCAATGTTCTACAATGTAAGAATAGATTCAATCTTAACATGTTTTTAAATCAGAAAAGGTCATTTCATCTCAGGAAAAGAATTAAAATGATATACTATTAGTAAAATGCTTAAAATTTTGATACACTCGCAGCAAATATTCGAAAACATCGTAAGAAAAAGACAAACTAGCTCAAAACAAATTGTTATCTAAAATTCACTTCCAATTAACAGATGATAGTGTTTGTTTTCAAAGCCTATAAAACTAAAAAGGCATATATAAGGTTACATTTTAAATCTTGATTATCGTTTTCCAATTTACCTCTATGCAAAATTATAAAACTATAACTCTTCATAATTCAAAAGAGATGTTCGCTGGTCTGTTACACATTTTACTTGCCATGTACAGGTACACGTACAGGTTCATTTATTTCATCAAATGTGAGACGTGTGTTCGCGGGTGCATCAGCACCAGTGCATATATTGGTTGTGTTTAGAACTACCACTGGTGCAATGGGCTTACGCATGCATCGTGTTAATCGTCTTGATCGCGCATGCACCGTATTTAACCGTCAGCTCTCGGATATTTCCGTAGCAGTTCGTTACTAGACTGGTTCTCGTTCGAGTTTGCAATAGAAGATTAAGAAAAGTGAACCAGTCTATCTATATGCGTGGAGTTTTTTATAATTAAAATGTAAACTAAAACCATAGTGTAACGTGTACCGGCGTTAAGCCATCGCGGGTCATCCATCCAGGCACTAACCGCGATGAACGTTGCTTAACTTTACGAAAAGGTCAACCACTCTACCAACTTCGCTATAAAAGCCGGCTTCCACAGCAAGGCTATATAATTAAGTGATATTTATACCTATTTCATTTCTCCCTCTTTTCTCTTGACTTCGATCCGAAGTCACACAACTGAACACAATCAGTATATCAGAGCGG
This sequence comes from Serripes groenlandicus, assembly GCA_031761405.1. NCBI lineage: Eukaryota > Metazoa > Mollusca > Bivalvia > Cardiida > Cardiidae > Serripes > Serripes groenlandicus. Next base: position 33,642,461 of record JASEVX010000009.1, read on the forward strand.
AGTCTATGTCACATCACTGGGAACCTACGGCGTTTTAATAACAGGAAAAAGGGAATAGTTTCATAAATGCGAAGTTATTGTGCTAAATTTTGCGATTTTAAGAATATATTAAGTGGGAAAAAAGGACCCGCATGCGCAGACAATTGTTTACAATAAGTTTGGGAGATCGAGGTCAACACGTTGGGAGAAGGTATTTTTGTTTTCGTTTTACTTATTTAACTAAAAAACTATTGTTATCATATATTTATATCATATATTTAAAAGCGGGTTGCGTGTTTTTCGAATCAAACAGTATTTCTTTAGCCATACAATGCTGATCCCGCGCCAATTGCTGCATCTTGCAGCAACTCTTGTTGTATCGTAGTTGTGTTTACAATAAGTAACGAAACACACGGTAAATCTAATTAAAGAAAATCAAGCAGCATGCTTTCTATGTGAATATCGAGGAACAACATTCAAACACGGGTACCAACCCTTACATTTCGTACCCTCGAGTTTCGTACTCTTTACATTTTGAGAGTAGTATACTAACTAAATTAACTTTACGTTACACTTATGTTTATATCTAAATGTCAGGGTAATTTATATATTTGCACAAAGGTCAGTATCAGGTCAACGTTGCCAAGGAATAAGAATCACTCCTTCTGTTAAATATCTTACTTTAAATCAAAACCTGTAAAAAGGTGTGTCATTTGAAACGTTGATTAACACAATTTCAGAAGTAGGTAAAATGCCTCCAATTTAGGACTCATACTTTTTTGAGTACAGAAACACCATTTGGACTTGAAACTATGATGAGTCATATGAAAATAGTGCACCATGGTGTCCTTGTAGCGCTCGCCAGATAACCATGACGTTGCATGGTAAGGTATTCTACTCATATAAGTAATTTAAGTAATCACTAAGTGGGCAAACACGGCATCTACAGTGTCCATACGGCCCGATAGGATCCATATTTGATCCGTTTCACGAGAAAACCAACATTGCGTAAAGTATCAACCTGGTACAGTCTAAGCATGCCGCGCAGGGCAACCCGGACAGACACTTTGCGCCTCCTTATGATTTTCTGTTGATCATGGCCGATATATTACGCAGAATCCTTTATGTTGGTTTTCTCGTGAAACGGTTCATTTGATCCTTTTCTAGATATAGTATCATCAAGCAATTCTGACAACGATTGAAAACATGCTCGAGTCAAACAATCGAGTCATTGAAAGTGTACACAAAACTTAACTTAACTTAGGCCTCGTGACCTAGTTTTCGACATGACCTACATGTATATCTAAATAAAGATATTCTGACAAAATGTCAACACACTATTGTAAAATATGCGGCCTCTAGAGCTTCCGCAAAGTGTTTCTTAAATTTTGCCATGTGACCTAGTTTTTGTTCTGAGATAATCCGCATGTGAATGTATCTGCGCCAATATCCAGACAAACATTATGATAGAGTTTCAAACTTAATCATGGGGGCTCTAAAGTGTCAATAAGATTTTACTTAAATTTGTTCAATTGGTCTATCACTCGGTCATGTGCTATGTCTCACACTTTTCTAATATTAGTTGATTATTTTATTAAATCAAAGTACTAAAATCATCGGATTGATACAATATTCTTAATTGACAGTAAATTCCGGACTATATTATTTAGACCGCTACACTCGAATACGGAAGTACTTTCGTCTCGTTATGGACAAATATTTTATAGAAAGTTTAAACCAAACAAAATCATAACAAAAGACAACGCATATTCTGAAGAGCCCCGCGTATAACCACACAGGATGCGTTGAGTGTGTATTGTTATCGTATTGTTATGTGATGTGTATTTAGGGAGTTAGAAATACTAAGCATCGCCTCTTGTAAACGTTCGTGTATCATTAACCTAGGCCAAAGGTAAATGACCACATTTATTCAATCTATCTAGCGACTTCATTTCTTATCCGATTGTTATGAATGTTAACACATATTGCTCAGATGCATCGTCTCTAGTACGTTTTTGAATTTTAGCGACAAAGTCAATGGTACAATAACTACATTTGTGGGCGGAATTCCTTCATACTACATACACAGGCTCAGTGTCAGAGCTTAGACACGTTCACGTTTAACCGATCTAGGTCCAAGGTCAATGTCACAATGACTATACTACCTCTGTTCGAAACGACGTCATTGCTCTGGCTCTTTAATTTGTGGACATAATAACTTGATTTTTATACATCGGTTCAGTTTCAAGACCTAGGTCAAACTAGGTCAAACTAGGTCATAGTTCTTGCGAGTTCATTTCAAATTCGTATTTTTTACATTGTAGGGTCAAAAACTTGGTCAGTGTTAGTTACATTAAATATATCTTTCTATCTCGGTCCTCTGAACCTTGGAAGGAACGTTGTGCTGGCTAATCGAACTGCTATTGGATGAGTTCGCAGAACTAACATAACACCGTGACACTGACTATAATACAGTTGTCCAAAACGACGTCATCGCTATAGCACTTACATTTAGTCTAAAATAAGTTTTTGTATCAAGGGAGCTTGGACAATTTCTGGTTTCATCAACATAGGTCAAATGTTTAAGGTAAAGGTGACTATAATAAACGTCACTTCGAGCGGATTTGACTCGGTTGCGCTACTCTTGTTCTTTTCATCGGTACCTTTTGAATTGAAAGGACACACTTAGAACCTTTTACGTGCAGTTGGTAAATTGATGATACATGTTTGCTAATTTCAATCCCCTTCTTAGTAAGGATGTGATTAAAGCATGTAGAGCAACATACGTTGGGTTCCACACTATTTAAACGATTTCAGTCATGATATCCTTTTAGTTGCACTGACTGTTGGAACAAGACTAGGTTACCCGGACTATACGAGCGTATGGACTCTGATCACAGCACAGTCCGATGATACATCTACACTGATATTTAACGGAGAAGTTCCGGGACTCGTTGAAGTTTTAGTCACACCGACTGATGGATCTTACAAGGGATTCCTGTTTAAAGCTACAGGTAAGATAACAATAAAGAGCCTTATCAAAAGTTGCATCTAAGATAATCATGCCGACTTTGTAAGGGATTCCTATTAAAAGTTACAACTAAGATAATAATGCCTAACTTACAATGGATTCCTATTCAAAGTTGCATGTAAGATAATAATGTCTAACTTACAATGGATTCCTATTCAAAGTTTCTAGTAAGATAATAATGCATAACTTACAAGGGATTCCTATTCAAAGTTTCTGGTAAGATAATAATGCCTAATTTACAAGGCATTCCTATTCAAAGTTTCTGGTAAGATAATAATGCCTATCTTACAAGGCATTCCTATTCAAAGTTTCTGGTAAGATAATAATGCCGACCTTACGGGGGATTCCTATTCAAAGTTACAGGTAATATAATAATGCCTGACTGACAAGGGATTCCTATTCAAAGTTACACGTAAGATAATAATTATGGAGCTGACAAGATATTTCTATTGAAAGTTACATATAAGAATATCATACTGGACCTAAAAAGAGGTTACTATTTAAAGTAACATGTCAGAATTAAATACCGGACATTACTTGAGAGTTCTGTATGTAAAAACATTATAGCGGGTCTTGCAAGGAATTCATATTTTAAATTATAAGTAATATTAAAGGACGTTAACTAATCATTACAGACATTAGAGTTGATTTCAATGTGTATTGATGGGGATGCGATGATAACAAACTCACTTTACAATGGACTTTATTTGCGATTTGAATGAAACATATTTCTATGTTCTTTTTAAGGCTTCTAGGTTACTTATAACGGTCCTATGTAATGCTTTGTGAAAGAAAAAATGGTAATAGACTGAATTTACAGAGGAATTCTATTCAATACTAGTATTTCTTGGTATCCGGATATCTGTTTAGATATTTTCTTTTTTCACTGAAAGGTGATGGAGAAAGAGACGACGACATATCAGAAAAATACGGTGGTGTTGTTTATATCTATAATGACGTCAGTATTGCAGTAACGTCACCTAATCGAAACAATCATTACGATTCAGGATATGCTATATTTACGGGTAAACAATTTGATAAATTTTTTGCCATTTGATAATAAATAAATGTATCTTATGGAATACATTTTGTCAAATTCACATAACCAAACGAAGACTTATTTGTAACATGTCCAATGCAAACATTGTGACGCACGAAATACCTTAAGAAAACAATCATGTTTAAAAGTTCAACAAATGAACAATGACTCATACCGAGCATGGCGTTTTAAATTCTTCTTTAATTAAGATTAGGAAATCGAAGAATCGCATTATCTCCCTATTGCACTTAACAATAGTCACTAGTTTATCAGTATTTTGAGTTTGCTAGACACTGACTGACCGAATTAGACGGACTTTCGTTAGCACGTACGGGTTATGCGATATAAAACTTGCGATGATAAACGAATGAATAAATACTATAATATTCATTTCAGGAGATGATTCCTATTGGACAGGTGGATTTTCATATAGTTCGAGAAGTGCATTTGTCAAGGTCAGATGTTGGTCGCCTAGCAACATACCACAACCATGTAATGAAAACACCGATATCGATGTAGAATCAGGATCTGATTCTAGTAAGGATGTTTACTTTATGAGCGGCTCTCTGCGAACATTATCCGCTAGAAAAGTGCTACCAGTTTAAACCCGGATCTCTCAGCGCATCCGCGTATTCTGATATGTCTCTGAACTAATCGCCAAATAGTCATAGAAGGTTTCAAGTAATTTCTGTTTCAGCAGTATTCATTTTGATGCTAAGCATGGATGCACAGAAACGCATTTTGCCACACGTCGTATCATAACGTTTAGGTTAATGTTCGCAGACATGCAGCATCTGTTAGTAAAAATTGTCCTTCTTTTGCCAATGTCCGGACTGTTATTTTTATTCTGATGTAACTTTTGTCTTGTCTTGACAAACTCATTGCTGTCAGGAGAGAATGGCTTTATTGCGATTATGAATTGAACTTCTATTTATCTGTTATGTTGTTGTTTTTCACTCGTTCGTTTTCAACATTGCTTCAGTTATAAAAAAGGCAAACAACAAACCTTTTCATGATTATTGTGTCACAACTCTGTGCTAGGCGAGGATAAGTAACTTGTCGAAGGGCATTTTTCAATGACTGCCGATTTTGATACATGTTCCATATCGGGTCTTTTTGTCCATATATGTGTAAATTTACCACCGGCAAAAATGATATCACACAAATGTTTAAAGATGATTCGTTGTCTTCAAGTCGTTTTTAGGAAATCGTGTTTAGTGCTAAGATTCCTTTTCACGGACACGCAAAAAACACCGCCGAGTGGTTACCATGGGCGTCCATGATTTGATATCCACTCGCAGAGATCATGGACGATTGTCATTGGATAAGGCACATTTTATAACCTAGTACCGGTGTGTACAACAAGGAGTCATGAATAAGCGAAGTTTCGCCATTATATAACTAAACTTATGTTGAAAACGTCATATCATCCCAATAAGAAAGAGATGACTAAACAAATATAACAACTTAGACATACATTGATTCTGTTTTCAGAGTATCCGACATTTATAGAAGTGAATCATGGGGCAGGCAAACTACCGGACATGGTCATCGTTCGAACTAAACTGACTGATGGGGAACGTGCTGGATGGTACTCAGACGCTCAAGGTAGGTCCCAAAAATATACAAACAGCGACTACACAGACCAGTCGGCGGTTTGCTGAAATTATCAGGTCTATCATGTGCGAGCATCCTCGTGAGAACGGTCATGATCACACCAATTACACATTTAATCTTACCTTAACATTAATCAATTAACTCTTTCAGCGCCAATGGTAATATTGAGGCTTTTAAAAACAATAAAGTTTTTGTTGTTGTTGTTGTTGTTTTTTAGTTATCAAAATATTCCCAAGGATTTGTCGCCCGATTTTGATCATGGTTGAGTCTGCTTAAGAACAATCGGCGCTGAACTGAAATAGTTATGATTGAAATATTTGTAATTAAATACTTTAATATTTTTCGATTCTTTGTGATTGTTAAGAATCTGATCCTCCGACCATATCCGATAATGTTAGTGGCAATAGTATTCAATTAGCATACATCTCTAATTAAAAATCATAGATGTACTGGTGCATGTAAACATATATATATGGGTCACTTTAGAGTAATACTTATCTTACTTTATGTCCTAAACATGAAACATTTGGACCAGCTTGCATATTGTGTTTGCATTTCAATGTGAATCTTCAGTATGTAAAAGAACAAATGAGCCGTTCCGCGAGAAAACCAAAATGGTGGAATCTGCGTAAAGTATCGACCCAGATCAGCCTAAGCATGACGCACAGGTTAACCCGGACAGACACTTTTCATCATAAATTTTCAGATTCATGAATCATTACTCTACTCTATCCATAATGTTGGTTATCTCTTGGAACGGCTCATATCCATAAGCTTTTCCAGCTAATTCTATGAAAAGAAAGCGATGAACTGATGTCTTTTAGTTGTCATAATGAATGTGTACGGACATTTTGTAAAGTGAATTATCTGCATTTATGCCAGTAATGACAGTAATACATGTAAGATAGACTTTGGCGCCTGTGGACGTTTACACAGATTGCCTAAGAAATCACCGTCAATACATATAAAACGACTCTAATTTGCCAGCTGCAACTAAAATAGATCAGTTGTAAAAAATCTATTTTACATTTGACAACACAATACTCTTATTTGCATACTGCAACTAATTTAGATCAGTCGTAAACGCTATTTCACATTTGACGCCTTACCTCCACAATTCTCTGTATTCTTTGTCTGACTGCTAGGTCATGATAACGATGCAATGAGAAGGCAAAGAAACAACTTGGATAGGTGAACTGGCTGCCGTGATCTGATGTATGTATACATTATATTGAAGAAGGCAATAAGCCTAAATTAACCATTCATCGAACTTTGTCTTAAAATAGGCACCAACCGTTTTATTGGAAGTGGCCATGGAATGCATGGAGGGATAAAGTTTGGTTACAACAATCATATAGTTCGGGTTTGGATTCCTTCAAAGAATGGTGCAGGTCAGTGACACCATAATTTAAAGTAACACAACTTCACGCAGTTGGATCAATGTGTTTATTAAAAGGTACAGAAGCGATTGTTCGGGGATTACTGGAGCGTTAACTCTTTCAGCGATATTGAGCTTTTTGAAAACAATACAGATCGTAACGATCTGTATCCCCTGAAGTCAGTATTGTTTGCCTTATTGTTATCCAAATATTAAAAAAAAAATCGACGTTGAACAAGGGAGAGTCTACTTTAAACAATTAGGCGCTGAAAGATTTAAACTTAACGTAAATATTACACCTAAGGAATACGACTTGCCTGCATATCCGTGCTAAGGATCCAAACGGATAATGTTTTACAGCAGTTTCTTGAGACCTTTTATGACTTATTGGCGAACAGTGCAAAGCCAGATCAGACTTCGCGGATGCACTGGCCGATCAAGATGTATTCAGAAATGATAATTGACAAAGAACAACAGTTTGCATCGTTAAGCCAAGTATACTCGACAATAGGAGGACACAGTCCCTTCGTTAGTTTTCATATAACTGAGTATAAGCTCGTACACCATTCCATAGGCAATCACGACGGTACCGTGTCTACGACTGTCTTGTTCTTCACTGGTAACACATGCCTTTAGGTTAGTGTTCGCAAATTGCCGCTCATTTATAAAGATCTTCATAAGGTTCATGCCGAGTTTGCTATGATGCAGTACAGGAACAGTTTTGTAAGGTTTTCTATTTCTTTATTCAGTACCGAATAAGAAACATTTAAGCAAACAGTTGGTAAAAGTTTATAAATGACAGTATCATTATTGAATAAAGTTAAAAAGCCACAGGCTCGCTTAATAACAAAAAGTCTTGAACTCGTTTAATAAAACAGTTTATGAAATGACAACGAATGTCAGATTCTTTTTATCACATGACGGAACACACAACAAAAATCTGGTTTTCCAAACTATTTTAATTTCGTCAGTAAACCGTATAACAATGACACAACTAATTATGTCGAGGTCATAGTCAGCTTAGTTTATAATAAATAACACTCATGAGATATTATATCTATCACATAAAGTGACTTATGAGGCGTATTTCGATAAAAATGTACTTAACGTTTACAATATTTCTAGATGAAGTTGACGGATTTAGGCGCCAAAGTGACTAACGTATGACGTCAAAACGCTGACGTGACGTCATTTTCCTAGTATAAGGTCATGTTATATTACACACGTTATATATAGAGAAGTACGTAATGGGTATATTACATCGGATACAAGCATTGTCATGTGATAACACTGAGTATAAGTTCGTACACCATTTCCATAGGCAGTGTCCACAATTTGTTTGGTCTACACTGATAACACATGCATTAAGGTAAGTGTTCGTATCCTGTTGTGTCCTAGTTTCGTGACCTTTAGCATCAATTTTCGCGCATTTCGTTATGAAGAAGCGAGTGGTCAAAATATTATTTTATTTTAGATAAGTACGAACATAAACTGGTAACATAAACAAAAATAAGAAATATTTTGAAAATATGTCTCAAATATACGCCTGATTATCGGTCGTGAACGTCAAAACGCTTTCTCCTCAGTTCGTGACCTAGTTTCATATTTCCAAAATATAAAGGAAAGTAACCGGAAGTAAAATGTAAACTAAGAAAAACGCTTCCATGACATTGACGAGTTATGCAGACAAAAAATGTCGCTCGAAAAATTGATTTCTTATACGTCACGAAACGAGTGCAAGTGTAGAATGTAGGAGAAAGAAGGATATATTGCTGCTCGTTCATGAAGATCTTCATATTGTTCATGCTGTGTTTGTTATGATGAAGTACAGGAACAGTTTTGTGCTTTTGTTTTTCTATATTCAGTACCGATTAGGCTACATAATTAGGATTATTTTAACCCTTTTCCACATACAACAGATATACAGCAGTCGCTTTTTGATCTGCTGAATGGTCAATTGGTCGATTCGATAGCGTTTCTATAGCAGGTTGTTCCGTTAGTTTTCTTTCGCTTAATTTCGCCACGTTAACAACTGTTCAGGTAACACACACAGCTATCGCCGTGTTGGATCAATCTATCTGAATACATCCACATTGACCCTTTGCCACATACAACACTTTTATACAGCAGACGACTTTGAAAACGTCTGAAAGTCACTAAAAATGTAGGTATTGTTGCTGAAAAAAGTAGAAAACATTGTGGCAAAAGAAGAAATAGCTCGTTTTTAGCAATTTCTTCTTGTGCCACTATTTTTTTTTTAAAGTAGTCTGATGAATATGCTTCAAAATGTATTTACAAGTGGGAAAGGGTTAAGTGAGTTTTACACGACCAAAGTAATGTCAATAGTTTATATAAACTACTAATCCAATGAAACAAACTTTTTCCATTTATCTATCAGGAAATCATATATTCGCTGCAAAAGACGGTTGGGATTTAAATGCGAAATCTACTACTGGCATCCTGGACATTCGGGTATGGTGCGACCTGCAAACCTCTGTGTATGCAGAAAATACCATTGATATCGGGCCAGATGTGAATAACGAACAGTCCACATTGAGTTTTAACACACAGGAAACATTAACGACATATATGGACGTTTTTGCCATCGTAACCGTAAGTCTGAATGCATCCGGTTGATGCTACTACTCACTGTACCATTTTTAGATCATTGTGGAGCCTTGTACAGTCTACTTCTGACCATAGCAGTTTGTCTGGACATATAATTAGAAAGCAAACACTTATCATAACACGTGTAGTAACGGGTAATCTCAGATATGTTTGTTTCCTAAGTTAAAGCTCAAATTGAATAGCGATTGTCTATGCAAGGGTTAATTTATTTGTGTATAAGGAACTGTATCCCAAACAATAAACACTATATTTAGAGAGAAATATTCTATTAAAGTTCTGTAAATAAGTTTAACAATATGGTACAGTCATGGTTATGTTGTTGTAATTTTTGTCAGAAGCAAAATGAAGGACCTCACCATTTCATATTTCATAGATAGATAGATGGATTGATTTTATTGACTTAAACTATACATATTTACATAAGTATTAAGAAATAAATTGCATTCACATGACACATTCACACATTCGTGCAATCACTTATAAAATAGAATAGCAATCACATTTCAATTTGTCCCTTTATCTAAAAGAATCTGGTTTGTTAATAAGCACGCGCGTTGTTAGCATTATAATAAATGTAATGGTCACCTTGCACACCCAGGCACACACAGGCACTAACTGAAAAGTCATTGTATTTATAAGTGCATGGTAGTAGATATTTAGGCTTTCATTGAAAAGAGGGACTATGCTATACAGACGACTTTTGGTGGAATAGCGGGTAACATGAGGTAGACATTTCAATGTTGCAAGATACCGTAAAATATAAAAACTTAGTGATATTTCAAATAATGTCAACATAATACATATATAATCTTATCAGTGGTTTGAGTGTCAATTTGTACTTAATATCATGCTTGTCATACGTGTCTAACGCTATTCACTGTCGCATTATTTTCAACAAACACAAGGTTCAAGCACAAGGCGGCCAAAATGATGGATATGTGTTCAATGGGATTGATGGCGCCATGTCTCAAACTGCAAGAAATGGGGACCCGTGTAGCTATGGGGGCGTGATATACAACTACAATACCACGTCAGTCAATGTACGGAGACCGGTACAGAGTCAGGTAGCTATTGTTTGTATTGCCGATGACAATGGCGATGGAGTGTATACAGGTGCAACAGAAAATGGAATAATTTCTGTAAAAATGTTGAAGTTAGGTAAGCAATTATTATTTTCTTTATTTCATGTTGTCGACTGCTGAGGCCTCTATAGAGGACGATCTTTCGCATACATTGCGGTAAAAATGAGAAATGTCTCATAATGAGCAACCTAGGATTTAGAACAGGATGTCCAATGGTTTAGGAGGAGATGGCGTTTGAAGTTAATTTTACCCCTTTTCTGAAGTGTGTCAATTTTCAAAGCATTTGCATATGTGATTCGTGAGAAATGGCTACGGATGGAAAACCTTTACCAAATATTTGCTTGGCTGCCACGTTTTTCAAGCAATCAATTTGGCTTGAACACTTCTTGTAAAGGATCAGCAAGGGAACCTTTCTACCAAATTATATTGAAATCTGAAAAGCTGATTCAGAGGAGAAGGCAACAAAAGGAACTTTCATGTGAAGATTTATTTAATCGGTCTAGCGGTTTAGGATATCGTTTAAAGTATAACGTTAACGACGGACGGATGACGACGGATAATAATGGACAACGGACAGAGATTGATCTCAATAGATCAAATTGAGACTTCGACTCAGGTAATGTGAAAAAACAAACATGAAATTGTACATATCTACAAAATATATCTTGCTATCAATACAACAATAACAAATTTCGATTGAACATTACAAATCTGTTAGTAAAATAACATGAACTGTCGAGTAAAGAGTTAAACGAAACAATGACAAGATACAGCAACATTTAATATACGATCCAGGGATCGCCCTCTTCCAGAGAATGATTACAAGTAGTTCTGAAGCCAAGTCTTCAACCGATTATACAAACATATAGAAATAGTCTGTGTTTGGGACAAACTCTTATTAAGCCTTAAAGAGAATATCGATAGGAATACTATTCAAATACGACAAAATTGGTGTTAGTTTTCCTTAGCCTTGACATTAAAAGTGCTGAACTCCAGATTATTGATAGTATAGTCAAAGTTTTAAAACTGTCAAAAAGTTGTCTCGAAATATTAGAATCATAATTCTGAGATAAAATTTGAGTATAATTTCACTTTCCAGTACAATACACATCTAATATTGATCGTTTATGATTCATTTTTACCTGGTAGACATACCGAGTAAGCCAAATGTTGTACAGTTTCATGACCTTCAATTTACAGTTTTGAATTTTTTATCTTTAAACTATGTATTACTTCACTTTGATGTCACTATTAGCAATATTTGCAGACGTTTCAACATTTCAAAATTTTGATCTCCATCTGGAGTTTAGCACTTTCAAATCATTATCGAAATAGTGTTCTTCTTTTCCAAAGTGTGACCCCGCATTCACATTCAATTTTGCTTTTGCCCCTTTGTTTGCTACAAAGGCGTCTGTATATGGGAGCGGGTTATTACATGTATTATTATTTCTTTTCAGAATTACCACACAGTAATCTCTTCAGCTATAAATACACTCTTTATGAAAATGATAGCGGAATAGATTATCCAGATATAGGTACAACAGCTACGAAAACGTTACAATTGTGTTTATACGAATGCAACAAAAGAATTTTATGTAAAGCAGTGAAATATATTGCTGCTCAGCATTTATGTACAATGTTTGACACTTTGTTAACGGGTAAGGTTGTTTCCGAAACAGGAAGTAACATCTGGCACACATGTGAATGAATCTTTCAAGTTCTTGGCCACATTTCTACTAGTCATACGTAATGATATGCAGATGGATGCTGATGCTTATATCTATAGCAGTAGATGGTGGAAATCATTGTGAGGAAAACTCTGCTAGCGATGTGAAATTTATTCTTATAATAGTACACTTGTCACATGTTTTAATGCTGGACAAGTCTATAATCAGTATAGCAAGATATTTTGTTAAACTAAATATGTCATGAAACGTTGCAATATCATTAAAAACTAGACCTAAACTTCACTCACTCATATACAGATCTGATGACTGCCCCATACAGGTCGGCTTAGATTGACATTTGCGTTAGCCAATCAAATTGTTCGCTTACCAAATTGTTAAGTATAAAACAGGTAACATTACCCATATTATATAAACGAAAAGGATAAGCGGCGATTGTCTGTTTTTACGATTGCAAAGAACCGAGCATTAGTTGTATCGTGCAATTTCATCGGACAAAGAAGACGAGCAAGTGCTCATGCATATTTAGGTATATAGTGTAAACTAATTCCAGACGGCCTGCTATGCTATGTCGTCCGATTCAATATCAGGTCCTTGTATATAAACAGTTATTTCGGGCTTCACCATAGAGTTCAACAACAGCTTACTGTTCTGTTCAATACAATCAGGTCCTTGTATATAATTAGTTATTAAAACAGTTATTTGGGGCCATCTCATAGGAAACTTGACTGAACAGTTCCAGGACATCTTACTTTTCTGTTCAATAATATCAGGTTCTTGTAGATAAACAGTTATTCAAACAATTATTTCTTTGGTATTGTTATGTCTATAAGCGAGTCATCGTAATCGCCATTTATTTCAATATAATAACGAAATGTTATAATAGGCATGACTCTCTTCTTGTTTATTTGTCGCCTTTCTATATTAATAAATGTGCCCTGGCTGTAACAAGCATACACATAGCAACGGACACGATAATTGTGATAAGGTTGGGTTTGTTGTTCTAGCTGTGACTGTAACAAACTGAAATATAAAAAAAAAAAACATTTATGTGAGTATGTGAGAAGTTGTGTTTGTGTTTAAAACGCAACAACGTCTATACAGAATGACATATAAAGGAGACTGACTTTTAATGAGTAAACAGGTTTTACGTGGCACTCGTAAATCTTCGCTTGTTTCCGTTAGCATTTGGTATCATAATCTTTATTTGTTTGGTTATTAAACCAAAGGAATATGTTCATAAAAGGGTAGTTGGTAAGAAAAGAAAGTTTAGAATTCGAGATTAACTCGTCGTGGTTTTACGCCGTTTTCAACATTATTTCAGTTATATCACGGCGACGGTTCACTTATTCATGATCCCTGGGTAAACAAACCAGTACTTGGCTAGTAAATATGCCTTGCACAAGGGCACTCCATCATGACCTTAGTGCCCGACCATTTCATAAAATTTCGTTAAGTCAAATATAAAATTCCTTTCTACTTCTATATCCTAAAGTCTTGTATTATGTTATCTTGTCGACAGTTTACAATGTATCTTACATACAAATCTACTTTGTTTTATTAGGTTATCTTTGGAAATACAGAATACATAACATAAATTGTATGAACTTTCAAAAATAGAATTTTTTATTTTATTTCATATCACACAAAAAAAGTATTATTATAATAAGGTCACGAAGGCAAAAGCCATTCAAGTTCGGGAATTAGAAGCCGTTACTATGGTATCAGATTTGTTCGAGACAGACACAGTTACTCACGATATTTGCGTACAACCTGTTGTAAATGGACATTGTGTAAGACTATCTATAATCTAACTTTGTTCTGAAATCTAAATTTATAACTAAACGTTATGAATATTACTGAGTGTAATGTTTATTCTGTTGGTTGTTTGGTGTTTTACGCCGCTTTCAACACTATTTCAGTTATATCACGACGTTTCCATGGTAAGTTACCAGTACTTATGGTCCATTCATCCTGACACCAGCCAGTCAGTCAGTCGTAATGCTAGGCCCGCAACCCGGAGCGAAAACGAGGGCAGCCATTACTACCGTGTTAAAGTACCTAGTATGACCCGGCCGGGCATCGAACACGCGACCTCCCGCACCCGAGGCGGACGCTCTACCACTACCTCAATGAGGCGGTGTTTATTCTGTTCACCAATATGTTTTCATCATGCGGCAACTACAGATACAATAGGAGATGATATACAAGCAGTTTCATAAACATTCCCAAATCACCTTAATCCTGTTCAAAATTCAAACAATTGTTGACGTCCGGTACACGAATAGTAGAAAGACGAATTGATGGAGTTATTTCTTAATTGGTCAAAATTACTATTTTCTGTTAAAGCATAAGGCTCTTAATATTCTTACTTCCTTCCTTCAAGACTCGAAATTAACTACATAAAAAACAGAATTCAGACATGTACGATCAGTGTACATAAACACACTGCCGCATCAACCTTCGTATATGCAGTTTGATCCGGATCTGCTTTGATTTCCAATTTATCATAGACCCATTAATAAAATGTCTGACGGTGTGGATTTAAGGCCGATTAAATGGATGTACATACTTTTCTTATGTACCCAGTACTCTTGCCACATAAACCGATTTCCTTTCCTGAATCATGACTCAATGTTTGAAGTTTCTCGTGGAAGTTAACTCATGTCCAAAATAAAAGCATGCAGAGCTTCAATATGATCTTAATCGACAGGCATTTATTGTTTAAATATATAGTATTTTCTGCAAGTATTTATATCCAGTTACCTCTCTCCCTTTATATACCACTTTACCTATTTTATCCTCCATTCTCTGATTCTGCTATTCTGTTTCACTTCTCTACTCTCAACCCTCACGTCTCTTTACTTAAATATTTCTCGCTCATCCGACCTTTTTGTTTATCTTCCACACATTAACCAAATGTACTTTCAATTGTATCTGCTCTGCATCCCCTTTCTCCATTTCGCTCATTCTCTCTTATATTGTATTTTCCCCTTGTTCTCTCTTATAACTGCTCATTCTCTATTATATTGTATTATTCCCTTGTTCTCTCTTATACATGCTCTTTTCTTGCTCCCTCACTATATATATTTATAAAATGCTCATTATCTCTTCCACACTATATACATTTATTATAAACCTTAACATTTCCGGTGTAAATACATGCAGATGGTCATGCACAGTTCAAAATGTGAATTCACCTTATTCAAACTGAGGTGGTGGGATATGGTTCACACGCCAATCATAAATTGAATTTTATGAGTAAATTGTATTATTTAGATATTTAAAATAAAGAAATTTGTATATTTTTTCTTTTTTTCTTTATTCTACCTTAAAAAAGCTATACAAAGTATTCAATAAAATAAAATGATGTTGCAGTAGCGAGATATGGCTTTGTACTATCTACTCGGGGCGTGGTCGAATTGATATCAATTTTCCACGACTCTCGTAGAAAATACCAAACCCAGTATCGCTACTCCAACATGATATTCTTTTAACATCTTTCTCTTTTCTCTTTTCTTTCATACAATCCTTCCCGTTGCACACTGTCTCCGGCTACAATAAATATTCGTTAACTGAAGTATTTTACCTTCATTGCAACGTCTGTCCTGTCTATGGTCATATCCACACAAACCACTATTACATGCTCGTACACGGAACCTTGTCCCCAAGCCGCATGTTGTACTGCAATTAAGCCAGATTCCTAAAAAAGATGTTAACGTTTAGTCAAAGCTTTCGTGTCTAACGACCTTATTATTCAGGTAAAGGGTAAACATGTAATGTTCAATATTTTGTATAAAAGGTGACTTCAAAATGTTGCAGTTGATCTTAGTAATTGACCGATAGGATGCACCATTGATTGCGTCCGCAATGACTGTCAATGATAATGTGTATGTATGATAATCTCAACCAGACAGTATAATGCCTACAAGAAACACGTCGTTTTATCCAGGGTTAATGTTATTATATTGGGTTGTACATTGTTATGGTTGTTTATATGAGACAAGTTTCGGTTCCCGTCTATGACTTTGGTAATTGCTGTTCAATTTTAATGTTTTTGTTAGATACATATGTATGGTAATTGCAGGAATACGTCAAGGCTCATGTAAGAACCATATCGTTCAGGTAAAGGTCTAAATGTCTGGTTGAATGTTATTAGACCATCTCCGCGACCGATGTAGTAGTTAGAGCGTCCACATCGAAAAAGGGACACAATGGCTCGATCCCTGGTAGGGTTATACAGTATACTTTAAAAAGGGCAGTGATCTTTTCCATTTATGGCACTTAGGGTTGCGGGGGTTAGCAATGTCAATCATCGGTGTCAGGATGAAAACTGGTACTGATACTGGTAAACTACCCAGCGACGTGCTATGACTAACATAGTGTTAAACACGGCGTAAAACAATACCATCCATCTCTGCGATATTTCGAAAAGTATAATAGTTTTGGTTTATAAAACTTGGGGAAACTAGGATTCAATGCACGTCATAAGGTATTTATGTCTGACTTTGAAGTTTGACGTTGAACCACCAGGTCAAAGATAAAGAAAAAATAATTATGCAATAATTCAAAAGTCATAAGTGCTAGATAAACGTGAGTTTGAATATAAATTAAAGCTTATAACGAATTTATGAATGTCATAAAATTATGTTTGCTCAAAGGTCAAGGTAACACATAAAGAGCAAATGTGAGCACCAGTAGGGAACGTTTGTATTGCCAGCAATTCTTCAGTAACGTTGGTTATTCAATGTTCTGCCGACGCAAAGGTTACGACAATAGCTTGAAAAGCATTATAGTTTGGTTAACATAACTTGGTGAAACTAGGATATAATGCACGTCGTTAAGTATTTCTGTCTGACCTTGAAGTTTGACGTTGAACCATCAGGTCAAAGATAAAAACCTAATTATGCAAATAATTCATGTCATAAGAATTAGGTAAACGCCAGTTTGAAAATACATTAAGGGTAATAACGAATTCACGAATGTCATTAAATTATATTTTCTCAACGGTCACGATAACACTGCAGTATGCCAAATCATTCCAAGCAAGTCAAAAATCGGCAATATTTATTTCTAGCATTTCGATGGTCAAGTTCTTTTCGCTAGGTTCACCAAAGAAAGGTAATATAACTTCTTACATTCAAACTGCTCTTTATAATAATAAATAAAGAGAACCGAAACGATCAACAGTCCGATATACTTAACTTACCAACACAGGCCGGATTTGTACACACTTCTACATCTTGATGTCCCCCTTCACAATTTGTACCATTGCAATTCCTGTGTCTAGTGCGCATGCCTGAACCACATGTCTCACTACATGGAGACCATTCGCCCCAGTCATTCCATTTATCTAAAAGAAGAGTATGTTATTGGTATGAAGAGTTAAGTTGATGTTAAAAACAAATCATGATTGGTTCCTCCATACGTATTACGACTTCTCCATCTTGACGAAGATACAATAAGGTAAACAAAAAGTAGGGATCTACGGACACTAATTCATTTTCTTTACTATGAATTTGCTGTAAACCGTTATTGATAAATTTCATTGTTATAATAGTTTCTTTAGATATGTTCGCAAATGTTCAAACTCGCCGGTTTATTGAACCAAATGCAGATTATAACTTCATATTATTTTGTTCATGTACATGTACCCAATTTTATACAAAAGCGCTTTCAGTTAAGAAGTGGCACGCCACTTGTAGACACTGAACCAGGATGCTGGTATAATAAAAGCACAATAAAATGAGAAAAAATAATATAATAAGGCATTTAAACTTGTACATGTATATACTAGCTTAAGTATCAAGTTTGGCATTAATCAGGCTCCTAGCGCTTACCATCCGATAATGACACTACCTTCATCGATCAACACGTTATACTGAATATACATTGAAATACACCCCTAATCTAGCAATAGCATAGCGTGGACAACTTTATATGTTACAATTTATAGTTTTTAATGACAGAATCGCAAGAATCCATCAATCCGGAGATAACCTACCAGCACACACTGGAAGTGTACAGACATCAATATCTTTACCACTTCCTTCACAGTTTGTACCATTACACGTCCGGTTTCGAGTACGAATGCCCGAATCACATGTGACACTGCAAGGTGACCAATCATTCCAGTCAAACCATTCATCTACAATAAAGTTTTCCAACTATTTATTTCTAGTATTTTAAAGGTCACGTTAATACACATATTTTCAGTTATGACAGCTAATATGACTTTTGAGAGTCAAAGGTAAATTAAATGAGTAAATAAATTAAACTTACCAAGACAGACCGGATTTGTACACACTTCTACATCCTGATTCCCCCCCCCCCCCCCCCCCCCCCCCCCCCCCCCCCCACCCCCTTCACAATTTGTTCCGTTGCACTTTCTGAGTCTAGTGCGCATGCCTGAACCACAGCTGACACTGCATAGAGACCAATCACTCCATCCAAACCAGGAATCTGAAAGTCAGACATATGCATATTGATTTCTGGTATGTATTTCAAGTGTCATCTACTTGTCACCAAATGAAGGCATAATCACTTAACATTTTAGAATTTAGTAAGTGAAACAAAACCACGACTTTTCCCATATATTGAACTTACCAAGACAGGTCGGATTAGTACACACTTCAACATCTTGATGCCCCCCTTCACAATTTGTTCCGTTGCACTTTCTGAGTCTAGTGCGCATGCCTGAACCACACGTCTCACTACATGAAGACCATAGGCTCCAGTCAGACCATACATCTGCAAGAAAAGTATATATTTTGGAATAAACCATTGACCGTCATTTTATCCTTTACCTGACACACTGAGCACGCTGTTGCGTGCTAGTTAACAGCTGTAATTTGATTGGTGGATCGGCTAGCAGTAACCCGAGTACTCGGTATGTTAAGAGACCTGCAGGCGCATCAATCGTAAAGATCCAGTCTGATTTGCCGAAGTTTATTTTAACCATCCGTGATGATGAATTGGTGAACAGAGAGGAACTCATTCAGAATGCATGGATGCACTGGCTTATCTGGATCTACTACTTACCCACACACAGGTCGGCTTCACACACAATTCTACATCTTGATGCCCTCCTTCACAGTGTGTACCATTACACTTCCAGTCT